>JANEYF010003653.1:0-329088 GCA_029963845.1 Rhamnusium bicolor
CATACCGGCCTGTCAAAAATCAGCCGAGTGGCTGGCAGGCCAAATGCAGAAGGCGGTCATTCTGGGTTCTCTCCGTCTGCTTAGGGCACATGATTCTGGTATCTACAGTCACTAACCCTGCGGGATGTGGGGAGTGGCTGTAGTTGATGCGCCGGCGCGACTCCGTGAGGCGTCGGAGGCCACGGGAGGACTGACTGGCATCGGGAAACCGAAAAAAAAAAAAAAAAAAAAAAAAAAAAAAAAAAAAAAAAAAATAATAATAATAATAAATTTTTTCTTCATAATCAACGCTTCAGTAATTTATATTATAAACTTCAGTGCTGTAAACTGAGCAGTTACATTTTCCAAATAGTGTCTCATATTTGTGTCCGCCTGCTTATCTTAGTCTACACCTAGGAAAGCTAATCCAAGTTCCGTGTCTAAGATAAAAATTATGCATTAGCATAGCTTGGAAGGCATGGGCCAGACAATAAAAGTAATAGCCACCCGTTTCTTTTATATTTTCAAATGTCTTTTTTATTAAGAGCGCTCCGGAATCACCAGGCAACCCATCATACACCTAACCCAATTGTTGCCCATAAATCTTGTAAATATAAATTTATGCGAAAACGACAGAACTTCCTACATATTACAACTTCATTGTCATGTGGACAGATTATTTTAAAAATTAAGATTACATTTCATAAGAACGTAATTTTGTATTTGGCTGGAAATGAGGATATTGAAAATTACTTTCTTATGAAATGTACTTTTGATTTTAAAATAATCTGTCCACATAACAATGAAGTTGTAATATGTAGGAAGTTCTGTCGTTTTTGCATAAATTTATATTTACAAGATTTATGGGCAACAATTGGGTTAGGTGTATGCCAATGAAGTTGTAAAATGTAGGAAGTTCTGTCGTTTTTTGTACACTCGAGTTCGTCAAATATCAGAATAATCATAACCTCACTTTAGAATTCGAATAAGAAAATAAATGCATATCTCTCCATATAATCAATTTGACGTTTCAAAATTTATGTAAATATATTCATTAAAATTTTTGCAATTGTCTGAAATTTCAACATCTACTTTTCAGTTCAGGTTCAACGTTATTATGTTAAATTTTAATAATATATGTTGTCATGGTAATGAATGACTGACTTTCAATATAAAACTTAAACGGTGTTGATTTAAATTGATATTCACAGTAGGAAACTAAGTGAAGGTATCTTAACTAGTTTATTACATAGACTTTCTAGACTTTTATTAATAACTTGAATTTTTGTTAATAATACTTTCATAGTCCAAACCAAATATTCATTGTCTAAATGTAATAAGAAAAACTTTAAAATATGTAGTATATAAGAATTTTTTTTGAGATTCTGAAAATAAACAAACACCAACAAGAAATGTGAAAAATAAATTCTAATCACTAAAGCTGCAAATCGTTTCTGTGTATCATGGTCGTAGAGTACAGATGTACTTACTGTCGCCGGCATTCACCTTGACCACGAAACTCTTTCTCCAGTCCAGTCTATTATTAGCTTCCGAGTTGCGTACACGTTAAGTGACTTGGGCGTATGGCATATTGTTTTTGTGTTTTTATTTTTTTTGTTGTACTGTATTGTTGATATTAATTTAATAATAAAGCATGGCAGACGTACGCAGGGGTAGAAAACGGCCATTTGCTGACAAAGCGAATAAATTCATAGGTGAATTCCCGGATTTATTCTATGATGGTGCTAAAATAATTTGTAAAGTATGCGAGAATGATTTGATGTGCTGGGATAAGCGTGATTGTGGACTTCACGTAAATAGTGTACACCATAAAATAAAAAAAATGGCGTGCCCTCGACAACACAGTTTATGTTTGATTTACTGTTAATGCTGATTGCCTGTGATGTTCCGCTGCACATACTCGATAAGCAACCATTTAGAGAGTTCTGGAATAAATACAACGCCCAGGTGAAGTTACCAAGTCGCACAACGTTATGTAACTATCTACCAACTGTACACGTAAACACTGTAAATAAGATGAAATGTGAATTAAAAAATACACGGCTGTGGTTATCTGTAGATGAGACAACAGATTGTAAAAAAAAATTCTATTTTAAATGTTGTAGTACGAATACTGGACCCTCTTAAACCGACAGTTCCACTGTTACTAGCTAGCAAAAGACTAAGTCAGTGTACTAGCGAAATAATTACTAGGATGGTGCTGGAGACTTTAGAAAAATTTGAACTGTCAAAAAGTCAAGTGTTGATGTTTGTGACTGATGGCGCCGTGACAATGCATTCGGTAGGCCGTTCTTTGCAAGAACAAGGTTGTACGTTTATACATGTTACGTGTAAAGTGTATGCTTTACATCTTGTGGCAGAAACTATTCGAAAAGGTTTTCCGGAGGTTGATGCATTAATAGCAAGTACAAAGAAAGTGTTTCTTAAATCTCCTAAACATCTCCGTGCATTTCATAGCAAGTGTCCCGGTATTCCTGAACCACCACTGCAGATTCTTACACGTTGGGGAACATGGTTGCAGGCAGCTCTTTATTATGCTGAATATTTCCAACAAATAAAAGCTGTGATTCTACAATTCAATCCAGATGAGGCTGCAAGCCAGACAAAATTCGAGGATATTTCCGTTGTAACAGCTTTAAAAAATATTGCGAAGAACAATAAACCATTACATGAAAGCATAAAAAAATTTGAAAACAGTGCATTGTCGTTAGCGGAGTCCCTGCAAATAGTGGACGAAGTTCTACTGCTACACGCTATAGGTGATGCAACAAATGAGCGCGTTAAAGAAAAGTTCGCAAATGTGTTAAATAGAGACACCGGTTTTACCAAATTAAGACAAATATGTGATGGTGCAGCCCCAGATCCGTTAAGTGCGTTCAAAGACTATTTTACATATGCGTGTATTACATCAGTAGATGTCGAACGCTCGTTTTCAAAATATAAGAATATATTTTCACCAAAGCGAACATCATTCATGGAGACAACCATAGAAACATACCTGATGCTGCAAAATGGCTACACATCTTCTCCAGTTTGTGATAAGCAAGCTAGTTCATCAAGCTAGTTAAGAGGGTAAGTTTTACATGCATTGTTATAAATTGTAACAGTTTATTGTTTATCGTATTAGTTAATTTCGCGTACGCCACTGTTCCACGGAACATTTTTGACAGCCCGAATTATATCACTTGAGTTTATACAGATAAAACCACCAAGGGTCTTACACGGTTACGCATCAGCTGTGCTGAACCGCGCTCGCCGTTCGCTACTGTGGATCCCTCTCCGCTGCTAATGGTCAAACATAAATTACACATACCAATGTCCGTGTTCACCCTTTTTGTTTTATCTATATAACTAACTCAGTAGCGGTAATAGGGCGGTTACTCTTATAAAACAAAAATTTCTTTGTCACAATCCAATTTAAGTTGTTAAATATAGCGCCTATTATTGGTTGAATTGTTCCCTAAATAAATGCATCTGAAATCTGTCTCTAGACGGACGTATCCCCCATAATTTACAGCAAAATATATTCCTTGTTAATATGCAGCATTTTTATACGCATGCGTAACAAATTTGAACTCGAACCAATAAATTGTTTTCGAGTTTTAGCAAATAATTCGTCTTGTGACCTAAATGGTGTCTCATTCTTTCTAAACACTCTGTATACGAATTAGTCTACGTTGAGCTTATAGCCAAGTAATTTATTTTATTTTACGTATCCTCTTTTCCAATAAACTTGTAGGGAATAACCGAGCTTCTAAAATATCTGTAGACTTTACGTCCTTTTCATGTTTATAATTGTTTATTTGAAAATACTACATTTTTCCTATCAGCTCATTTTATTTTTAAAGATTTTATTAAATGGCAAAGTATTACAGAGCAACATAGTGGAATTCACTTATAGATCGTTATGTTGTGTGGAAATTACTTCAAGCGTGATGTAGTTAGAAATGCGTTGTTATATAAACACATACAAGGAATTGGCCTTGTATAATTGAACAAGTTAAATTTGACAAATTAGGTGGCAGCTTAAATGAGACACAATTAAAAATGATTTGGTCTGTGTATTTATGTTTAAAACCAATTTATGTATTCTATTATTAAAAGCGTCTTTAAATTTTTCTTTTTTGTGTGTTGAATTACAGGTTGCGTGGCTGTTCTAATCACCGGTTATTTTGTTTAACTAATGGAGATTTACAAATTGATGTCCACCATAAGTAACAGAGCTGTTCAGTAACTACTACTGTGATTTATGTACTATACAATTCCGATTGCATCTGTTATTTCTTTCATTAGTATATTGAACCGTAATGAACAGTGACTAAATTTAGCAAAAAGCCTAAAACGAGAATAAGTAAGAGTTTTATTTACATAATTAGAATCCCAGGAACGGTCACTTATAACAATGAAACGTTGGATATACCGCAAACGATAGTTAATGGCTTTGCAAACTTTTTCTCGAGTGTATATTCTGCCTCGGATCCAAGTCACACAAATGATAGCATTTTATACCCATCCGAATTGATAAACATCAACTGTATCACGGAAAACGACAGCCGGTATCGATGGTGTTCCCAGTTTTGTAGTTAGAAACTGTGCTGCAGTGTTTGTAACTCCGCTGCGTATTATTTTTAACATGATGATCACTGCGTCCAAGTTTCCGGATATCTGGAAAATCATCAAAATATGTCCAATTTTAAAAACTGGCGATCCATCGTCCATATTCAATTACAGACCCATTGCCATTTTATGCAATTTTGCGAAAGCACTGGAAATAATTTTGTATAGTCATATTTACAGTACAATAAAACCGTCCATATCACTCATACAACAAAGATTTATGGCACAAAGATCCACGATAACAAATCTTGCCTGTATTACCCAATACATATGTGACAACTTGGATACAGGGGGGCAGGTGGATGTCATATATACGGATATCCAAAAGGTCTTCGATCAGATAGATCACTATTTGTTACTATACAAGTTAAGAGCTTTTGGATTTTCGGATACGTTAATATTGCTTTTCACATCTTACTTGTTTTCAAGAAAGCAATTTGTGGAACACGGCGGTCACAGATCTTTAAATTATACAGCAATGTCGGGCGTCCTTCAAGGGTCCAACCTGGGGCCCCTGTTGTTTTTGATTTTCATAAATGACATAACATCAGTAATTAATTGTCAGTATCTACTTTTCGTCGATGATCTAAAAATTTTTACGAATATAGTTAGTCTGAATGACTGTATTTACTTACAAACAGAAATAAATAACGTTTCTATGTGGTGTGCCAATAACTTTCTTAAGTTAAACATCTCCAAATGCAAAATGATGACCTTTACTCGTAAGCAAAATTCTATACAATTTGATTATACCATAAACAATTTTCCACTCGAGCGTTGTTTGGAATTTAAAGATCTCGGTGTGATTTTTGACTATAAACTTAGTTTCTCTAGTCATATTAACCAGATGACAAAGTCAGCTTCTAAGTTGCTAGGATTTTTTTGTCAGAAACTGGAGATATTTCTCGAGGGTTGAAAGTTTGAAAATATTATATTTCACATACATTAGATCCAAGTTGGAATATGCCGCTCTAATATGGTATCCTATATACCAAAATTTCTCGTGAAAGCGATTATTTTTATTGTCCCTGTAGTCGTACCAACCTTATGTGTAAATCACCAATGTTTAATATGTGTAAGTTATTCAATGCAATTTCCGGACTTTGCGATATTAATCACGACAGTTTAAACAGTGTAATTGCCTTATATCTAAGAAACAACCCATAAAATTCTTATACTTACTGTGCGCGTCTTGACATCATCCGTTTTTCCCTTTATTTGTTTTATTTTATTATTATTATTTTTTTTAATTTATATGTTTATATCAGTATGGCCTCATGAGTGGATTTCTGCTTTTAAAATCTAGTATTTTCTTTGTAATATTTCCAATACATATGGTGTACAATTAGTATGGCCATGTTCACTTTATTTGTAGTTCCATGTTTATTTCATAATTTCATGCTCACTATAGTATTTTAATGTTTTCTTATATTTTTGTTTTGTAATTTATGTTATTTCATACTCTTAGACTCACTTATGTATATTGTTTCCCCGTATTTGTGATTTTTTTTTTTATGTATTTTTGTTACTTTTGTTACACATACGGTGTACAATTATTGTAGTCAAGTTCACTTTACTTATAACTCCATGTTTAATTCATAATTTTATGCTCACTACAGTATTTTAATGTCTTCTCATATTTTTTGTTTTTTTTTTGTTTTTTTTTTTGTAATTTATATTATTTCATAATTTTAGACTCACTTATATATTTTAATGTTTCCCTGTATTTTTGTATTTTTGTATTTTGTTTTTTATAATTTTTATTCTCATGTTCTCTGTAACTATCTTTATGTTTCCTGTAATTGGGTATTCACCTGTTGGAAATAAATGCATTATTTATTTATAATTTCTGAGCGTCTTCGAGAAGAATTTCTAACGGGGAAATATTAAAATTTTCGGGTACAATTAGAATTTTTATAACATCAAAACTTAAGCAAAACCTTCAGATAGCAATTACAAAATATACTGTGTAATTTTGTATACAGATTATGTACTGAATCGTTAAACATAGTACATTGAAAGAAGACTGAAAATTATGATCGTATAGCAGTAGATGTAAAATTAATTTTTTTGCTATCCTAATGCTTACGTTGACGAGCAAAGACTTACCTGTCTCTGGTTTACATTATAACGTTTCCATTTAAGAGACCCGCCATGGCTAATACAGTACACAATATGTATGTATTGTTGGCATATTGTTCATTGAAAAATGGGATGAAAAGTTAAATAAACTTGTTTACCGTTACAAAGATATAGGATGTTGAAAATAAAAAAAATCGTTTTTTTTTAATATGTGAAAGTGTTTGTACAGTAATCAACTATGCTAGGTATTCTTAATGATAATTTTTAGGCTGGTACGATTAGGCAGTGGTATAAAGTTTGGATTTAATGGTCCCATATTTAAAAATATTTTAATTATACAGGGTGTTTCAATGATGTCACTACGAGGGGTGATTCCACTCATCAAAAAATTTCATTAAAAACGAACCAGAGGCGTCGGAGTTGTGGTTGGGGTGGTATAGAATTTTACATGAAAAAGTTATTTGCAGCCGAATGGATTTTTGTTTTGTTGATACTTTTTACTCGTGAATGTACGGAAAAACTGAAGTGGGACAAAAGTTTTAGTTAAAGATGGTGCATCCAAATCAACAAAACAAAAAAGCACCCCAGCTCACACTAACTCCGACGCAAGTGGTTAATTTTTGATGAAACTTTTCTTGTACGTAGCTACTGTAAAAACACTGTCAAGTTTAAAATCGGTACTTTTAAACATCACTGAATAATTATAAAGCCTGTTTAATAATATATTTTCGAAGCTTATTGTAGAGCGCTTAGGAAGCATTTTAGGAAAAAACTCTTGTTTTTTGCTTCTTTTGACGAGAGGAATCGCCCCTCGAAGTTTGTCGTTATATCATTGAAGTACCTTGTATAAAGAAAATTTGCTTTTTAATTTTTCAAAATTTATTAAAAACTTTACAGGTGTTTCGGCCTTTGTCAAGTGTACAGAGAATAGTAAAATTTGTGTTTATTATCTATACGAGTATAGCACATCTGGTGCTATAAAACTAGTGTAAGATATATTTTTATTATTTAAATATTTCTATATTCTTTAAATCTAAACTACTTTGTCTAAAATATGGTGACCGGTAAAAATTTTTTGTTCATTCGTTAAGTTTTTATTATTTTTAATAACTTTGTTTATTTCTAATAATTGTTATAATAAATTAAGTTTATTTCTCTTCCAATTGGAATTATTTAGTATTATCGAAATCTTTGAAATGATTGTTTTTTATACGATGTGTTGACATGCCCGTGCAGATTTCTTGTGTTCCTGGAATCGCTTTTTTACATTTTGTCTAGCCTGCCCAATGTTTTGCATCCCAGTTTACGCAGCTTATTACTAACTCTATTGCTGATCTTAAGCCTATTAATATATTTATAGATCTTAATTCCTGTCAGGAACCGGCATTTTATTTTCAACACTCTATCTCGGTAATAGTGAGGTTTAGGGTATAAGTGTATTTAAACTTTTCGTCCTCTTTTTCGATGTAGGTTTGGCTCATAATTTTGTAAGACGTATGTACAATCACTCTGTATAAGAAAATGAAGGTAATATTTTAAATTCATTATATCATTTTATCGTTACGCAATTGTTACACAAACATCATCTATATTCCTGTATGTTTTATTTATGGATATATGGATATTGTTAATAAAATTCAATAAGTTGCAATAGTTTGTTAGGAAACATGTCTTCTACACGATATATTTTTAATTGCATTGATTGCTACATGGAATTAGCATTTTTTACATAATTGTTGATACTAGTATATATTATTTGCTGTTCATTTTACATGTATAATCTGTGCCTTTTGCATTGTACGTTTTTTAATCTATGCGTTTAAAAAAAATGCAGTTATGTTTCTACTTTGGTGTTTCGTAACACTTGTCATATACTAGATCTCTAGCAGACGTCTTTACGTATTATACATCACTTTTTGAAATCCTATTACGATGGGAAACGGAGAAGTTAATGTAAAACTATATTTGAAATTAAGTAAAACATCTTATCAAATTTTTAATATATGTTTGATTTAAAATTGTTAATGAAGATATAATGAAAATTAAAATACCAAAAAATTCAAGTAGAGATGGTAAGAATTTATAAATACTGACAAACAGTGATAAATACCAAAAATGATACGTTACTGTTACTTTTGGTATTTATTTGATACTATTTATCAGTATTTGTAAATTGTTTTTCTTCCCAAAGCAAAGGAGTTGATATTGATTTATTTTAATGAGGGTGTTTTTAAATTTTTATATAACAATTGATTTGAAAAATTACACATTTACGTTATGTCTAAAGGGCCACAAGCTTTTTGAAAAATCTAAAACTGGATTTGCCATATGAGTAATTGTGCCATTTATAAATACATAATATATGTACGTATATTATAAAAATAACTAAATTCAATAAATAGAGTCCAGCATGTATCGCAATATTATCTAAAGCTACTTCCCCAGTTTATTATTTTATGTTATGCATTTATTCATTACACTTTTCAGTGTAACATGCCATTTATGATTTATTTATTTTCCATTTATAGATAACTTAAACATATAATTTGCTATGGTTTAACCACCTTATAACACTGGTATATATAATATTGAGATGGTCGATATCACGGACAGGTACATTGTCGCAGATTGATATTAACAATAAACTTAGCTCCAGATTTACAATAAGTTTTCCAGTTCGATTTAAAAGTAAAACTAATTTCTGATACTTGGAGAAATTAAACTGTTGTGTAAATAAGTGATTTAGAGTTGATCTCCCCCGGGCTATGTATTTAATCTAAAGAGAAATAAATTGGACACTTCATTTACAATAAGAAATTTAATTTAAAAATAAGGAATCAATAACTAAAACCAGTAAGCACATAAATAAAATTAAATTACAAAATTTAATCCACGACTTTTATCATATTCAAATCGGTTTAAGACGCTACGGAGGCCCCTCTAAATCCTCCTTTGTAGAAACCTGCCTTTTGGTTGCTACTTAGAATATCCAATAGCTTCCTACTGTTGGTTACTTTGATATCTCCCCCCCTCCTTTTTAGCTATCCCATAGATCCTATATTTGTGTGACCTAAAAAAAAAGCAGAAGGTTCAAATATGCTAGTTGCATATAATAAACTACTGATATAAATTAACTAATAACGACCTAAAATATATTCTTAAATCAAGTATGTAATTGTCTTGCTTTTAAACTCGTTCGTTTGTAAAACTACATATCTAAATTAAAATATGTCACACTTGGTGTTCCTCAAGGAATAATGATGGGCACACTTCTATTTATGATATATGTGAACGATTTACTTGATTTTATTAACCGAGGTATATATATATTCTTATTTTGGTAAAGCAAATATTCAACTATACAAATAAATAGTAAAAAAATATAAAACAAAGGAAAACAAAATTATATATATATATATATATATATATATATATATATATATATATATATATATATATATATATATATATATATATATATATATATATATATATATATATATATATAAACATGAGAGAGTATTATTCCTAGGTTACATTGTATCATTGTAGTACTCCTAGTTATAATAGGGTCTGTCAATTAGCCAAAGTTTCACAGCTTTCCTGAAGAGTTTCGGAGAAGATACATTTTTTAAGGTTACTGGTAGGTGATTATATATTTTTCTACTACAATAAATTGTGGAATTTTTTGTACAATTTGAAGTAGGAATAGACAATTGAATATTGTGGGCTTGGCCAGTATTATAGTGGCTTTCTGTGTCAATCAGATTTTTGCTTTTATAAATGATGCACACGGTTTCGTGTATAAATATTGAGACTACTGTTAAGTTCTTGTGAGTAGCAAAAAGCGGTTTGCATGGGGCACTGAAACGCACTTTTCAAATATATCTTAGCGATCGCCTTTGTAAAATAAGTATGCTATTTAGCAGTTATTGATTGCGTGATCTCCAAAATGGAATACCATATGTTAAATGGGGACAAAGTAGGCTTTTTTTGTCATAGAGTAACCCAGTTCCTTAGACATTATGCGAATTGCATAACATTCCGTAGCTAATTTCTTACTTAAGTTCGTTACATGTTCATTAAAGTTTAATTTATTATCAATATGCAATCCCAGAAACTTTACATGAGTTCAAGTTTCCAGTTTGTTATTTCCTAAGGGAATGTACTCTAAATTACATCCAAAAGTTACTATATTTGTATTGGTTACATTAAGTGCAAGTAGGTTTGGATAGCACCATTTTTTTACCAAGTGAGTGTATGTCGGAACATATCATTTCATGTAACATCTCTGTCTTTATTGTGCCATAAAATCGTTGTATCATCAGCAAAGAGAGTCAAATGACCAGTTATATTTATAGATGCAAGGTCGTTAATATGCAGTAAAAAGAGAACTGGGCCAAGCAGGGATCCCTGCGAAACTCTGCAACATATGTTGACTTCATCAGAGTAGTTCTCTAGTGATTTACTCTATGTTTGTGGTCACTAAGATAGGATTGAAACCAGAAGAGAGATGTTTCCAAAATTCCGTAACACCGAAGTTAACTCTCGTAAAATAAGTGTGCTGCTGTCATATTTTGAGAATTCAAAACAATTGCATATATTTTGTCTGTTGCTGTTTTCAAAGATTGCCAATACAGTTGCCAAAAATAGTGTAAAACTATTTTTCAATAACGCAAAACTTCTATTCCGTGGACTGTATATTGAAAATAAATAAAATATATCTTAATTATTTAACTTATAAATATTTCACTTATAATTGAGTAGTATTGTTATATGATGAGATGGAACAGAATCGCTTTGAAACATAGCTGTTTTCAATACGGTAGAGTGTCTTCCTAAACGTCGCTACCAGTGGAAATATCGGCTTCAATTTGCGAATGTGGGTCCCCGAAATGTGTCACCAATGCAGCATCGCGGTAGGTTCGTGGTCAGTTAAGTCGTCGACGACTCTTGCAGCTATTGTCGGTCCTCAATCTCTTGGCTGAGAACCATTCACTTCCTCCTATTCAGTTCTCGTACACCTTGCGTCGATCTTTTTAGTGCTTTGTTTTGTTTCCTATGAAATGGCGAGTGTTGTGGTTAAGTGACTGAAAAATTGTTAACTGTAAGTTATTAGTGGATTACTGGATCCGTACAACAGTGAGAATTTTATTTTAATTGTAATTGTTTTGATTATTTTACCCAGAGGCGTTTGGTATTATACTGTTATTGTTCCATCTAATGTTTTTAATTATATATTCCGCATCTATGTTAGTTAATAAATAATAACAGAGAAAGTATTTAAATTTGAACTAATGCTTTTTAAAATATACTACAAATTTACAATAAATAAATTTTGTGCAAACTATAGAACAATTTTAAGTTATTCAAGACTGTACGTTGATTTTTATGGTAAACTTTCAACTAATCAATTAAATTCTATTGATCATAAATAAATACATACAATTTCGAAGCAAAAAAGAAGTTTCTTATGAAACTTAGTTGTAATTAATTATAGATAATTGCCACTTATTTTATTTTACTTGTGCTTAGATGTCATTGATAATAAATTCCTGATACATTATACATTACATGTCAACGGTCAAAACAAAACCTACTTTTTTTTGTCAACATTTCATTGACTTTGGCATATAGCCATAAATTTACTATACGTGATATAATTTTTTTTAAATACATCATTTTCAACTTTCACTAATGATTATTTTGGGTATTCTCTACTTCCCGAAGTTATTAATTTTATCTTTTAACAGTTAAATCTTCAATATAAAAAAAGCAGCCTTGTTCAAGTTAATTGGGAATATACTAATACCAGCGCATCCGGCATAATTTCTATTGTATTGAAAGGTCGCGTTCCCAAAGATATATTGCAGTCTAATAAAAGTAAGTACCCCTAGGACCAATATTGTTTTTAAATTTTGAGCATAGTGAAACAGTTTGCTAACGATCATAACTACAACCCAATTATCATTCATAAATTTTTAGTAAAGAAAAAAATTAAATCATTTATTTCATCAGTTTACTTAATAGTAATATTATTAAAAAATATATTTACACCTTCTTATTATTGACCACATTCATATAGGACATACATCTGTTAAAACCGTACAACTATACCATTGAATATCTGATTTGTTCCTTAATCATAAAGAAAAAATAAATCTTGTGACAAAAGTGCCGTTTATAAAAAAAAATAATAAATTATATGTTTGGGTACCCAAACATATAATGTAAGATACTTACAAATCAAATATGATAACAATAAACTACCCATAATTTCCTATATTTAACACTGTCATTCATATCAGAATTAATAATTTTGGGTAGATAACGAATTAAATACGACACCTCAATAACATTTTATTAAAGAATAAGTTAGTAGTATTAGAAGCAAAAAAAATATTGAGATTGAAAAAATGTTCTCGCCAAAAAGAAAATTTGCATTTAATAAATGATTTCTTCGAGTTACATACAATAACAAAATCCCCTAGATTTTTTTTTTTTTTTTGGAAATGCTAAAACGAAACAAATAAAATATCAGATTTTTTAAAAATTGCTATTTATAAAATAACCCGTAATAACTGTAATGTCTTTAATGTAAATTTCAGTGTATTCTACACTGAAATTTTACGACTAGAAGAAAATAACACATACGTTGTGTAAAAAATAATTGAAACTCCTCCATGTTTGCTAAATATATTCTAAATACTGAAAATAATAAACTAATATAATTCATTTGCCTACCCCTTCTAAACAGCTTCGGGGGCTGTCTAATTTCTGCGGTATTTATTAATATTATATATATTTCAATACAATTTTACATTTTCAGCATAAATAAAATTCTAATATCAAATAATCTAGAAAATATAGAAATCTTAAGAAATTTACAGTTACCTAATTCACTAAATTCTCAGTTATGATTTAATTTATATTCTATATTTGACACATATTTTCAATAATACCACTTTTTTCGGAGTCATCCCCCAATGGGAACACATTGTTGTTTAAACTTTTATATAACGTTACGAAAACGTTAATTAACGTTATATAAACGTTTAAACAACAATGTGTTCCCACTGGGCCTTGAAATATTTGTCGGTTGGTTGCATTACCCGTAGTTGATCAAAGAAAACATTTCTCTTGTCATCGGAAGATCGAAGCATACAAATATCTTATAATTATAACTATGTCCTGATAGAACCCAAGTATGTGTCTCTGTTTTTCTCCCTTGTCTGTCTTCAACAAGTGTTTTCCCTTTTTTGTTATATAGGTTAGATGTAGGACATATCTTCATTTTGTGTCTGATTGTATGATTAATGGCCTAATGACAAAAAAATTTTTATAATTTAATTTCCAATCATTCTGTTTGGTTTTTTTGTTTATTATTTTAACTTTATTTAATATTTAATATCTTATAGTTCTTCTTTTTATTCATTTGTTTTAATGAGTCGAGAAACATTTATATAATATAATTCTTGCCCTATTCCTACAACAGTTTTGTGGCGATTTAACACTAGAAACCTAGATGGCAGTTAAACTTTACCTCATACACTTATTAAAAAAACAAGAAAATCTTTAGTTACTTTAATTATATTTAAATAGTATGCTGATGTGTCATATGTCATATGTTAAATAATCGATTTTTGTAACTCCGACCTTTATTTTGTTAATGTCTTATGCAGGGTGTAAAAAAAACGTTTTCGATATGCTGAGTGTTCAAATTCAATTTTTTTAACACATTTTTTATTACAAAATTAGAACGATCAGATATCGGATTGAAATTATGTACGAGTACGTTTTAGAGGTCGACAAATACGACTAAAATAGTCATATTGTGGTATTTTATAGAGGGTGCCACTTACGTAATTCTCATAGAAAAGTTTTGCTGTAAGTTTTTAGGAAAATAAACCAAATGTGAATCTAAAAAATGAAGTTTTAAACTCATAAAGATACCTTGCTTTTTGAAATTTATCAGCAGTTCGTTTACTAACTGACTATAATTAGGAAATTTGCAGTTACCCAGGAAATTTGCAATTACCCAGGAAATTTTCGATGACCTTTACGAAACGATGTTAGTCATGTGATTAATAAACTGATCATCATTCATGAGAAGACGAATTTGTGGTCCTTCGAAAACTCACTCAAGTATTTCGGCTGCTGATTTTTTTTAGGAAATTTCGTCAGTTCAAGTGTGCCTGCTGCAGGTTTACTTTTTAGTTTGTCTATCCATGGCTTTATTTTTTCGTATTTCGGCTTCACCGGAAAATTTTACTAAAGATAGATAGTTTTTCGCCCAGTTTGCATTTTTTTAATTTTTGGGCGAATTGGTGTGTATGGGGGGAACTCACACGATAAATTTTTATTTTCATTTTAGGCTTCAGCGGAAAATTTTACTAAAGATAGGTAGGTTTTTTGCCCAGTTTGCATTTTTTGGGAATTCGGGTATGGGGAAAGAACCCACACGATAAAATTTTTTTTTCATTTTCAGCTTCAGCGGAAAATTTTACTAAAAAATAATAGGGTCGGTCAGGTCTCTATAACAGAAACATTTTTTTTTGTAGACCTGTGTTATCCTTTAATTTTATATAAAAAAATCTGTTCAATTAGGACATATGTTTCTTAAGCAAACCTTGCTTATTTTTTATATACCTGTCCCAGAAACGTAGGTAATTTTTTAAACACCATGCATAATTAGACTATGAAAGTTTTCTTACATTGGTGTTTTTATTGCGTATAAATAACAAATGTTATACGATAAGTAAATAGAAAGATATGTTATATTTATATGTAAAAAAAATTGTCGATATAAATGTGTCGTTTTATTTATTATTCAGTCGGCTGAAGATGTAACTTAATTAGTAGATCCGAAACTGCTTCTGAAATAAATAATTGAATAGTGAGATATGATGACTTTCATTTCTAAGCTGAAGAAATATGTATTTCTCAATAACCTCCATTAAATTTAAAATTGACCAAAAAAGAAGAAAACACGGCAACATATTTTTACAGAAAAAATTCAATATTCAAGTTTTAAAGCGTTCTTGTTCAAATGCATGTTTTTTTTTTAATATGCGCCGAGAAAAACGTTGCAAGAGATTTATTTATATATCCACACACTTATGCCACAGCATGCTGTGCTTATTTATTAATTTTACACCATTCAACAGGTCGAAAAAACCAATTACAGAATAGGAGCAATACAAAAAAAATGTGATTGATATTTGACAAGATAAATATTAAATATGAGTATCCATAGAGACGAATAGAATAAGGAATATGCTAAAAAGTCAAAGAAAAAGGAGAAAAAAAGTTTCAAGAAATATGTAATAACATAAAATCAACCAAAAAGAAGCGAAGAAATAAGGCAACTGTAAATTCAACTTTTTACTTGACTGAATAGTGCAGGATATAATGTCAATTGCGCAATTTAAAGAGTTATAATTATTACACATATTATGCAGAGGAGAATATTTTTTTTATATTCGTTCGTGCAGTTGATAAATAAGACAAATTTATATCTTCTAGTAGTATGAAAATTTAACATACCCAAAATTTAGGTATTGTTTATTTTGTTATGAAGGATCTTGTGCAAAAAAAATCAGATATATGCTATTATGAGTCTATGCTCAAGTGAGTCGAAGCGAAAATTCCGTTTAAAGCGGAAATATATAATTTCTTAATCGGTACATTGAAATCTCAAAATTGTAATACACATTAAATTTCATGGCGTAAATTAAAATATGGCGTCTTGCGCTACTTTCAGCTTAAGGTTAACTACATTTGAAAATGTAACTACAAGTAGATAAGCTAGATAGAATTTATCCACGTTGTCGAACTATTTTTCCTTTAAAGGAGCGTAATAAAGGCGACCAAATAGGTTGCTATGTAGGTACAAATTACGTAGGATTTCCAACAAAATCTACTTAATTAGAATATTCTACCATTATTACGATTTCCAGTCACCAAAAAGATAACTATACAACCTGTTTCGACTAGAAATTTACCTTTAAGGTAACTTGTAGTAGATTTTTTTAGTTGTTTTCCCTTGCTGCTTTAGTTAAAAGTACTTTTAAGCAAAATAGTGTATGAGGTAGATTTATTGGTATTATTTACGTAAATTTAAATATAGAGTAAAACCAATAGGTAAATTTCTATGGAAAGTGTATTTTTCTAGTCAATTTTACAACATAACTACCTGAATAAGTAAATTCGTTTTTTACCAAGTCGAGTTATAGCCAATTTTAAGAAAAATGTTTACGGTTTTGAAAAATATTAATGGATAATCATTTTATACGTCAGGATGTGTTTTAATATGTTTCTGTAAACCCCCGGTAGCCCCAGAAGTTCGGAAAATGACTTCAGTGGGTACTACTTTACAGAAAAGGAAGATTGATTTGTATAAGAGTGAACTTTTTAAAGCAAGATCTTGACAAATAGGGGCATGATAATGTTTTCTAAATCATTCTGTATATATTGAAAACAGTGATAATGGAACGAACTGTTCTCCATTTATTTTTTCTCGAAAACTGACCACGAGAATGTGTAATCAGCATTCCTATAGAGTGCGCATATGGGTGTCTTGACAAAACGAAACATTCATTAATGCCTAATAAATAGAGATCGGGCAGTAGCGATAAATTCCAGAGACGACTTTTACGTTGATATAATATTATATTGTCTGCACCATATAATATTATATTGTATGCACCTAATGAAACATTCTCAAAAAATATGATGTGTTAAAATATTCTTATGTAGGTTACTATGCAATAAATCTGTTTTCTTTATAAAAATAAGAAAAAAATTAAAGGTTTTTATCAGATAATTGGGCGGTCATAGAAAACAATTACTTACTCACCGTCATGCTCGTTATTGTCGAGTGTCCAATCGCAAGAGGATCTGGACACATTCTCACCCAATAAAGTTATCAGTTTCATTAAGAGACTGAACTTATTGGGTGAAATATAATTAGGCGTGAGCCACAATAGGCCTGCTGATGGCCGCAGTGGAGGGTCTACTGAGACCCACTCACAACAAACCTAACCTAACCTAACCAATCGCAATGCGAATGCATCGATAGATAGGCGCATCGCGTCGCTTGGCTATCACATTTACGCCCACTACCCCATGTTGAAAATGGATACCACTCTAAGTGGTAGTATTTATAAAATTTCTATGTGAATAGGAAGTAGATACATAAACAGTGTAAAATTAAAAAGACAGCGGAGGTTAACTTTTTTTAAAATTCTCGTTCAATCCCTTTAGAGGATGAAGTGAACTTGGATCGATTTCCCGGAGTTACAATTTAACGCCACAGAATTATATTACATAACCGTGAAGAAGTCAAATCATACATTAAGAGACACATTTCCTCAGACAGTCATATAAAGTGTGTAGTATTACTGATAGTCACAGGCAAACAAATTTAAACTTAGATTTAGGGAAAATTGTGGTTGAGTGTAATATACCGTGGATGGATGAATCTAGATAATCTACTATTTAGATAATTTTTTACAAGAGTGTATTAGTGGGCAGGTTGGCAATGTTTAGATGCCATCTGAAACGACACTAAGAAAAAAAATTTTATCACAGAGATGTGAGATTATTTACCAAAAAAAAATATTCCGAACTGAGTGAAAAATACGTCTGGATTATCGTAGATGAAACCACCAAACCGAATCAAATTAACAATTAAATAAACAATGCTTGCGGCTGGAGGGCGACAAATGTTTTAGTGATGCACCCACTATTATACTTTTGATTACTAGTTAAAAATACTGCCAAAATAACCACAAGTTAAGATATGGCATATGAACATATTTACGCGGTGACACATCAACCCCAGAATTAACGTCATTTATCGCCACCTCTCGATTTCTACTAATAAAAGAAACTTGCTTAATACATTAAAACCATATTTTCTCTACAAATATGCTTATTGTTGATACATGGTAAAATTATTTCTTTTGATATTTTGACGTAATAATTGTTAAATTACCATAATATTACACAACTAAATAAACTTCTCAAATCTACGCCACTGGTTGAGTGAAAATATCAAAATTCTAGTCTCCTGCATGAAAGCAAAATATTGTACATCACCCTGTAATAAGATGCCTGCCAAATATATTGAGTAAAAAATAATGCGTTGTTTTTGATAAAAAAATCGTGTAACTTTCTGCTCTACTTGAAATTAATAATTCCGATATTTCAGAATGTTGCAACTATTTCAATTCATTAGTACAAAATATCTAATTATCTAGGTATATTAGCAACGAAATTAGACATTCCAGGTTCAATTTCGTGTATTTTTAATAATAAATTCTTAAGGAATAAACTAATAATAATAATAAAAATAATTGTTATCATAGCCATTCAGCCTCAGGAACTAAAATCATTCAATGTGCGAGAAAGAATTTATTTTTACGTCCCAAACCGTGACAAATGCTTAGACGACGACAACACATTGCACAAAATGTTTGAAGAGACTAATGTCAAGTCAAGTAAGAATATATTAACTTTTTATTTACCTATCTACAATCGTGTGGTAAGTAAATAAAATAAAGAAATAAGTCCAATAGTTAAACGAATCAGGGCTGGGCGCATAATTGCATAAATACCTTCTGCAATAAGCGAAGGCAATAACTCCACAGAACATCTTTTCAAGTGTCGTAGTAGCATCACAAGGCGACCGCCAGGCTCCGGTCAGTGGGTTACCTATGCCTTCTGGCTTGATCCAAGATATACAGAATTCAAGATACAACGTGTACACGCCAAACAGGTGTTATAATTCATGATTATGGGACTCGTTCATTCTCAAACAGAGATTATTGCTAGACGATGTGCCAGTTAAGATTTGTTTGAATGGATATACTCGTAGGAGATTGTTTTTTGTCTGCTCTTGAAAAATTAATTTATGTTTTATAGTGTAGTAATCCCATGTCAAAACAAAGTGCAGATTGCACAGCATTATTTACTATAAATCTTAATTAAAATGTCTTCGTATTATGTACAGTTAGTCAAATATCAGATCAATTTCTCATCGTTGGTAATTATTGTATTTTCATTTATGACTGATCTTAAAAGTGGAGAGAAATTATATCTCTCCTGTAACGTAAAACATTTTAAAAAATGATTTAGTTGGGACGAATGATATAAATTATAATTATTACGTTTGTAATTTCTTGCCATAGAATAAAAAAAAGAAATTACTGTCACAAAATAAAAGGACGCTTTTAACGCTTGTGTCATAACAGTATTTTATATAACAAGTGACTAAAATGGTGTTTTTTTACAAGTGGGGCAAGTACGAGTCGAAGGCGAGTGCTATAAACTACACGAGTAAAAAAAACCACATTTTAGTCTCGAGTTATATACAAAATTTTTTGTATCGCCATTCGAAATTAGAAAACAGTATAATTTTGTAAAAATATGGCAAATTGACAATGTTACTTTGTCGTAATGACTAAATTCTACTGCTGTTTCCATAGAAACCAATAACAAAACAACTAAATATTGAACGATTTAAATGTCGCATTTGACATTCTACTTTACAATAATTATTATTTGGAACAAAATGAGTGACAGTGAGGAAGATTTTATTCCTGGTGCTCCTCCGGAAATCAGGGAGCAAGCAGTTACTGTAACTTTAGATTTATTTCCAGCGAAATCTAGAAAATTGTACGAAAAAGAATATGATTTATTTATGCACTGGTGTAAGCAGAAAACTGTGAGTAACATATCTGAGTCTGTTCTTTTGACTTATCTATCTGAAAAAAATAAGAACTTTAAAATATTCAAGTCTCTGGTCCAAGTTTTCGATACTTAAAGCAGTTTTGAACGTAAAGAATAATGTAGATGTATCCAATTATCAAAAAGTAGTAAGTTTTTTGAAAAGACAATCCACTAGGTATAGAGCTAAGAAATCTAAAGGTTTTGACAGAGCAGATGTCGAACGTTTTTTACTAGAAAGAAGCACCACATGAAAAGTTTTTAATAAGTTAAAGTTTTATTAATAATGGGCTTGGCTGGCGCTTGTCGTCGAGAGGAACTGTACAATATGACCATTGATGACATTGTGAGAAAAGACTGTATGCTGGTTGTTAAAGTACCTGATTCGAAGACCCACATTGAAAGGACTTTTACGGTCATTGGTGAAACAGTTAATGGAATATATCCACTAAATATTTATGATAAATATGCAGCTATTCACCCTACTCATGTGAATCACAAAGCAATTTTTCTTTAATGTCGAGAAGAAAAATGTACGGTCCAACGAGTTGGTATTAATACATTTTCAAAAATATCAAGTGTTATAGCTAAATACCTTAACTTATCTAATCCTGAGCAATATTACGCTTTAGGAGCTCTTCGGCATCACTATTAGCTGGTTCTGGAGCAGATATTCTTACCTTAAAACGTCATGGGGGGTGGAAATCCTCAGCAATTACCGAGGGATATCTAAAAAATAGCATCCAGAACAAAAACGAAATTTCAAAACATATTTTCAAACAATACTACATAAATGACTATGTCTGCCGATGTAGTCGTTGGTGAAAATCAGACCAACCACCATATTAATATAAATTAATCAAATATTTTTCGCACATCTGAACCTATAATTCCAGGAATAAATATAAATAATGTTAGTAACAGTACTATTGATATAAATTTTCATTAAATTATGAATAAAATTGTTCATGAAATTTCTTAATAATTATTGAATGTTTGATGTAAGAACTTTAATTTGTTGACTATCAAGTTTTATTTCACACTGTGAAATAAAATTTCTTTAACGTAGGTAGGTTGATCCCATATGAGTAATTATTCATGATAAATCAAATAGAAAAATTCTCATAAAATTCCTTTATTAATGTGACCGGTTTCGTGAACAAGTAATTACTTGTGATGATGTGAAGTAATTACTTGTTCACGAAACCGGTCACATTAATAAAGGAATTTTATGAGAATTTTTCTATTTGATTTATCATAAAATTTCTTTATTTCACATTTTTTTCTTTATTTTTCATTTGTCAATAATGACATTGTTTTGATTCATTGAAACTTTCCAATAAATGTCATTTTAGGATGTGGCGTTACAAAAATAGCTATTATCTTCTGCCGTGTCAAAACGACATCATTATAGATATCATTTTCAGTGTCAAAATGATATTCGTTTTCAGAATGAGTACTATAATGATTTCATTATAGTACAGAGTACTATAATGAATAAAAAAATAAAATTAAGCAAAAAATTATATTATTATGATAATAACATGAATATAAGCAACTTGTAAACGATTCCTTAGTAACTTGGACGCATCATAGATAGTAGCCCACTTGAATGCCAATTAGAAGTAGGTAATTACTGCCCAGGGGTTCTAAATATGATAGAGATACGGTTTACATGTTTCGTTTTAAGTAATTTACGCCAAAAGATAAAATTTTGTATGAAATTTGAATCATAAAGAGTCATTATGGCACACGCCACACCGAAAATAATCACGGCTAGTCTATAATGATCATCATTATGATCTTTTTAACATAAATAATTGCTATATACGTAGTATCGTTTGTACACTTTCACACTGAAAATACATCCAAACTAACTGATCATCAGGGTTAAGAAGGTACTCTGGAGTGCAGGACCGGTAGCCTCATATAGTTGACAAATAAAAGCAAAATTAAAAAAATTAATGAAATACGTACCACTTGATGATAATATCACTTTATTTTCATATATAGTACACTGAAGCAGGTACATGGAAAACAGGTAAAAAAAATTTTATAAAAAAAAATGAAACATAATTGAACAAACAGAAAATACAAAATATGTGAAGGAATAAAGTAAAGCGAGATAAAATTTTAAATGTATTATAAAATTGTAACACTAAATAGTAAACAATAATCTGTAAAATAATAGAATAAAATGAAATGAAATGGATGGAGAAAAACAGTATAACATATACAATACAATTCAGGATTAGTAAAGTCTGCCAGACATTAACATACATGGTCACAACTAATATTCTTTCGGCATTTGTGGCTATTAAATTTGAGCGATTTGGTCTGTATACATGTTTGTACAAGGAAAATGAACGTTACACGTATTTCGAGTTTAATGGTGTAAATTCTACATAGTTCATATCGGCAGGCACTACAAATAGTGCAGATAATTTTCATGAATTTTACACATAGTTTTGTATCCCAGGTTCTTGTGTACAACACTTAATTTATTGTTTACAGCCCGACTTTTGCTGTCTGATAGAGACAAAACCTTTTGAACACTCAAAATTCTTAGTATAACATTAACAACCTTATTACACCGAAAGTCAGTTGTTTCATCCACTGTCACCCACAAAATTTATTTCGTACATCGATAATATTCCCCAAAACATTTTTATACACACTTGGCAGATATGTTTTACACAATGTATGGCTACTAAGTAAAGGAATACCTGGTCCGTATTTTGCAATGAAACCTCTAAACATTGCCGACTACGTTCCAACACATAACATGACACACAAATTATAAAGAAATTCCGCTTGTAACTCCACCTTAAATATTTTTTTGATGGATAGCCGAATTTAAATGTCTTTCCTAATCACGACGTGTATGAAATACGTAACCTTGGTTGCATGGAGTACACAGAGTATGTCAATCATCGTAGTTTTCTATCAGTTTTTGTAGTTTATGCACCAATGGTAGTAACTGCGCCATTGCTAAGAGCGTTTCATGCGAGAACCAACTTAAAGCTTTTTTTGTTGCTTACTTCACTGAACTGGGTCAATTGAGGAAAAACATATAAAATTACATAGGATTATCCCTGTTACCCGCAGAGTCCTGCACCTTTCTACCTCGATACTGGTTGTATATATTACAAGTATATAAGCACACCATATGAACTTTTATGTGGTGTGTTTAATTATATTTATACATTGTACTGATTCTGCGGTTGGCTCCTTGTGAAACATTATTAAATATTTTAAATAAACAAAGAAAATTTGCTTTTAAATGTTTCAAAATTATATTTTCACTCTACACGTGTTTCGGCCTTTTTAGGCCCTTTTCAAGAGTACCTCTCATCTGTACTCTTGAAAAGGGCCTAAAAAGCCGAAACACGTGTAGAGTGAAAATATAATTTTGAAACATTTAAAAGCAAATTTTCTTTGTTTATTTAAAATTGTATTTATATATATTTTTTTCATAAGTGCCGGCTCTGAAAAATGGAAAATGTTTCCGACACCTGTTGATCTAACTATAATTTTGTTTTTTTTTTGTTTTCAATTCATGTTAATTTAAATTATGTGTCGGAAAGTAAATCTGTAATGCTTATAAAATAAAAAAAAATTGTAAGACCTGTACGAAGAAAAATAACAGCCTAATTTTGTACTAATTTGTTTCAGATACTAATAATTTTTTTCTTTTTTAATTTAAATGCGAGTACTTCTATATTTATAATGAGTACACAACATATCTATTCGGCGTGCTAATTGGAATTCAATCAATGAATATAGATTGACCAAGACTATTTTTTGCTTCCATCATTTTAATAGATTGATTTCAGTGATTTAATTATGATGATGAGGAATTTGCGAACGTCGGTCGTCGCGCGAATGTAACATCATTTCCCAGCTTTCTTAATAATCAAATGATTCATAAAAAATCGTATAAAAGTTTCTCTAACAAACAATTTTGTATTAATTAGTTTGTAAGAACATTTTTATAAAATGCGAATCAAATGATAAATAAACGCATATAAGTGGTCGGCGAGAAAGTAGAATATGAATTTTGCCGCATTCAAATTAGCCTGTCGGATGATATGGTTAACTCATAACATCTGTTGTATTTATCATGTTATTTTCTGAATTAGTATTATTTTAATGATCTAGTTCATACATTTCATTCAGTTTTCCTAAAAAAAACATTTGAAAAATACACCTATAATTTTTAAGTATATAATAGAGCAAGCGTGTTTACAGCAGGTAATGCTTACAAAAAAGAATACGACGACGACGTTCAGTAAGGAGATTATAATAATACAATGAGAATAATAATGTATAAACAACTGTAAGAAGTGGATATATTGACAAGTTAAACGCCATATAATAACGTGCACAACTGTTTAATAACTGTAAATCTACGTAACGACAAAAATACACTACGCACTAGCACTGGTATAATTTCAAACCATACATTTTTTAAAAATGGAACTTTGTTGTATGTGTAAATTAAAATGTAATCCAGTTTGCCACATTGCAGGGTTGCTGCTAATATAATCAGTAGGCTAATTAGTAAGCCTGGCCAAGGTCATTAATCCTACAGAGACGTACTGGGTATGCATCATATAATACTTGAATAAGTACAATAATAAAAACAAAAATATTTTATATAATTGTGATGTATGTTTTTCTATTTCGTTCGCTTTAAATTCTTTTTTATGTATTTCCTTATATCTTGTAAGCTAAGTGCTGCACATTATTATTAAACTGTTAGATGACGTTCACACATGTACATTGTATATCTAAGTGATAACTAATAGTAAATAAATAAATAAATAAAATAAATGGAAATAAATTTTATTAATACTGGTACACTTTATACAAATATGTACAAAACTCACCTTTTAAGTAGATTTATGAAGTAGCTTGGTTGTCGTTATCACAAACTGGAGCACTTCTATAATAACTGGGTAGCATCAGATATGTTTCTACAGTTGTCTCAGTGTGAAAAAATATGTTTGTATTTTGAAAAAGACCGTTCGACATCTACGGACGTAATACAGGCATAAGTAAAACACTATGTGAACTCACTTAACGCAGCTGTAGATGCACCATCACAAATTTGTCTTAATTTGGTAAAATCAGGATCTTTCCGTAATACACTCTTAAATTTTTCAATAACGGGCTTATTTTTTGCGTCATTTATAGTCTGTAGCTGTGTATTTACGTCGTCCACTATTTGCAGCGATTCCACTAACGACAATAAAGTATTTTGCAATTTTCCTATTGCGTCGTGTAGTCCTCTGCAATTGTTATAAATAGTTTTTAAATCTGTTTCAAGGGAAACATCTTGAAAGCTTGTCTGGCTTTCCTTAATAGCTGCAGCCTCGTTAGGGTTGAACTGTAGTATCACAGCTTTTATTTGTTGAAAATATTCAGCATAATAAAAAGCTGCCTTCAACCACGTTCCCCAACGTGTAAGAATCGGCTCTGGTGGTTCCGGAATACCAGGACACAGTGTGTGAAATGCTCGAAGCCGTTTAGGGGATTTGAGAAATACTTTTTTTGTATTTGTTATTAATGTATCTACCTCTGGAAAACATTTTCCAATCGTTTCTGCTACAAGATGGAACGCATGCACTTTACACGTAACATGTAAAAACCTACAATCGTCTCTTTGAAGAAAGCGGCCCACCAAACGCATTGTCGCAGCACCGTCGGTCACAAACATCAACATTTGACTTGTCGACAGTTCAAATTTTTCGAAAGTCTCCAACACCACCCGCGTAATTGTTTCGCCAGTACACGCAGTTAGTCTTTTGCTAGCTAGTAAAAGTGGAAATGTTGGTTTAACAGGGTCGAGTACACGTACTGTAACATTTAAAATAGAATTTTTTTTACAATCTGTCGTCTCGTCAACACAACCACAGCCGTGTATTTTTTAATGCACATTTAATCCTATTTACAATGTCTTCACGAACACTTGGTACATATCTATGTAACGATGAACGACGTGGTAAATTCACCTGGGGATTGTATTATTCCAGAACTCTCGAAATGCTGGTTTATCCAATATGCGCAGGGGGACATCACAGGCAATCAGCATTAACAGTAAATCAAATATAAACTGAGGTTCCAAATCAGAGACGCCATTTTTTTTTTATTTTTATGCCGGTTACTATTGACATGAATTTTGCAGCCGTATTTATTCCAGCACATTAAGTCTTGATCACAAACTTTACAAATTATTTTACATCCATCATAGAATAAATCCGGAAATTCATCGATAAATTTATTCACTTTATCAGCGTACGGTCGTTTTCTACTCTTTACGCTCAACATTATTTATTATTTATTAGTACTCTATGCATCAACCGACAGATAACAACTGAAGTGTGTCGTGTCATCGTCATCGTAAACAAGCGCGCGATGGCATTGGTATTGCACACGACCTTGAATCTACCATTGCTTGGCCAGGCTTACTAATTAGTTAAAAGTACATCCTGTTTTGCCAACAATTACTTAAGTTTTATTTTGTAAATTGGGTGAGGCATATGTTGATATTGTTGCTAGATTCTTTAATTTAAACAATAATGCTACTCATAATATTTGCGCAGTTTGTTCTACTCTGGGCTCTTGAAATTTGTGGAAAAATCAATGTTTTCTATGCCTAAATAATAGAACTTTATTCCGTGGAGGGGTATAGTGAATACATAGAACATAGAATGTATTTTTTATAACTACACATTTGGAAAAAATTCATGGCAAATTATCAGCTGTAATGAACCAAGGGCAATGATAAACAATAATTTGTATACAATGTATAGTCGGCTTCTTTGATGACGGTAAATGAATCAAAGAAGCCGAGGTTTTTTATATTACAAATAGGTTTTAAATAACCTGTAAGTGTGTTGCTTAGTAACTGCCCGCTCAAGGGCAGTTAGTTTAAGTAATACATTTAAGGGTATTGTTCACAAAATTATGAAAATTTTTCATTGCGAGAGGTTCATTCGTTAAGATATTTATTTTTTTAAGAATTCAAACATTCGTTAATTAAACATAAATTTAACAACTGGATATTAATATCAAATTCCTCATGGAATTTTTCTTAGCGGTTACATTCCAAATACTTTTCACTGCTGTTTCTTTATAGTTGCTGTCATCGCATTTTTTCATATTCATCGTCCAGTATTTTAAAAGTGCTTCAATTGAACTGCTTCCATCTATCTACGTATTACCCAAATTACAAAAATCGATGATTAACTCCCACATACATTTTTTAGTGTGTTTAGTATTAATCGGAATATTATTTATTATTTGATTTATGAAATCGTTATTTTCGTTTCCTAAATACGATATTTCTCTAGATGTTTATGTACAAATCTCAAAATGACAGAATTGAAACGCATCCTTTACAACCCAATGGTGCTTACTACTGCTTACCCTGTTTGTTATTGTTCCTACTTTATTGTCACATTAATTCGTTTATTTTAACACAAGTGGTCAAATATACATTAGTTTGATTGGCTTGTATTCAAAATACTACAATTTTTGACGCATTTCAATTAAAAAGACTTTCATATTTAATGAAAAGAAAATTCAATACAGCCACCCCTAAAGTAACCGATAAATTCGATAAAATTCTTCCAAAAAATTTTACGAAAAAACACTGGAATATGTCAAATGGATTAAAATGGTACTGGTTCAGATTTCTTAATTTTTTTTTTGCCATTTTGTAACTGCCCAAAATTTGTACACAATATGGTTTGGTGGTCGAACAATAAGAACACTTGCCTCCCTTCCGGGAGTCTCGGGTTCTATCTCCGGTTGAGGAGCTGGAATATTTTTAAAGCAGAAATTATTCCTAATGTACTCGAATATTGGTTATATGTCCGTTGTCTTTAAATGTGTAGTCTCCTCCCGCACAAAATACCGTGAGGTACTTTGACAAATATGCTCCGAAGAAAAATCAAGACGTCTCAAAATATCCCAGTCATCCAGGACCTTAGGACATAACCGAATGGATATAAATGAAAATTTGCACACGTGTATTCAAGGATCACTTTTACTTAGTAAAAGTAAAAACTTTCATGGCTCAAAGAAAACGCCGCCATCTTGCAACTTTTCATGAATTTCTCAGAAATAATTGAATTTATCGAAATAGAAGTTATTACCAAAATGAAAGTTTATTAAATTCTGAATAAAAATTGCGTATGTATATAAGAAAGAATGAAGTCTCCTTTGGTATACATTTTACGGCTCCAAATATGTACAGTTCGAGTGAGTCGAGTTCCATGGCCTTACGTTGGAAGTTTTGAGCATTACTGCTTATAGCAAAGTCTGAAACAAAAAATACGTCAAATAATAGAATAATACTAAATTAAATAATAAATATATTTTCATTATTAACTCGAATTACTGACATAAATAATGAGTTTGCTAGACCCATTCATCTTCTTGATAAGTAAGTAACTGTCGTAGCAGCTTCATTTTCGTCAATGTCGTTATTGGTGTGTTTATTTCATCTTCATCTTCGTCCACATCCTCTTCCCAAAACTTGCGGAAATTGAAACAGGAAATTCCCGAGCAATGACCACACAAGATTGAGCATTTCAGCCCGACTTTTCTACACCTGCTTGACGTCGTGCAATCCTTAGTGCAATTGTACGACATTTTGATTAATAGACTTTGTGGAGCATTGTCCTCGGTTGTAAAGAGTTCCAGACTATGAGGAGTGGTTTACTAGCCCCAATCGTTGGGACGATCTTTTCCTAGAAATTTTATGGAATAATTATTCACTACTTTTTTTCATTCTAGAGTTTACTCTGTATCGTTTAACCGATATCAAAAAATGTTTGTAAAGACTAACATCACAAATTCATCATTTTGTTGAAGTCTTTTTAGGATGACTCTGTGTTAACTTCACTTACGTTGGACCAAATTGCAAAACAAATAACCGCTTTTAAAACAAACCTTTTTCTCAAAAATCGTATGCCAAACGTGTACAAATTTTTTTGGTTGGCTCAATTTCATTAAACAACGTTTGTGACAATTAAACAATTATTGTTAATGATAGTTTGTTATTAAAATTTAATGAATTTACAAATTTTTTTATATCTTTATCAAAAAAATATCCAATGCTTTTAAAATATCTTGTTGAAAATCAACGAGTAGAACAAAATTAATTTGTCATGATGAATGCGTTAACTAGGTATACAGATAGAGCTAACCCACTCGATACACGACTGGGGGTATGCGCAGTTTACAGTTGCCCATCTAAATACGAAGTCGAAACGAAAGTTAACGGTTGCGTCAGGTTGCTTGCTGGGAGGAGCATATAACTAGTGTATAGAATAGATTTCAGTATCGCTAAAGCTACGGTGCAGAGTGTTACTCGTTCTTCTAAAGAAATCTTTGCGTATTAACGTATTTACTAAAATTATCTCAATTTCAGTGTTTTATCCGAAACGTCAAAAGTAGTAAAACACCAAAATTAAGAAAAATATCATATCAGCACACAATTAAATATTGATTTTTTTTTAAACAAAAATAATTCTAAAAACAAATTAATATTGTCATAAATAATAATAAAGAATAAAATAATACGTAAATAAATAAATAAATTAAATTAGATGCTCAAAAATACCTTCTTCTTGAACAAGGCAATATCCTAACCTACTGTAAAAGCCCCTTCTGACATTTGACAGACGGGCGACTGTAAACTGCGCATACCGCTAATCGTGTATCTAGTGGGTTGGCTCGATCTGTATGATTTGTGGATAAGATATCAAATAATAAAATCTAGAACAGAATAATAAATCTATTAGGTATATCTAAGAAGCAATTGAATAATTACCGGCGATAATTACTTAGTGTCGATAATGAAAATAATAAAATGCTCGGTATTTAAAATTAACATTAAGATAATTCTTGAATCATAATAATATATATTTTAATATTATATTATAGTTTTTGATTATCAAAATCGAGTTTTCTATAAACATATCATATACATTGAACTTCTAATCAAATGGAATGACTATTGCTTTGTGATTAATATTTCGATGGTGAGTTTTATTTTCTTTACGCGACTGGTTTTCTACATCGAATATCTTTAAAAAACACGAAAGAAATGTAATGTGGATAATTTAATTTTACTAATAAAAATACAGAATAAAATAAAAATATGTGTATACAGGGTGTCTCGAAAATACTTGGGCAACGTTTGACTAAATTTCTGAAGTCAAAATAACAGGAGTCAAATGAACTTACTTATATATAAAAATGCACCCTTACGAAGTAACAGCCCTCTGTAGGTAGCCACTCTTGACTTTTTTTTAATAACTTCAGAATGGTTTGACCTACAGACCTCCAACTTGGTTGACCCAATTATTTAGGTGAGGGTAATGGACTCTAAAAAGTTTGTTTCGTATAAAATAGCAAACTTCGAAACAATATATGAACTCCGTTCTTCAAGAAATGATTTTGATGTAATAGTTTGGACATCAAAATGTTTATAAACAAACTACCCTTTTAAATTTGTTTACTGAAAAAAATCCTTGATATATGAATAAAAAAGGTCCGGGCAAAATTGGGGCCTAGGATGTCAAAATAATAACACTCCGTATATTTTTTTTCTTTCGACTTGGAGTCCATTACCCTCATCCTCATATATAATTGAGTTAACCAACTTAGAGATCTGTAGATTAAATAGTTCTAGAGTTATTTAAAAAAAAACAAGCCAGGAGGCTCTTACATCGTAAGGGTGCATTTCTACATATAGGTGAGTTTATGTAAATCGTATTATTTTGACCACAGAAATCTGTGATCAACCGTTATCCATGTATTTTCAAGAGACCCTTTATAATTACTTCATTAATAAATAAACTGGATAAAGTGTCACTATAGCGTGGTTTTTTTTGCTTTACTATTAATTAATTCAGTATAATAATTGGCATTGTTCACTTAATCCAATTAGTTTTGGCAATTAAGTTCTTTCCAATAATTCTTTTTTTATGTACATTTAAGCGAATTTTATTGCATAGACGTTAGACATGACATTGTATTGAGCAGCTAGTAATAAATTTTAATTAAATGGGCAATAAATTGCGACATATAGGTGTGTTTTGTATGTGTTCTACAATACATGAATTAATGGGTAATAAGCCATGAAGGTTTGTCAAGTTTGTTATAAATCATCTACCATATCAATGTATTTTGTATTTTCAATTATTAGACTAATGAAGATTTGAGATTTCATTAAATGTTAGAAATTCTGGAAATTGCTCTTTATTTCGATTTATTTTATATAGGCCACCAAGGAAAAAGTCTAAATAAAGAAAATACTGAAAAATTCTTCTTTCTATGATCAATTCTTATGCCCCCTCCCCCAATATAAACGTTATTAACTGGTAGCTTTGATCTTTTTTTTCGGCAAGTCACAGAATTTATTGCTTAGTCATATTTTATTGGAAGTGATGATTTTACCCCTAATAAGAAACAATTCAATAAAAAAAAGAAGCTTCGATCGCACGAACTATATTTAGGAAGAGGAAGCTGGTTGTGGAACAATTTCGTGATTAATACGACCAAAGTATTTCACCATCCATCTTGTGTTAATCAAGAAGTCCATCGTGAAATTTAAGGTGAAATTTTGCAATGGAGGATTGCACTAGATTGACAGATAGCAGGGCTAAACAATCTGGATTCTTCAGCATTATGCTATCGATGTATCCAAAGGATTACATTCAGCTAATTTATAGTATCTAATTCCGATAAAAAAATACGTTTTATTTAAAATATGGATAACGTATGTTTTGTGAAGCATAAGTTGCTTCAAATCAAGAACTAGCGTTCTGATTCCTGTGCCCAAATCGATACGTGCATCGATTAAAATATAATTAAGGGTACACTTCGTATTTCGACAAAGGAAACGATGATTATTCAAATATTTTAGAGATCTATCAACTTTTAAAGATGCTGAACACCTAGGATAATAGCCAACCATGCCTGGTCTCATCAGGTTTTTGTGGATTTGAAATATTACAAAAGTTATCACAAAACAACAAAAGAAAAAAATTATAAATCAAAAGTTTCCGAGATCTGTGGGATTTTCAAGATGAAGAGAACTAAGCCAAAAAGCCTTACATGCATGGTTATCCAAGTTCACTTGGACTTACAAATTGAATGACGTCAAAATTAATGGGTAATAATTTGGACAACAACAGATATGTATATTATAATTGACCGGTTTTGATCATATATATTAATATCACAGCCCCACAAAAAAAAAAATTCTGACCTAGCAACGAGACGAGTATATCTTTATGTATTTTTGATCGCTGATTCCGAATCCGGGATCAAAAAAAGTCGTACACCCCAAAAAAGCCAAAAAACACCCTCTGAATTGTTTTGTTTAATATTTTCGGTAAAAAATTGAATGTATTACGATAAAAATAAAGGTGAATTGCAGCGTTCACCCTATCGGTATGAAACGCACCCCCATAGAGAGTGAGAACCACCCTCATCTGCCATCAAACCAATTGATAACGACAATGACTGAAAAACATTTAAAAATGTTTAAGTTTCGTTAGGTTTGCAATAAACTGACGTAGAATTCACGTAATACCCCAAAACTGCCCCTATATCGTTATGAAAAACAACCCTTAACTTCAATTACAGAAAAAAGAAAGGAAAGAAACATGAAATTTGATAACGATTTCATTATATGGATGTTCTTATTTGCAAAGATCCGTTGGCTAGGATATTAGCAGTCATTTGTCACCAATCTTAACACCATTTGGGTATAAAACGCATCCCTGAAGGGGGTGAGAAGTACTCTTACGTTAGTAGCTTTTAATTCTTCTTTTTTTTAGTCTTTTTTTTATGGTATCTTTTAACTTTATTTTCAAACGATTTTCTTACTGACTGTCGTTTGTGTTGTTCTTTCGTGTCTCTTTTCAGAGACCAACAGTAGTCTGCTATCATGTGTTCGTCCCATCTTCCTTGATATCGTTTTTCCATTTCGGCTATATCCTGGTGGAAACGTTCCCCTTGTTATTTTATGTTTTTTCCTTTCTTTTTTCTGTAATTGAAGTTAAGGGTTGTTTCTCATAACGCTATAGGGGTAGTTTTGGGGTATTACGTGAATTCTACGTCAGTTTATTGCAAACCTAACGAAACTTAAACATTTTTAGATGTTTTTCAGTCATTGTCGTTATCAATTGGTTTGATGGCAGATAAGGGTGGTTCTCACATTCTATGGGGTGCGTTTCATACCGATAGGGTGAACGCTGCAATTCATCTTTATTTTTATCGTAATACATTCAATTTTTTTCCGAAAATATTAAACAAAACGATTCATGGGGTGTTTTTTGGCTCTAAATTTTGTTTTGGGGGTGTACGACTTATTTTGACCCCGGATTCGGAATCAGCGATCAAAAATACATAAGGATATACTCGTCTCGTTGCTAGGTCAGAATTTTTTTTTGTGGGGCTGTGTATTCTTCAGAATTTATAATATATTTTTACAGTTTAATTAAATTAATTAAAAATAAAACAGGAAAACACTTACTAATTATACACACAGCCAATAGGCAAAGTCAAAATGGTAAATAATTTTCACATGTACACAATTACACATTTACAAAAATTAAAAAAATCCTTGAAGATAACTTTTAAATATAACATTTTTGTCTACATGTTATACATCGTTGAAAAACTAAAATCAAGCTCTTTTTAATGAGTGAAAAATCCACTATGGCGCCCATAGAAAAATGAACCTGATGATGGTCTTCAATAATCAAAACGTTAAAACTAAAATCTGACTAGAAAGCTAAATTCTATGACAAAATTTGCTTTAACAATGTTTTCACAGATTTAAAAAATATTAAAAATGAAAAAGTTATAGCTGATATTAGAAAATCCGCATTCAACATTTTCGACGATATCTCAAAACTCCCAACAGCTGGAAGAGTTTTGAAGGTGGCTATTAGTTGGTAATAAAATAATCTAAAACTTTCCCCATTTAACCGTTTTTCTATATCTTATAGTTTCCGAGATCCCAATACATGTATCACTAAAATGGCCCACACTGTATATCATTTCTAATAGCAATCAATCTTTTACTTAAATTACTTTCATGGTGTAAAATTTGTTCCTCATCAAAAATGAAATTATGTTCATTATCTATTGCATGGGTAGAGAGTGCTGATGATTTTTTATTCTTATATATGAATATCATAATTATGATTATACATCTTTCTTTTTAATCTACTTAGGATATTCTAAAAATTATAATAAAAATTTTGTAATAAAAATGTTGAACCTTTATTGTTTTGACAAACAGTGTAAGGTATAGTCACTGTTTTATATTTAGAAGTTATTTTTAAAGAATTTTTAATTTATGTAAATGTGTAATTGTGTACATGTGAAAATTACACAGGTCTACAAAAAAAAAATTTTTTTTTTGTTATAGAGACCTAACCTTACTATTCTTTAGTAAAATTTTCCGCTGAAGCCGAAAATGAAAAAAAAAATTGTATTGTGTGGGTTTCCCCCCACACACCCCAATTCTCCCCAAACATTAAAAAAATGCAAACTGGACGAAAAAAAACCTTTCTATCTGTAGTAAAATTTTCCGCTGAAGCCGAAATACGAAAAAACAAAGCCATGGATAGACAAACTAAAAAGTAAACCTGCAGCAGGCACACTTGAACTGACGCTCAGAGATACAAACTTAAATTTAGACGCGCAAATTCAAATTTAATCTTAGATATGCAAATTAAAACTAAACCTGAAATAGACAAAACTCAAAGACATACAAACTCAAACTTAGCCTTGGACAGGCAAAATCAAACTAAACCTCAGACAGGCAAACTAAACCTCAAACTCATACAGACTCTCATCGGGCTTAAATAAAATTTAGATATTCACAAAACGTAAGATGTTTCTCCTTTAGCACTCTTCATAATGGTTTTTTTCTGGGTACCAGCCCATAGGTGTAACTTGGTCCCTCCAAGAGAATATAAATTGAAAATTTGGAACGACCAAAAAGATCAATTAATATTGTTACGCCACTGGACTGTGTAGACTGGTTAGATGAGACTGGAATTGTACGGTAACGACCGGGAATATTCTGGACTGCTCTAGATCCTGTGAATGGATGTATAAATAAGATACACGGTGGGCCGATTCTTAATCTTAAGTGAAACGCGAGCGAGTAAAGAAGAAATACGAAAAAGACATAAGTTATAACTGTTCAATTGTGATTATAATTAAGTCAGTTATTAATCTATTGTTGTTAATTATTAATTAGTAAATAAAGTAGTGAGTAAGTGTTACCTGGACTTTCAATCAACGAATCTACGAATATAGGTGTTTGTGTGGATAGCAAACACGGACCAATATTCAATTGAAGCTCAAGCTCTGAGGCCACGACAAGGCGTTCACCACCTCGGGGATAACACCTATGTTAGGTCTTTGAAAAAGATCCTATCATGGAACAGATTGAAATGTGAATGGCAGTAAGGGTAAAACTGGACACATTGCATGAGATGAGATGAATAGTTTCGCCTGTATAAGATTCAGTTTGAATTTGCCATTCCGAGGATAAAATTGAGTTTCACTGTCCGATGTTTTGAAATCCAATTTGGATTTTTTTAATTTTGGAAGGGGGAATTAGGGTGTGTTGGGGAAACCATATGGTAAACATTTTTTTTTTCATTTTCGGCTTCAGCGGAAAATTTTACTAAAGATAGGTAGGTTTTTTTTTTGTTTAGGGAGAATTGAGGTGTGTGAGGGGGGAACCCACGCGATAGTTTTCGGCTTCCGCAGAAAATTTTACTAAAGAATAGTAGGGTCAGGTCTCTATAACATTTTTTTTTTTGTAGATCTGTGTTATTTACCATTTTGACTTTGCCTATTGGCTGCAGATATGGTATGTGTTTTCATGTTTAATTTTTAATCAGCTGTGACTATTTGGCATGTTAAATATTATTTCTGTAAAAATGAGTACCTACCTAATTGGCTATATTATAAATTGTTCCATAACTTGCTAGTATACTTGCGTTAAGTTTCATCAAAATTAATATGTGACAAAAAATAATCTGCTAGCTAACAGATTTCTATTTGTAATTCAGATATGCTTCACGACCTATGGAGTGGCATTCTGATCATTTTATATTGCCCTTGATAATATAAAAATGTGCATGTCATGTAACAAAGTTTACAACAAACTCAGCGACAGCAAAGTAAAAGTTGAATTACAGTGAAATGGTCTACTACTACTTACATGTTTGTATTTATTGTAAAAAAATACGTATAAGAAATTTGCAGAGTAACTTCCATAATTATTTCTATATTATTAATATTCGTAATATGGAAAGAAATATTTAGATTATCTATTACTGTTGGATAAGTCAATTAATATTTGAGTGGAATGAAAAATAATATTAACTGAAAATTTTTGTTAATTATTATTTAACTAACTTTTACAAATCTTATCACAGATAAGTATAACATATATCTTTTTAAACAATTATTTTCACGGCTATTTGCCAAAACGCTGAAACTTGGATTACAAAAAAAGATAATATGCAACATTATGTTCAGTACTACTGACTCAATAATGTTATTTTTAATTTCAACTATTCTGTCCAGTAAAACCAAAAATAAATAAAACACAAGGTACTCACCAGTTGACACTCACTTTAAAAAACTTTAAATTATCTACCGACACGTGTTAGTAAAAAGTTAGTAAATAATAATTAACAAAAATTTTCAGTTAATATTATTTTTCATTCCACTCTATATTTTAACTTTTATCAAGAAGAGGAACTTAATTTGTTTTTAAATTATTTCATTGACCCGAAGGGGTATTTCCACTATATAATTTCAATTATTCTGTTCTCTGAAGCCATTAATGTTTATTACATTAAGGTTTACAAGTTTGGTTACTTTGGATTCTTTAAATGTGCTGGCTACCCTGATGAAGCGATGCAGGCGGAAACACGTGTCGGTAGATAATTTAAAGTTTTTTAAAGTGAGTGTCAACTGGTGAGTACCTTGTGTTTTATTTATTTTTGGTTTTACTAGACAGAATAGTTGAAATTAAAAATAACATTATTGAGTCAGTTGTACTGAACATAATGTGCATATTATCTTTTTTGTAATCCAAGTTTCAGCGTTTTGGCAAATAGCCGGGAAAATAATTGTTTAAGAAGATATATGTTATACTTATCTATGATAAGATTTGTAAAAGTTAGTAAATAATAATTAACAAAAATTTTCAGTTAATATTATTTTTGATTCCACTCTATATTTTAACTTTTATCAAAAAGAGGAACTTAATTTGTTTTTAAATTAATTAATATTTGATATTTCCGAAAGCTTCCTCTGAAAATGTATGCATTTTGGAAAACAATTTATAAAGGATTTTTTAAGTACCTTAAAAATAACAGAATGAGCATGAATTTACGTTTTTACAATAACGCCGAAATTGAGACAAAAATGAATAGGGTTTTGAACAATAAACAGTTTTTTATTTATCGACTTTTGTTTCAATCTGTATATAAAAATTCTGCCTCGCTTACAATCATTAACCACGTATTCACATTTTGAATTCGTGCAAATTTCAATAATTGTTTATTATTAATCGAGATATTTTAATCAACTAATATTAGTATTAGTATTGTTCATAGTAGTACTAATTTTAGTAATTTTAGTTATTTGTTATTTTTGTATCATATTGGATGCATTTATTTATAATAAATATTATTACGTACTAATTTTTGGAGTGTTTTATGTTTTATTTACTTTACAAATAGGTAACAATAACTACGTATTTAAAACTTAAACTACTACTTTTAAATTATTTCAGAGAAAGTATGTACTGTTGCGGCCAAAAAAAGTAATCGATTTTTTATCAAGTAGTATGTTTTTTCAAAAAGTGTCTGTTATAAATAGGGATTTTTACTTCAGTTATAACAATTAAATTATTTTAACAACAAATCATTGGTGGAGTATCACAATGACATTGACACTAATAAAAATAATAATAGTTATTTATGATACAAGTGTTAAAAATGACTTTTTATTTTGTGAGTGGAGGAGTTTGCGAAACGAGCGTAAGCGAGTGGAGGAGTTTGCGAAACGAGCGTAAGCGAGTGGAGCAACTCCACGAACAAAATAACGTCATTTTTAACACGTGTATCATACAATGTTTTTTCTACCAACACCATTAAAAGAACAATAAAGTTTCTTTAAAAAGATTTCAAATCCTTTTAATGGTTACCTCATAATTCTAGTAGTTTGTAGGATTTATGAAATAAATAAATCAAGTTTGCCCGTTGTTTGACACATGCTTGTCAAATGTGAAAAACTATTGCAATATGATGAGTTCCAATATTAATTATAGTCCAGAAGGAAGCGAATCGATTCCTCAAGAAATTGAAAAAGCAGCTACAAGGGCAACTTTGGATTTGTTGCCCACAAAATCCAAACAACAATATGAATTAGCGTATAAATGCTTTGTGGAATGGTGCGATCGGAACAATGTTGCAGGCAAGTACAGTGAAAATGTAATTTCGAGCAAAATTCTAAAATTTGGAAGTCCTCGACGCTTTGGGCACATTTTTCAATGATAAAGGCAATGTTAAATGTCAAGAATAATCATACAAGATATAAGTAACTTTTATAAACTCATCGCATTTTTGAAGCGCAAAGGAGAAGGATATCGTCCAAAAAAATCAAAAATTTTTACACGCCAAAATATTGATAAATTTATTGCAGAGGCGCCAGATGACAAGTATTTGATATTTAAAGTAGCTGCTGTAATGGGTATACTAGGCGCGTGTCGCCATGAAGAACTTTTTCAAATGAGTATAAACAATATTGAGGATTTAGAAAATACACTAGTGGTAAACATTCCAGATAGCAAGACTAGAGTTTCAAGAACCTTTACTGTTATTACTGAGACTTATATTGACATCATAAGTACTTAGCATTACGTCCAGCTCATGTCAACCACCAACTTCTTTTTATTAAATACACTAGTAACAAATGTACGATTCAACCTGTTGGAATAAATATTTTTGGAAAGATGCCTACAGATATTGCAAGATTTTTGAAATTACCAAATAGTGAATTTTACACCGGACATTGTTTCCGTCGGACATCCGCCAGCTTGTTAGCAGACTCTGGTGCAAATTTATGTGCAATAAAAAGACATGGAGGATGGAAAAGTTCGAGTGTTGCAGAAGAATATTTGGAAGATTCGTTAGAAAACAAAAAGAGGATTGCTTGTCACATTCTTCCAAATAATTGCTCTTCTTCTAACAATTCAGAAATAGAGCATATTAATAGTATTTCCTCCACTGCTTCAAGTTCAACTTCAACAATTTCTTCTTGTGAAGTAGCTTCCTCACAAGGGATAAATATTACTAATTGCTCCAATTGTACAATTAATATAAATATTTCTAAATAACTTGTAATTTTTTGTTAATAAATATATAAATGTCATTATGACAAACGACTTGTCATTTTAATTTTTGCACTAGTGTTAAAAGTAAATCATGTGATTTCAAGTATGCCGTGTTAAAAATTTAGTTTTTAATGGTGTTTGTAGAAAAAAATATATTGTGATTGATACATCACTGGTTAGAACCAAATTTACAACGGGAAAATCAGTCGATAACTTTTCTTCGGCCGCAATAGTACTATGTACCTATTTATAAAGGAATACGCTACGTTTCACCAATTGTTGTATCTGGTGGTTGCTAAATCAAATCTATGGATTTGCTGTACTCTGTTGTTGCAGCTGACTAATTACCTACTTTGTACTATATCGTGTTCATCGATTGAGAGCCAACTCGACACGAGAATAATTGAACCGGCCGCAATAAATCTGTATAAAAATATTTCTTAACTACTAATATTATAGTACTACTAATTTTTAGAAGACACGATTATCTCTAGTGTCCAGTCACATTAGAGGTTTCACCTCGGAATGAGAGATAATAAGCTGTAAACTTGTATAAACCTTTATTTTGGCGTTCTAAAAATTGCCTCAAAAGTTTCATAAAATCTCGTGTCCGCATCTTAAGATATTCAAGGTCAAAGGTCACAAAAATCGGTTTTTTGCAAATATCTTGCTTCCTATGGTTTTAATGCTATTTGCATTTATTATAAAAATTGTAGAAAATAAAATTCTCTACAACTTTTTGTCCCAAACATTTTTTTTATATACTCAACCGTTTTTGAGATAGAGGGCGGAGAGCGCGCCGCGCTTACCTATTCACAGCATAATGCAAGGTCAACCGTAAATCCCGGTAAATAATACGCCGTATGAAGTCTATAAATCATTAAAAAATATATAATTATGCATAATTTGCAATGTTTATTAATTAATACATTATATTTAATGATATTTTTCATTTATCGAATATATATTTGTTTAATATTACTTACCTTTCCGTGTAATCAAAAAATTGTTGAGTGGAATAAAGTGTATTTTAATTATATTCTAATATATATGTTAATTATATTTTAAGTAGAAAAATAATAGAGTAAATACATTTTAATTATATCTTTATTTAGAAATACTTTTTCATATATTTATTACAGTTGAAGTTCAAATGTGGGTAAGTTTTTCAAAAACTTTTATAATTAGAAGGACTTGAGTATTAATTTTTTTCTTCTTCTTCATCATCGTCTTCCGGTCGCTCGAAAATTTCTAATTCAATATCATCATTTTCGTTGTCAAGGATCTTCGAGAATTTCGGGGTCAAATGTACTATCTTCATCGAGATCGCTTTGATACGGTGAAGCATTGAGGCACGCTTGCCCATTACACTGGCCACAAGCTAAAAAACATTGCAACCCCGATTTCCTGCATCCGCAGCGTGAACCACAACCATTCTTGCAGTTGATTACATGGAAAGGTAGGTAATATTAAACAAATATATATTCGATAAATGAAAAATATTATTAAATATACTGTATTAATTAATAAACAATGCAAATTATTCATAATTATATATTTTATACGGCGTATTATTTACCGGGACTTGCGGTTGACCTTGCATTATGCTGTGAATAGGTAAGCGCGGTTCGCTCTCCGCCCTCTATCTCAAAAACGGTTGAGTATATAAAAAATGTTTGGAACAAAAGTTGCAGAGAATTTTATTCTCTACAATTTTTATAATAAATGCAAATGGCATTAAAACCATAGGAAGCGAGATATTTGCAAAAAACCGATTTTTGTGACCTTTGACATTGAATAACTTAAGACGCGGACACGAGATTTTATGAGACTTTTGAGACAACTTTTAGGCCGCCAAAATAAAGGTTTATACAAGTTTACAGCTTATTATCTCTCATTCCGAGGTTGACCCTCTTTTTTGGGTTGTGACTGGATTATAGAGATTTAAATAATCGACTAATTCGATTATCGTATCTCGATTATTCCCATCACTACTGCCTGTCCATGTGAACTATTTGGAATTTGCACCATTAACCTCGGTAGATGTGTAACGTTCATTTTCCTTGTACAAACATGTGTAAACACCAAATTGCTAAAATTTAACAGCCACGAGTGCAGAACAAATATTAGTTGTGATCATGTACATATGTATAGCAGACTTCAGTCATTCTGAATAATACATTGTATCAAGCGGTATGTATTTCATTATCAACAATATGGCAGTAGTAGCTACTGGTCCAGTTTTCTCTCCCTAAGTATTTTTTTTTTTAATTTTCCGATATTTTGCTCTTTATAAGAAAATTGAATTGGTTTTATAAATCTTTAGGTACAGCATTTTTCTGGTTATAATTTGAGTCTTTGATCGAAAAAATAGGGAAAAAACAATAGCGAAGCTACTGAAAAATCTAAAAGTTTCCGTTCTACTTTGGACCACTCGATATAGATATCCTGTGTATTTAATAAATTTCTCCTAATAACATATTTTTTCAATTTTTTAACTGAACATGGTTATATTTTAGATGAATCTTATAGTAATACATACAGTATTAAATATTGAAGAACCTTTTATAGGTATTTTAATAATGTGGTTGGCCACAAAAAAATGTCATCCTAGTTTTCATTATAAGGAATTACACATATTTATAAATAACAATGAGATCCAAAATGGATACCAAGACATTGCTTTATTGTTTTTCATCTTATTTGTTATCTATCGATGCGGACTTATTACTTTAAATGTACATGGAACAATAACAATAAAAATACTAGGTTTTTAATAGATGACAGAATAAAATGGACACTCAGTCCTTAGTGATTGGAAGTCTTTCCAAAAGTGACATTGACTATGGTTGTTACAAAAGTGAATCCGCGGATTTGTTATCGCAGTGGTTGAATTCTCTGGAAACTAGATCATCGTTGTTCTGGTTGCATTACATTGACGCAGATTTCAATGAAGACGAAGCAGAACACGAAAAACGTGCCAATTCTTTAGAGTCCACGTCTGGTACACTTAGCGATACGGATGGGGAAACTATTGATGACGGTGATGGGGACGATCAACATGTGGACGTTTTTTCCATCCCACCTTGCCGAAGTATCGCACACAGAGAGTCTGATCTTCTGGTTGCTCTAACGGAGAACTGCACGTTAGGTCCAGTGTGTTACTTTTGCAGGTAAAATAAAAATTTTAAACGTAGAGCCTTGTGGAAAGAAGTGTAGTTTTGGTCAAACATATGTAAGGCTTATAATCCTATAGTTTTGTCTTAATGTTTTGATAATCTGAACGAATACAATGATGTACTGTTTGACACTGATGATTCGCATAATTTTAAGAACTGTTAGCTAGTATTCTCCAAACTGTTACAAAAATGTAGTATTACTAATTTCAGCAGGCCCCAGTATTTTTTAAAATGTTGGATATTTTTTTAATACCTTTTTTAGGTTCACAGTTTTGGTACTATGTTTGTAGATGGATAATTAATGATTTGGGTCATCTTTAATTCAGGAAGATAAAATTTTTTGCTGAAATTACACAGCCACACAAAAAATAGTTCATTACCACGAATCAAAATACATGAATCTAATGTATTTTTCGACGCTGAATTCAAATCCAGAGTTAAAAAAAAGATTTACCCTGTGTCTTTTTTTTTGCCAAAAACATCCCTTGAAATGGGGTAAAACTATAGTAATAATGTAATGACCAAAATACATGGATCTAGTGTATTTTTTCAACGCTGAATTCGAATCCGTAGTTAAAAAATAAAAAGATTTATCGTCTCAGTTTTTTTGCCAAAAACATCCCTTGAAGTGGAGTAAAATTATAGTAATCATGTAATGACTCTTAATGAGGTGTGAGAAATGGTAGATATTTTATAGTCTAGAGAAGAGAATATGCATTCAAACCATAGCAAGCTATCTCTATTAATTAAACCAAAATTCACCCGTATGGGGGGTGAAAACTACCCTGAAACTCAAATAACGTACGTGAGTTTAAATAACATGTACAAAGGACAAGTTCTTGTAACTCTTAGGACAAAATATCTGAATCTGGTCGCAACCAGACATTACTCTTAAAGGTTTGAGACTCACCCCCACTTACGGAGGTATCTCATAAGTTTCAATAACGACGAAAAAAGTTCAGGCTTTTGTAGTTTTAGGCAGAGTGAACAAATATGGAATGGATTCGCTTGGACTACCTATATATGACTATAAACTACCCTTAGAGGGTGGTAGAAACCACCTCGAGGCTCTAATGATGCACTTGGATGATATTGAAATTCGGAAAGGGTCAAATATTTGTAACTCATTGTGCTAAACAATTGGCATTTGTAGTATCAGGCAGGGTGGACGAATATGGAGTGAGTTCGGTTCAACCGCTGAAATAGAAATAGAGTCTACTACTAGAGGGTGGTAGGCTACATTTTTATATTCAAAAAATGGAAGTGTCAATAGATATATAGAATCCTTCTATCTATATTTGTTCACCCTGTCTAAAACTACAAAATCCTGAACTTTTTTCGTCGTTATTGAAACTTATAAGATACCTCCGTAGGTGGGGGTGGTTTTTACACCCTAGGGTGAGTCTGAACCCTTTAAAAGTAATGTCTAGTTGTCACACGAGATTCAGATATTTTGTTGTAAGAGCTACAAAAATTTGTCCTTTGTATATGTTATTTAAACTCACATGCGTTATTTGAATTTCAGGGGTAGTTTTCCCCCCCCCCCATAAGGGTGGATTTTTGATTAATTAACAGAAATAGCTTGCTATGGTTTGAATGATTCTCTTTCTCAAGGCTCTAAAATATGTATCATTTCTCACATTTTATTAAGAGGCATTACATTATTACTATAGTTTAACTCGAGGGATATTTTTTGGCAAAAAAAACTGACACGATAAATATTTTTTTTAACTACGGATTCGAATTCAGCGTCGAAAAATACACTACGAGTAGATCCATGTATTTTGGTTCGTGGTAATGAACTTTATTTTTGTGTGGCTGTGTTATAAAAGTGTACCCAGTATATTTTGTGGGACTTTATAATTTTACACTATATTTTTTTATGTTTTTGTATTTTTTATGAATTGAATTGAAACTTCGTAACGATGGCCTTATACACTGTTTTCCCAAAATAATTTCGGCCGTTATTTTTCATAATGGGGAGTAACTGTAAAAGAAATTTAAATTTGACGAAAATAAATATTATAAGGAGACATTGTTAAAACCTTGACCTGGGTTTACTGTCTGTAGAACTGGAGCTCATGTGAAAAAAGTCTGTTTTTCTTTGCTTTATACTCGGTTGAATATTTGTTATTTGCTGCTAATTTATATTATTTCGAAAACCATTTAAAGTAAGAAACTTTCTTTTCTGCATAAACATTTCACAAGAGACTTAATACTTTGACATTTTTGTATTTTTGATGAATCATATTACTATTTCATAATTTCATAGGTAACTGGGACCGAGATTTAGGATATTAATTTAGAAAATTTAACTTATAATTATAAATTTTTTACCATTAGACATTTATTCAGTTACAAAAGAAAGGAATTAAATGCCCAATTGTGATATCTCGAACACAATGTTGGGTCAAAACTGAAAACCAACCAACCTAAATTAGCCATAATGCTCAATTTGAGAATGACATTATTTACATATTTTTTCAGTAACACGTTTTCTAAATTATTGAAAAGCGTTTTAAGTTATCAGATTTTCTGTCATAATATATTTCTGGTTAGGAATTGACAAATGACATTGGCTACCGATCTATCATGATTTGAAGGTATAATCCAATGCAGGTTGGGGTATTTGCCCGCTGAGTAGTTGTTTCCTTCAAATCATATTTAATAGTTATTTGTGGTATTGAATCCACTATATTTAAACTAGTCGCTCCTTCTGACATTGTTACTACAAACTGATTATTTTTTTCTTATGGTTTACCCTATTTTATAACTTGTTCTAAGTGGTTAGACTTCATTTTTAAACATTATTTGTCACCAGCATAAAATTGTTTTTTTTTATAATATATTTTAACCATGTTTTAAATGTTGCAATTTCATATTTTGGATTCTCAAAAATTATGGACACCCATACTCATTAGGTGTTTACAATATAATATTATATCTACTTAAAAGTCGTCTCTAAAGCTCCACGTTAAACGAACTTTAAATAGAATACTTTCAGTTATGATTACTTTGAAGTGATTCTTTGGTAACGCTGTGCAGTCGGCATTGCTACTAATTCTCACTTTAAAGTTGAAAATCCATTAAAGTAATGCAGAGTAGTATCCGCGACGTTGTACATACTGCAACAGCTACTTGAAAGTGTAACAACTATGTAATATCTGAAATTAGTAGAATTTACGTAATTGTTACTACACAGGTATAACCACAAGGTGAATTCTACACTAAAGTCGCAGATTTAGTGACAGTTGTGTATTGCCTACTATATTCAAGTTCCGATGCCATTTCCCGTCAGTTTGGTGCTAGTTAATAGGAAATACGATTATTTAGTTTCATATAAAATGACACCAAATGAAATATACGTATTTAATATTAAAAAAAACGCATCAGTATTGCCTGTAATTTTATATATTATATCCGTATGGTTTAAGATGAGTTATTTGTCTTCATTTTTGTTGTCACCAATAGATAAATGTTAACAGCGATTTAAAGTTTTATGTTGGTAATCCTGGCGACAAAGGTTAACGCTGCCTTTATACCATCCCCACCAAATTTAACGTCTGGTCTAAAGTACGATACAAGTGTAATTTATTTTCAGTAATTAACCTGTGAATCACGCGAGTGTAGTTTGTATACTTTTTAAATCGGAGAATATTGTGGAACATTTTGAAAATGTTGCATCCACTTACCCCTCGAAGGGTTACTGTAGAATGATGGATAAAGGATTTCCCGGAGTTAGAGTGATGGCACGAAACCTCGGTGCAATATTTGTGATTAAATACTATCATGGACAGTGAAAACACAGGTTTTACAGCATGTTGCAACTGAAAATTATAAAACACGTGCAAGTGCCACTGAAAGACAAAAACATTTTAATTTAGATTTGGTTAAAATGATGGCGGCGTGTAACATTCCGTTGACCAAACTAAATAACCCTCATTTTAAACAGTTTCTGTAAAATTGTGTTAGTAGAAAGTACAATAACGTTACTGTGCCTGCGGAATCCGCATTATAAGAAAAAATTATATATCGCCGGTGTGCAACGAAATTAAAGCAGAAATTGTTTCCGAGTTGCAAGACAACCATGTATGGGTTAGTATAGATGAAACCGCCGACGCTTATGGTTAGAACATCGCAAATGTAGTGGCTGAGACAGTGGCGATACCAGCCCGCTTAATATCAACAAGATGTTAAAACGCACAAATGCAGAAACGATATGTGAATGTGTGGATAACCATCTTAAAGCACTATGAGCGAGAACTATGAAAATAATAAAGGACGTGTTTTGCTGTTTGTAACGAATGCAGCTTCGTTTATGAAGGCGGCACTTAAAATAACCTATTTTAATCTGGTACATATGACATGTTTATCATTTCTGTGTATAACACTGACGTAGTTTTCGACAAAACACCATATACTGCATTCGACGCGCGTTTCGCCAATTAAGTTAGCATCATCTGGAGATGGTTAAAACTAGAGAAGTCTAGCTTTAGTCATTTCCAGATGATGCCAACTTGTTTGGCGAACGCGCGTTGAGTGCAGTATATGGTGATTTGGTCGTTTGTTTAAAACTACGTCAGTGTTATCATCAGATCAAAGGTTCCAACCCACTTCAGGATTACTGTGCATGTCTTTACACCGGTATCCTGGATCCGCCCCTGATATTGACATCGTATAATATTCGGATCCGAGCTCTATATTGTTAAAATTTTCTGTATCGGGCATCTTTTCAATTTATATATTGCTGGTGGATGGACCTTATAGCCAGTTGGTACTCTATTATCACATGGAGACTTATAATGCCGAAATCCTTATTGTTGTTATTGCTGGTATTCATAACGGTCTCAAAAAGGATATCCTTTCAGTAGGTATTTTTTTTTACTAGTGGTCAGTCTCAATTAAAGTAAAGTAAGGGGATAACGACTTCGTACCTTTTAGGTATAATTTTCGGTACCTATTTATTACTATTTGAGAATGAATAAAGTATTATTCTGATCGATGCTGTGTAGTGTGATTAGTGTGAATGTATACTTGAAACTTTGTCCGCACTTTATTCAACGACAACTTCATATGGTTCAGGTTCTACCAACATAATTTTCACATTTTCGTTGTGAAAAGTATGAGGTGCATTGGAATTATATTCGTAGAACCAGAAGCATATTTACTTTTCTATGTTATGAGGTAACCTTCTTTATTTTTAAAATCTGGCAACAATGGCATTTAATGATGCCTCTTATGGGATAAGAACATGAGTATTCAATAGTTTATTTAGATCCGTGAGAAATACGAGATAATAGACATTAACTAGCATACTTCTTAAACCTTCGTTGTTATACTATATAAACAAAGTAGCTTCATTGTTTCTGGAAATAATTAGGTACTTAGTGAACGGCCAGCTTGACAGTTTAGAAATTGGAAGCAAACATCTTATTTTCATAGTAATAGATGTATTCTGTAGTTTTCCTTTTGTATTGTAATGATGTATATAAACAATTTTTTTCTTAGAAATTTTCAAATAAGTATCTGCCAAAGTTCGACAAAACGAAATTACTTTGGTTGTCAAGTTTTAAATCATTTTGTGCTATTTTTTGATAAATGGCATTTTTAAATTTAGCTGTAACCATGATCATGGAAACGAAAATATGCTTAATGGTTTAATTACTTGCAGTGAAGTGCCCTCAACCAAAGAGTAGAGGTTCATTTTAATTTTAGTTTGTTTCTTGATCAAACGTTGAAGTTTGAAAATTTCATTATTAACTGACAATTTTTATTATTAAATGATTTTAATTTTTTGAAAATTGTGTTTTTTGATTTTTATTATAAAATCGAAAATTTTTTTAAAAAAATTGTTTTCAAATTAAACGTATTTTAAATATTATTTTAAGTTTAAGTAAACAATTTATCTTAAAATAAAACATTTTTATATATTTGATTTAATTGTATGTTTCTTTCATGTGACACTTTTTATAGCTGTCATGAAATTTAAATCTTTATATTAAAAACAACAAAAATCTTGCCCCAATAAAGAAATATCTTAAATCTAACAAAACATTATATTGAATGTTCGCATAAGAAAATTGCTCTTAACACAACGGAAGTTTTAATGTGCGAGAAATTATGTTCTTTAAAATATTTAAGCAATTTCAGACAAACAATTTAATAAATTTGAAACTTGTAATTTCTAAATGTAATTAAAATTAATTTAAATCAAATAGGATATATCAAGACTTATATTCTCTTTATACAAACAAACATTTAGTTGCATATATACAAAGAAATTTTTTGTTGTCCAAATATATTTTTTTAAGTGTGTACCGCTTCAGAATCTCTTTCCAAATTTTTCAGTTGTTGCATACTTCTTCGTTTTATTCACATCCAAGGATACAGGTCATATATTTCCTTTTATTTATCCGTAAATAGACATATTTTTTAATAAATAGATAAATAGGACACAATAATAATAATTATTTTCATTATAATAAAAAGTAAGTATGTTTTGTTCCTTATACTTTCTCCTATGCTTCCTTGTTTGCACACACACTTATTATTCTTACTTATATGGAATGTCAAATAGTTTGTGTAAAAGGGATGTGTCACACACGTTTTTCATAGTTTACTTGTTTGCATAGTGGGTGTTGGAACTAATATTTACTGCATTTGCCACTAATAAATAAAGAGAATGGAATGGAATGGCAGTACTGTAGGTCATGAACAATGCTGAGAATTACAATCGTTTTTTAATTGTGATGCGTTCGCTGGTGCGATTAATCTTCTAAAAGAACTTGTAAGGAAGTAGATGAAGCATTTTCGTATTTGATTGTCATTTCAAACATCTTTATTTAAACATAATGGGCGTATAAAAAAATTTAAATATCTACAAGTTATTTATGATGTGACTTTGAGTTATTACATGTCATAGTGAAAAATATGAATAGTGAAACTTTTATTGCTGTGGAAATTTTTTTTTAAATTTCATGCACAAAATGCATCTAATGTGTGTAAATAATTCTGCTATTTAGGAAAAATAGGTAGGAAGCAAGATTTGTTTATAGAGAGAACTGATTTTAGTGACTTGGTCTTTTACCGCAGGGGAGGGGGCATTCAGAAAAGTGCTGACGGACTAAATTTAGGAAGTTACCATATGAACTTTTAACATTTTCACCGTAAAACGTCTATTTCTGACATAACAGTATGGTGGAGAATATGACTGTTTCACCAACCTTGACTATAAAAAAATGTTTGTGATAGATCTTTTAACGATTCAAATATACAGTGTAAAAGATACTTATCGTGTAAAAGATACTTATTTGCTTTTTAGCATGCAGAAAGACCATAAGGTGAGCTACTTTCTACAGTTTAAAGAAATTCAATAATAGTATACCAAGTGTTCCATTTTTGACGTTACATTTTGTAAACTTCAAACCCCGAGAACTTGCTTAAGTCAGATGGAACACCCTGTATTTTTTTACATCAAGTTATATATAATTAAATTCCTTTTTTTCTAATATAAGCATTGTGAGGGTTTGTTACAACTTTTTGAAATATTTGCAATTTTCTTAGAAATTCAAGAATTTAAAAAAAAAATTCAAATTAGCCATAATTAGAAACAATCAGTAATGTCAGTCATTCTCTTATGTCAAAAAGTGCCACCGCGTTTAAATTACGAAGACTTTTTGATTTTGTTAATTATTTATACAGAATATGATAAAGTAATATCAAGAACTTGTAGTACATTTGCTACTCGATATCCACAAAAACGGAAATCGGCACCAAACACTGTAAAACGTATACTGAATAATTTTAAAAACTATGGCTCTGTCAAGGCAAGAATTCAAAAGCGGAAGCCTATTGCTAATGACGAAAACGTAGAAATAGCAATTCTGGGATATTTTCATGCATTTCCAATGTCATTAAGACAAGCTGCTCTGGAATCGGGACTATGCAAAGATTCAGTTCAAATAATCTTAATTAAACATAAATTTCACCCGTTTTCGTTCCAAATGGTTCAACGATTAAAAGAAACAGATTTCCTAAGAAGAGAAAATTTTTGTGAATTTATTCTAATAAGGTCTGTAGGCGACGATTCTTATTTGGGAAATATTATATGGCCAGATTAAGCTAAATTTACCAAAAATTGACTTTTTAATCGACACAATTCGCATTATTGGAGTGACTCGAATCCTCATGTGTTCAGGTAGCGAAATTTTCAAGAAAGTTGGTAGTTTAATGTTTACTGTACCATAAGAAACGATGGAGTGGAGGCATTAGAATTATATCACGAAAATTTAAACAATAAGTTATAAAGATTTCTTCTTCTGCTAATATGTATAATTAATTTTTTTGTTTTTTAGGTGAAAGATATCTAAATATTTTACAAAATTTGAATAATAACTATTTAGAAAATTTACCTCTCGCCGAACATAGAAACATTTTTTATCAGCACGATGGTGCTCCCCACATAACGCGTATTTGATAAAAAATTTTTACAAAAAACTATTTACGATGAATGGATCGCCAATAATGGACCTTTTCTATGGCCTCCTCGCTCGCCCCATTTATCAATTTTAGATTATTTTATTTGAGGAACTATTAAAAATAAAGTTTATGAGAGCCCTTTAACAATTTCTAAGAAAATCGCAAATATTTCAAACAGTGGTAACTTTAACCCCCACAATGCTTATATAAGAAAAGGAATTTAATTTTACATAACTTGATGTAAAATAATACAGGGTGTTCCATTTGACTTAAGCAAGTTTTCGCGGTTTGAATTTTACAAAATATAACATCAAAAATGGAACACTTGGTATACTATTATTGAATTTCTTTAAACTGTAGAGAATAGCTCACCTTATTGTCTTTCTGCATGCCAAAAAGCAAATGAGTATCTTTTACATGAAGATAGTTTCATACAGAAAGAGTAGAAAAGAGTAAAAGTAAAATGCCTGTTTCATTTAATAACTCACTCTTTCCAATAAGTCTTAGCCATCGCTGAAGCTCGCTTTATTTGCAGAAATTCTGACACGAAAAAAATATGAACATTATTGACTACAAAGATGTTTGTCAGAACAATACTATTTCTGGCGATGAATGAATAATTAATTATCATAAAATGAAACATTGCCTCTCTTGCTTTATTTTATGGTATGTTTAATGCATAAAACGTAATGTTCTGGGAAATATCGTCAAACTCTATTACAATAAATTTTTAAAACGTCGCTGTCTTCTTTAAAACACTGAAAAAATAGGTCGTTTACGTTTGTTTAAATTTTCTTTCATAAGGTATATTTTTCAGTTTTAAAAAAATTATAACGGATTATTTAAAATTTTGTATTGTAGGCCACCAAATTACATGTTTTTATATATCTCTTTAAGTCTTAAAATATGTTTGTCCTTTGTATGAAAGAAAATCAAATAATATTTGGATGCATACTTTTAGGTTAGGTTAGGCAAAACTGGACATTTTCAGCTTTGTAAATTATTTTTCTGAGAATGTTTCCGGAAACCTTGCCTGGAGCTCTTTAAGAAAATCAGATATTGGTATATTTCATTCATATTTCTTTAAAGAGTTTTTTTATCAAATTAAATACCTCGATATTTAGAAAGAGCTCCTGAACTGCTTAAGGGGAATTTCTGTAAATAGCCCAGAAAACTGAAAATGTTCAGTTTTATACAATCCAATTTTAAAATAAAACACTCTATGCATCTTTCTTATAGTTAGAGTTGGCAAAAAATGCGCCGCAGGACATAGGCGTACGCATCATAATAAGTGTAATAAAAGAAATTAACTAGTAATAAAAGCAATAAGCTGTTATAATTTATAACAATGTATACACAACTTACCCTCTTAACTAGCTTTGTTATCACAAACTGGAAAAGATCTGTACACATTTTGCAGCATCATGTATGCTATGAAATGCGCGGAGACGTTTAGGAGAATTAAGAAACACTCTTTTTGTACTTGCCATTAATGCATCTACCCCTGGAAAATCTTGTCGAATAGTTTCTGCCACAAGGTGTAAATCATGCACTTTACACGTAACATGTACCAACCTACAACCATGTTCTTGAAGAGAACGGCCTACCAAACGCATTGTCGCGGCACCATCGGTCACAAACATCAACACTTTACTTTTTGATAGGTCAAATTTTTTTAACGTCTCCAGCACCACCCACATAATTATTTCGCCAGTACACTCAGTTAATCTTTTTCTAGCTAGTAACAGTGGAAATGTCGATTTAAGAGGACTACACGTACTATAACATTTAAAATAGAACTTTTTTACAATCTGTGGTCTCGTCAACACATAGCCACAGCCGTGTATTTTTTAGTACACATTTGATCTTATTTACAATGTTCGCTTACAGTTGGTACATAGTTACGCAACGTTGTGCGACTTGGTAACGTCACCTGGGGATTGCATTTATTCCAGAACTCCTGAAATGGTTGTTTATCGAGTATATGCAGCGGAACATCACAGGCAATCAGCATTAAGAGTAAATCGAACATAAACTATGTTGTCGAAGGCAAGCCTTTTTTTTGTTTTATGTTGCACAGAATTTACGTGACGCTTACAATCACGGTTGTACCAGCACATCAGGTCTGTCTCGCACACCTTACAAATTATTATAGCACCATTATATTATAAATCCGGGAATTCACGCCTTACAATGCGTAAACACGCCTTCCCTACTCCAAACCCCACTCCGTACGTAAAGTCAATTTTTATTTTCAAAATAAAAAAATCACTAGTTTGAGCAGTTTTTTTTTGAAATTTTTCCGGTGTACATACAATCACCCACATGTTCTCTGTAAACTGACTTTTTTTAATTATAATTTTTTTTATGTTGTATGAATTATAATGCATTGTTTGTTTCTGTGCAGAAAAACGCCTCCATGCACAATGATAGAAGGTGAAAAATGGCATGAGGTGCCACAATACCGGCAACCAGGAGGGCCGAGCCGTACCTGGATGGTATTGTCGTCCTGGCTAGATACCATTTTTTCTCAACTTTGTCCCTCGTGTCACATATTGTTTGTTTGATTTTATATCTTTATATATGAAATAAATAAATTAAAAACTAGCCTTAATTACAAATGTATATAAAATAGGAATAAAGCTGATTAAATTGAATTTGGAATTGGGAATTCACTGATAAATTTATTAATTTTTTCAGCGTATGGCCGGTTTTTTACCCTTGGGCAGGTCTGACATACTTTATTATTAAATTAAAAACAAGAATAAAATACAACAAATAAAATTATCAACAATACAACGGAGAGGAATAAATTACGTTGTACACCTCGAGGCATAACAATAATGTTAGTCTTTGTTAAAATAGGAAACAAGTCTCGCTTACGTATTTGTGTATTTCTCTACCTGGCATCGCCAACTCTACTTATAGTATTGTTTTTGCTTCTTCCTATCGATTAGGTAGGAAGGTTTTTGCTATGTTTCTTGTTGTGTCTCAAAAGGGATATGGATCTAAATCATTTTAATAGACGCCATCAAACTGTTCCATAATTAATTCCCGGTCAAAGTGTTAGTTGTGATGCGTTAAATTATTTTGTGATTTTTTTTGTCGAAACGGTTTAGGTGTGCCGTCAAAATTGATACGCTATTTTGATAACGGTTTTTCTGAACTTTCAAAATACGCTAATAATTTTCCAGAAATGCGATAGAAAGATGTACTTCTTTGTCAAAAATGAGGAGGGCAGATTTTTACCGAATGCGGCCCTGGATTTTTCAAAACCAAGTAGGTCATTCTGAGAAGTCCCAGGTGAGGAATGTTACTGGTAAATTTCATTCGATTACATCCAGTCCGTTGCAGAAAATAGCTCTTTGAATTGTGAGACCAAATGCATCATACTTCTTAACCAGTGGTCAAAAAATGTTTTCCTTGTAGATAAAGACTTGCCTTGAAGTGCTCTATATGTCAGTAGGCTATGGCACATTACTCGCGAATCACCCTGTATTTACAAAAATACCGAATTGCAAATATTTTAGATGTCGGTTTGAGAATACTTAAAAATTTATTTTATTTATAATTAATAAATAATAATTTTTATTAAATTTTTTGAATCAAGAATACAAACGTAAAGAATCAGTAATGTTCAATAGTGGTATCATTTTTCCTGTATATATGTTACCATGAATGCTAATTATAAGATAAATAATAGTCCACATTAATTTTAAATAACTGCATTGTATGAAAGTGAAAAACCATCTAATTTATATTCTAAACATTTTTTGTGCAACTTTTACTCTCTGAATAAGTGTTGCGAAGGAATTATAAGTATCTGTTTCGAACAATCAGTAGTTGCCGAAAAATATCATTAAAATTCTGATGGGGTTTGCTTCCGCGCACATTGCCAAAAGTATGAAACATTTCTTAATATTTTCGAATTGTTTCGTTATTAATTACTACCGTTTCGTGTCAGATCAGTGTTGCCAAATGTATGAGATTTTCATATGGTACAAGACCTATAAGTTTCATGATATTTCATAAAAAAATCATAGTACACTTTCCAAAAAAATTTATATTTTAAAGAAGAAATATTTTGTGTTTGATGGTGGCTTTATATCATTGCGACTACAGATTGAATAGAGTTTATACAACCATTAGTTCAATCGCCATAAACATCATTATAAGAAATTAAAAAGAATTTTGCTATTAATGGTATAGAATGGTATAAAATTCTAAATAATGGTATATTTACTACGTAAATAAGTGCAAGTAAGAAGAGAAGAGACGTACCATTATAATGGTATAAGTACTATAATATTGGTACGTCTGGCATTTGTCAGATTTACGTGATATAGGTACTTGTTCTCTAGTTATTTTAAATCTAGAAAGTTGTATTTCTGACAGCATCCCTAGTACACATCCTCATAAAAAATTAAGTTGTTTTGCCTATCCTTTGAATAATAATTAATCCTGATAGATCTATGTATATAATGAATAATTTATAGGAGGTTTTCTATCTTAGAGCTCACATGAACTCATTCTAAGAGTACACATAATTTAGATGAACAGATAACCATCAATTTATGTCGTGCGCTGCCCGTTTCGTCAATTTTGTTAATTATTAGTCGAGCCAATCTAGTTTTCAGTCATTAGAATTATTAATTTATATTTACAATTATCATTATGTTTAAAACAGGAAAGGTAACATGTTTCATACAATAAATATATTTTGGAATAATATACATATAAAAAATATTTGATTTATTCGATTAAAAATTGATATGTTGAAAAATTTGTTTAAAGTTTCATCTGGAGTTGCTTAATTTTCCAAAAATTTGCAAGCACATATTGGCCATCACTTTCGATTTGCGAATTATAATGAAAATTGACTAGGCACCTCGGATTAATGCCTAAATATTAATATTAATATGTCCTGAACTGTTGGCAAAAGTTAATGCGCTCGTTCATATGCCATTGGTGCAAACAAGATTAACTAATCTTTTTTTATTTACCCACACCAAGAACAAATATATTAGAATTCTCTCCGGTGTATGTTATGTGTCATAACTGGCATGATATTTAGGACAAAACTAACCTTTTTAATTGCAGTGTTACAGATATAAGAGCTGCTTGCTTTAACAATTAATTTAACTCATTATATGTGCTTTTAATTAATTATTTCAAAACCTATGTGCGTTATACTCATTGAAAATTAGTTATATTGTGTATTTTGTAATGTTATGCATTTGTTATTGTGTATTTTTCCTACCCTGTAATTGGAACATGTTCTGTTGGCTAGTGTATAATAATAAATAAATAATAAATAAATAATAAATAAACAATAAATAAATAATTAATAAATAAATAAATGAATTAATATTTTCATTTCAAATTTAAATTATTTGCAGAAAACATAAAATCTTTAGGATGACACTTCATGTTTGGAAAATCGAAGAAATGACAAAAGTTTTCTAAAACAGTTTTCCTTGTTTAATGTGTTCTACCAACTTTTGGTTGATCAATTTCAGCCAAAATATACTGGTCATTATTGTCCGAATCCCGATATGAAATTTCAAGGATAGCACCAGATCACGGACAGACATCCAGATCCTTTTACATAATATACCGATTGATAGGTAGATATACATTACATTGGAAACCATTTTTCTACCAGTCGATCGTTTTCATTTCTATACTTTTTTTTTTCACTTTTTAAATTAAATGTTATCGAACGATTGGACAATTTTTTGAGATAGCTTTTTCATAATAATGTTTGCACAGTATGCAATGACATAACAAATGTCACTCTTTCATTGTCAATAAGGATGTGTTAGCACGCCCTCATCACCCGGATTACGATCAGAAAACTTTAAATCGCTGTTAAAATTTTTATATCGATGAGAATAGGTTAGTTAGGTTATTGTGAGTGGGTCCTTGTGGACCCTTCACTGCGGCCATTAGCAGGCTTTTTGTGGCTCACTCCTAATTATATTTCACCCAATAAGGTCAGTCTCTTAATGAAACTGATAACTTTATTGGGTGAGAATGTATCCAGATTCTCTGCCAAAAGTTGCCCTTTGCCAAATATTGAAAATAGGTTCCTCTCCACAGCGGAACAGGTACATAAGGCGTGGTCTGCCTTCTCATCATCCTCCAAGCATAGACGGCACTGGGCGTTTTCCGCTAAGCCGAGTTTTTGCAGATAATAGTTTAGTCGGCAATGCCCGGTATATAGGCCTGTTAGAGTTTTCAAGTTTACCATGTTTAACTCTAAGTTCTTGATTTCAAAGGGTATTTTATAAACGACTTCGAATGAATTAATCCTGGTAACTATTGCCAATACTGTAGAGTTTTCCTTTCAGCTCAGGTTGAGATACCCATCTTAGCAGTACTTGTAGATATACCAAGTATCGGTTCTGGTCCGATGATTCGTGATCCTGCTCCTTCTCTGGCCAAGGATTCGGCTATTTCGTTGCCTTCCATACCAGAGTGGCCGGGTATCCAGATCAGAGTCACTGTTTTTTTTGCTCAAAAGATTTAGAGCCTTCTGACAGTTCCATACCGTTTTGGAGTTACAGCGGTAGGAGCCAAGAGCTCTTATAGCTGCTTGGCTATCTGAAAAATTTTTAATTGATCTGCGTGTAAGATGCATATATATTCCAGCCTTCGCACATACAGTTCAATGGCATGAACCTCGACCTGAAAAATAGTTGCTTTAGTACCTAGGCTTGAGGATATCCTCCCCTTGGTCTGTAACTATGTACTCCGGCTCCCGTTCCCTCAGGAGTTTTGGAGCTGTCTGTAAACCAGCAACTGTCTGCCCTCAGTAGGTCGGTTTTATTCCGATCCCACTCATCTCTTTCCGGAAAAAAAGCCCGTAGTTGGTCATGGTAGGCATAGTATCCAAGGGAATTCCAAGGATGCTGTGACTCTATGTCTTCCAGCAACCTGTTCCGCTCCATGATACTAGTCTGCGGCATATTAATGGCCGCTTGTTGCAGTCTATATGTTGCCCCACCTGACGAGAATAGAAAATGAAAACAAATAATTCATAGAGTGAAATGAAAATGGAAGAAGTGGATACCCAATTTGTTTTTAAATAATTCATCTTAAATATCATATAGATTTAATATATAAAATTATAGACAATACTGTTGCGTATTTTTTTATTAATAATAAATACGTCTATTTTATTTGATGTCATTTTATGAAAGTAAACAATCTATTTTCTATTAATAAAAAAAATACGCATCAGTATTATTGCCTGTAATTTTATAGTATATTAGATCTACTATATGGTATTTAGGGTGAATCATTTATTTTCGTTTGTTAATATTACTAACAGACAAATTTTAACAACGATTTATAGATTTAAGTTGAATACTTGGTGAAAACGCACTCCTAATTTACAACTTGTTTCATTAAAAATAATATATAATAAATATAGTTTAAAAAAACAAAAAACACGCTTTTAAAGCACATCAAACTAAAAAAGTGAAAAATAATTATTAATATTAACTGAAAACAATAATGAACGATAAATACTAGTATTATTGTGAAAAAAGCGTGGGTTGCTCGATATACGAAAAATATGGCACAAAGCGCCCCACGCTTTTTTCACAATAATACTAGTATTTTTCGTTCATTATTGTTTTCAGTTTATATTAATAATTATTTTTCACTTTTCAGTTTGATGTACTTTAAAAGCGTGTTTTTCAGTTTTTTTAAACTATATTTATTTTTCACTTTTTAGTTTGATGTGCTATGAAAGCGTGTTTTGTAGTTTTTTTTAAACTATATTTATATTGCTTATTGATGCTGATATTATAACATATTACGATCCAACAGATATTTCTGAAAAAAAAAAATATTTTTTTTATTTCAGCCACGGGATTTGAACTCACGCCCGAGGAGTCCGTCGTTTCGCGTCGACTAAGACTTGCCCGCTCGGCCAACGACCGCACTGAAAATCACGGAATATACTTACAACATTAAGCCACTTGCTCTCACGCAGAGGATACGTGAGGAAAGGACTGGCGATCCTGATCAGGATAATGATATAAACTTATCAAATTATTGTATTGTTACCGGTTCTTTGTAAGTGTACAAAGTTTCAATTAAATCTGTTCGTTTAAAGTTGGTCACAAAGGGTCGGTTACAAACAAACAAGCAAACAAATATACAAGCGAAGCTAATAAAAGCGTGTTAAAAACATTCATATGTATTAGGGACTCTCGCTATATAAACTATAAGAAAAGAAATGTAATGAAACAACGTATCTACAGTTTGATATTTCAATTTACGTTCACGTTTCCAAAAAATGCTGAATTACGTCACAAACGATTTTGTTTTGTCGCAAAAATTAAAAAGTTTGAAAAATAAATTGAAATGAAATGTATTTTTTCTCAATATAAAATTAATTTATTGATTTGTTTTCAGCAAGAAAAATTCAATCGTTCTGCGGACACAACTCTCTGTTCGAGTACACACAATAATAGGTAAGTAAATCATATTAATTGTAAAATTAATTGGTAGGTAAGAGACTTAAAAATATAGTTATGTACAGCATAATATAATTTTAATTTGATAACACTGACGTAATTTTCCACGAAACATCAAAACACCATATACTGCACTCGACAGGCGTTTCGCCAACCAAGTTGGCATAATCTGGAGATGATTAAAACTGTTTTAAGAACTATCAAGCTCATCAGAATAGTTTTATGCTTGTTATGTGACTGGATTTTTTTCTTTCGCTTAATGTAAAATAATTTGGATGATAAATTTTGATTATAAAATAAATGGTTTAATGTTATTCTAGTTCAATATCCGGTCCTGTTCAGCTCTATCGTTTACGGCGATCACGTGCAAGCTGCGTGCATGTGTTTATATTCAATCTATCTTGGAAATAAATAGACAAATTATTTCTATTTCGCTGTCAAAATGTGTAAAATTTTCTTGGCCCGTTAGAGTATATTTCTTGTTCTCCTGTTGTCCTATTTCTGTTTTTTTTTATATTTTTTCTGTTTCAAAAGAAATATTTGGAGTCTATATTTTTTCCTGTTACTTAATTTAATGTATAGCCCTAAAAATATAGCTGGTTCAGACCTTCCAAAGTCACGCTACGCCACTGGTTCGAATGTGTCAACAAGTCAAGTGAATGTGTTTTGCAATATTTATTAAATTTTAATTTAAGAAATAATAAATGTGTTGAAAACAGACTCACAAATTATTAATATATGGTTTCTAAACTCTCATGAAATAATTAAATTAAATTTCTAATTTGCATTACATTAAGCTTCCTAATTACCTACAATGAAAATAATTTTTGCTATTCCACTATTCACTATTTACAAAGATAATAGGAAAACTAATTATGACAATATTGAGAATAATTCACTTCCACTTATTTTTGAATTTACATGAAAATATCATATCCACTTATTAAGCATTAGGAAATAATTTTGCAAGTTAAATTGCACTGGAACATCAGGAAGGCAAATATCAAGAAATAGTGATGTTGTATGTAACGTTAAAAAAAGGCGTCAAGTTGTCTATGCAAATAAAGACGTAGGGCTTGGATTAGTTTCTATTAAGCTGCCATACGATGCGTCATACTAGGTTATTATTATTTTTTCTTACGTGTCATTACTCGAATTAATAAAATTTTATTGAAACAGAACATTTGTATTTAATAAGAATATAACAAAATCTTTATAAAAGATGCTGAAAGTGTCCACCACCTTGCTCCAGACACTTCTGAACAGAATCGAAAATGTTTTGTTGTTAATTCCCTCGATTTTTTCTGCAATTCTGACTTGAAGATGTTCAATATCATGAATAGGAACTTGAAAGATTGGATTTTTTAATAAAAGCCACAAAAGGAAATCAATCGCCTGAAGTAATGTCAAATGATATTAGAGGACTACAGCATTAAAGCTAATTTAACGATCTTGAAAAATGGCGTGCAACATGTTGACAGTTGCAGCTGCTGTATGTGTTCAGCCTCCATCTTGTTGGAAATAACCAAAATCCATTTAATCCAATAATTCTTCTCTTATAAATGGCACACCAAGACCAACTTTCTGCAAATGAAAAGGTGCCTGGACACAAAACATTTGTTGTTTTTGAGCACTCCAAATTCTCCTCTTCTGAGAATTAATATAACCACTGATATGAAACCAGGTTTCATCGGAGAATATGGTTTTATCAAAGAGTTCGTCATCAAAATTGTACAAACGCCTCTAATAGAATGCCTAAACACACATGTACTTTTAACAAGTGATCACAAGAGTAAAAGTATATTACTAATATTTGTTGTAAATATTCCGGAATAAATCTCCGAGGCCTCATTAAAAAACCATTGATATTGTGAGAAGTACCGTTCATCGTCGACAGACGTAATTGGCGCATACTTAAAATATGTGAACTTTTTCATAGACTCGACTTCTGGCTTGTGTAGAAAAGTTTACTTCTTTGCCATAAAAGGTCACCTACCATCCCGCAGACAGAAGTTCGAAAACAAAAAAAAGTTTTGAAATAATCTTTAAAAGGTCGAATAAATGTTAAATATGTAAAGCATAAACTGACAAAATAAAAAAAGTCCTTATAACTCGTGAAGGGATGTAGATGTCGAAAAAATAAATGAAAAAACCCCTTCAAACTCGCTGTAAACTTTGGCACTAGTCACGCCTCTACTATAAAGACATTTGATTGGTTCCTTATTAAGGGCATTCAGCGGGAGGGGTGTCAACCCCGTACCTAATGCCCTTCTGGTTCTCAAATTTTTGTTTATAGATATAATACCTCCAGTTCTCTTCGAGTGAGTGTTTATAAAAAATTGACTTTATCAACTTTGGATATTATGGAATTCACGAAAAAAAAAACAAGGTAAGATATATTGTGTCATATACATAAATATTGCAACACCCCTCGTCCAGTTGCTGGCATAACACAATTAGCTGGGGGTTGTAATTATTGAACGGTAGCTCAGTTAGCAAGTCGTGAATAAAGGCTTAGATTGATTTGAGTTCTTACTAAAATCTAGGCTGGGCGCCAGGACTTTTGCAAGTACCAAATAATTAAAAGTTTACTTTAAAAGGGTAAAGATAACGTTAATACTTGAATTCTGTTGGGAAGGAAGTCGAATAAAAAGATATTATTTAATAAAAAGTATAATAAAGATTGGTATGAATATGTACAAAAATTTACATATGGCCTCTTTTAGTTAAAAAAAAAACTAGTTTTGGTTGAAGACCAAGAAATAAACAAAGGTGACTGATCTCTTACAAAAATTCTTCAGACCAAATATAAATGTTCACTGGGGACGAAGATCTTACATAACTTCAAATGGGTTAGTCCAGCGAAGAATCCACCAACGGCTAAGCTCTTAATGGGTTCGGTGACAGTTTGAATCACCACTGTCAGTACTCAGTACTGCAGTTACCCTTGAGACGAAATGCCAGTTGTATAAAATATCATTTTCTTGCTCCACCCAGTATATAATGATCAGTTTGATCCACCAGTTATCCTCTTCTCTTGGTCCAGGTATTTACATAAAAAGGGGAGAGTTTTATGAGGTCAGTATTTATTATAGGCAAAACAAAGTAAAAAGCTGTGACGCTTGAATTGTCCAGCTATGTAGTCAAAATATGAGAGTAAACACAAATTTACAGAGTAAATTGCAAACTAAACAAACTAGGATCGGTATCTCACAAGATTTTAGGAAGAATACTTCAACTAACTTAAGTATCAATAAAAGTTACGTCAAACAGAAAAAATACTAGTCCAGCAAATAAACTAGGTGTGGCTATGATAATAAACAAAATGAAATAGGTATTCACTATATGTTAAGATATTTTTTACTAAAAGGTAATCTTCAAGAAAATATAATTTAGAATGTCTGTATTACATAAACACGTAAACAAGCGGCCATTGTTTGGAACAAGTGGTCTTTATGTGACGTTGCACGATGTCATATTTCGTGACTGGGACGCAAAGAAGGCTGTGGAACCAACTACGTGTCCCACAACCATAGTTGACGTTTGTACATTTCCCTATGAAACACCACAAATTTTAGGTCTGTAAATTTAGGTGGTAATTCTAAATAAAAAAATATGAAAAAAAAATTTTCGTGTGCATGACCCCGGAAATCCATAATAACGGAGATATAGTCCTTCAGAATTGTGTAAAAAAATTCTTTTTGTTTTTCAACATTTTTGTTGCCGTTCAACCGATTTTGCCTAAATTTTGGACAGTCATTTAACTTATTTAAATATATAAATTTGTAACATAATATGAAATAATAAGTAAATACATAATATCTTTGACGAGTCATTATTAGACGAATGTATTTAAAAACTTTCTTTATTAAACATTAATTTAAATTAACATTAAATAATCATCATTTTACCCAAGCAAGTTTGTGAAAAATATGCACCTTTCTATTTATTTACCGACTATTAGATTCCTGACATGTCGTGAAATATAATATTGTATTTTCATACCGGTGAAAATAGAAATTTCGCAATTTATATCATTACATCGACGATTACATTAAAATGATATTCCATTTAATAATAATTGTTTTATAAAAACTTAACTTCTTGAACTTTCTCAAGTTTCTACCTAAGAGTACATTATGTAAATAAAAAATTTAATTTATACAAATAAATTGTATTATTTAATTTATGAATAATATTTTCTTATGACTCAAGTGCTAAGTGCAAAGGTGAACATTGCTTAGAATTATAGGTATTGAACTACCTATTTCCGTGTTAGCACTGTTTCTTTTAATTTTAATCAATGAGAAGGTAAGACTGGAATCGCCAAAGGTCCGAAATGAAGAATTTTAACAAATAGTCACATTTTGAACAAAATTTGTTTGTATGGTTTAAAAACATGCTAGATTTCTCGCTTTGTTGATTTCATTGTTTTCCATGGCACACTTGGTATTTCAAGATTAATGTAGAAGCTCAAATGACACTTTGCGTCGGTTTGTTGATTTGATTGCTTTCCATGGCACACTTGGTAATTTTATTAGAATCCCACATTAATATTGATAAACATTTACTTTTTTTTTCCAACGAAAATCAAGTTGTGATACATCGTTGAATTCAGAAAAAAAATCTCTACCAGATTAAGTAAAAAGATATATAGCTTTTCATTTGAAAAAAAAGTTGACTATCGCCTGACATTACGGTTGATGCTAAAAAAAAAAAACAAAATTAGTGCCAGTTTGTAGTATTTGTAGAATCATTAATTTTGTTATTTGTTTTTTAAAATCGGAAAAAAAATAACGGAGTTATGACTTGCGGCGTTTTTTGCGAGACACTCTGTACATGGGAGCTTAAAATATTTTTTTCCTCAGTCTTCTTAACCATTTCCATCTGATTAGAGAAATTCGATAAAACTGGGTTTATTAGTATTCGAGGGTACTGATTTTTTACTAACATCCCACTGATTTAAATGTAACTTAAGAAAATTCGCATTGCTAAGATTAATTAATTTAGATATTAACTTAAAATATTGTTTACACAAAATACCAAAATAAATAAAATTAATTTACATTATAAAAAGTATTTTTAATACAAAATATTTTGTTACGATGTAAATAACCTGTCCTTGGTGGACTATAACAACGAGTGTACAACATAATGCAAGCATATTGGGTCGTGATGAGATTCTTGGATAAAAAGCCACAATATTTTTAGACTAATCTCAATTGCTCTTCTACACCAAACGTATAATTTTCTCAAATAACAAGCGCATTCTCTAGATTGTGAATCAATATTTGCTTTTAATATTATAAATACTTAAATTCTAGACAGTTCATGAAACCATCTGATAATCATCCAAAGCCGTGGTATTCGGTTTGATGGCCTTGTGTAGTACGATCCCGAAGAAATGTCGATACATTCTGCCATTGTTATTGTCTATTGTTTATAATCTTGTGAAATTTACTACTTTGTTTTCGTCACTTCTAACGAAGAATTAACTGCTAGTTGTATGTTTTAATCTTTTATTGTATTTTCTTTACAGAGAAACTACTAACATCCGAGGGCCGGGAACTTCGACGTGCTTTATTCTCCCTTAAACAAATTTTTCAAGAAGATAAAGACTTAGTTCACGAATTTGTACAAAACGACGGTCTATCATGTCTAATAAAAGTAGGATCAGAAGCCGACCAAAATTACCAAAACTATATTCTAAGGGCTTTAGGCCAAGTAATGCTTTATGTCGACGGCATGAATGGTGTTATGGAACACAACCAAACAATACAGTGGTTGTACAGCCTGATTTCATCAAAATTTAGATTAGTAGTAAAGACAGCTTTAAAATTATTATTAGTTTTTGTTGAATATACAGATTCAAACTGCATGTTATTAATAAAAGCAATCCATACTGTGGATTATTCACATGGCGTTCTGCCCTATCATAACATAATGAGGCTGCTAAAAGATTTTGATTCTGCCGATACCGAGTTACTGATATACGCCACAACTTTAATAAATAAAGTTTTAAATGGAGTGCCAGATCAAGATACGTACTATGATCAAACAGATGCATTGGAGGAGCAAGGTTTTGAAGCCATAATTCAAAGGTATATGTCCAAACCCGGAACCGACTTGGACCTTCTGCAACAATTTCAAATTTATGAAGCAGTATTGCAGTATGAAGATGGAGAAGAAGTTAGTGGAACACCAATTAGACATCTAGATGAAAGTATTCGGAAAACAATTCGGAATAGAAAATCCGTTGTCGAATCAACGGAACGAAGAAAAAAGTAGAAGGCATTCGACAGGAAATACTCCCTTATATACTGGACTGAATAGGAATAATAATAATATACTTCAAACTAATAGAGAAGATGACGATGATGAATCTTCTAGTTCGCAATCTTCTGGCCTGAACAACTCCCAACTGAATGGGAGTTACAAAGATAGTAACAAAGGTAAGATATCTTTATTGTACTGGTGTGTGCTTTTTGGTATCTAAATTACGCTTTGCTTAGCTATTGACGCTGGCGTCACTCCGGCTTTGAAAAGACGTCGAGAAAGAGCAGAACGGCAAAGAAGTTTTATGAAGGAACAAGAATCTGCTGCTCTATTTAAAGGAACCATTCACAATGAAGAAAACTATGAAAATGAAAACGGTAGGTGCTTAATTTTAATTTTAGAGCTGTGCGTTTTTGTTTAACTAATTTGGAATACCTCTATTAGTATTTTAAAAAAGTTCGTCGAATCAAAATCCATTTATATTTCTTACGAATTAAAGCAAACTATTTTTATTGTAGAAAAGCTACCTTTAAATTAATTTTCTTGTTCCAAACTTTCATTACGTAGAATGCAATTTTTTAGGAAACTATACCAATACTCTTCAACAGAGGATTGCTAACGGAAATGGTCTAAATCGAACCTCTAGTAGAAAAGACCTGACACCATTACTGAATGCCGTCAACAAGTTAGATTCGGAAGATAGCCTCAACAAACAACCATGGATTTATTCAATGTTACAGAATCAAGAAAACCTAGAAGAATCGGAGAATACGAACGAAAACGAGCGAAGCGTTCTATTGCAGTTAAAAAGAGAAAATACAGTTAAAGATTTAACCCAAAAATTAGCGAATCAGAATATTCTACACAGCCCTTCTGAAGAAAGTAAAGTAAATAGAATTGGTGATATGTCTGGTTTAATATCTAAAGCTAAAGAAGGTTTAGCGAAGTCAAAATCTAAGGCTGATGTATTAAAAAGTCCAACTAATGAGAACATATCCAAATTAGAGGTGAAAAAAATCAGAAAATGAAATGCGATGGGAAGAACTGGCTACAAATCTCAATAGATCTTTAAATTTATGTGATATGGACTTCACTGATTTAGCCAGTGAGGACGAAGTCGATATTTTAGCACCTGCCGCCGTTACAAATGGTATACCACCTCCTCCTCCTCCCTTAAGAGATATGGGTGGTGCACCACCACCTCCGCCATTAGCAAATAGAATGGCACCTCCAGCTCCTTGTCCACCAATTTTTGGTGTTAATTTACAGAGGTCCAATAGAGCATCTGAAACAAAAATTCCTATTAAGAAAAACAAAAAAACTGTAAAATTGTTCTGGAAGGAAGTAAGGGACGATCCAATTAGTCAAGTTAAATTGAAAACTGGGTTCATTTGGGATGAACTAGCACCAGTTACTGTCGACACTCAAAAATTGGAACATCTGTTTGAGTCTAGAGCTAAAGATTTAATTACAAAGGTAAGGTTAAGTTTACTTGTGACATGAATCCACATACAATATTCATGTGTTCATTTTATATAATCAAAATTTGTTGTTTTTATTTTTTATCAGGGCAAGTTGTTATTATAATTATTGCTTATATTGTATTTAGTTTTGGTGGGGGTGTTTATTACTCTATATTTTAAAGCTTATTTTAAATGTATTTTTCTTTTTCCTTTGGTGATCCGCACGTGGCATGTGCTGCCCTCAGGAGGTGAGTTTTTTTAATTTCTCGGTGGTGGAAATACTTTTGCATTTTGGATTTTGCACTACTGTTGTAAACTATCGTAGAAATATTTAATATTACTTAAGTTTTTCTACTATCTCACCTTTCCTGCATCTGTCTTCTTCACACGTAGAATATTTTACACACTGGTGTAAAGTACAACCAACCCTTTTAACAAGAAAAACCTAGAATTATTAGTATATACCTAATTCTCTTCCACATAATTACAAATGAATCATTTTAGGGGAAAGTTATAAGATATTTTTACTTATATGATGACAATATCTATACAGGGTGTTTCCGTTTTAATGAGCAGGACTTCTACAACGTATAGAAAAGGTCATTTTAAGCAAAATATTCTCAATGAACATACCTTTCAGACCTCTTCGCTTTCGAGATACAGGGTATTACTAAGTACAGTAATTACGCCACTGGTAAATCTATCAACGTGAAAATTGCCAAGTTGGTTACTTTGAGCAACATTTACGCACATTTTAATTACGAATTTGGTCTGGTATAAATAACAAGATTGTATACTACTTTTTTCAAAATGATATAAATAACAAGATTGTATACTACTTTTTTTAAATTAATTTCATGACAGCTAATTTGGGCGACCAATTGCGAATGGCAGACGAGCGGCTACGTTTTTAATGCACTATACAATATTTATTTCCGGAATCAACCTTCGGTATCTTATTACGCGATTTTTTTCACGCGAGCTCTCGGTCTATACCTTTTTTTTTGATTGGGAGTAAATTTTCGAACATCCTGTATACAGAAATTGGTGAAAATTTCTCAAATTTTAATGTTTACGGCCAAATTACTTTTCACCAAATTTTGGACCATTTACAATTAGCAAAATTTATTTTTCCATGTATTGTAGTTTATAAAATTTAGTAATGAGAAGTTACCAGTTTTTTTTATTAGGTTAGTGGTAAATTTAACAGTACACATTGCATGGTAGTATATACAGCATGGTTATGGTTACTCTACCTTTATTACCGTCACGTAAAATATTTAAATCAATGTTTTTACCAATGTACTTATAGTTGTTAAAACGTATTAATAGCAGTATTCTGTTACCTCAGAAACAGCAAGAAATGAACAAAAATAAAGAAATTATAGTACTGGACCCGAAACGATCAAATGCCATTAATATTGGAATGACAAAACTACCTCCTCCACGATCCATTAAAACTGCGATATTAAAAATGGATGCTACTATTATGAATCGGGAAGGTATTGAAAAACTCCTCACTATGTTACCAACGGAAGAAGAACGGACTAAAATTCAAGAAGCTCAAGCCGCCAATCCTGACTTACCTTTGGGGAGTGCTGAACAGTTTCTTCTTACATTAGCCTCTATTTCTGAATTACCAGCTAGATTAAAATTATGGGCATTTAAATTAGATTTTGAAAATGCAGAGAGGGAAATTGCCGAGCCGCTCATGGACCTCAAGCAGGGTTTTGAGGTTTTGCGTGTAAATAAAACCTTCCGAGGAATTTTAAGCACGCTGCTGTCTATCGGTAATTTCCTGAATGGTAATGAAGTTAAAGGCTTTCAAATAGAATATCTTGCCAAAGTACCTGAAGTTAAAGACACAGTCCATAAACACTCTCTCTTGCATCATTTGTGTCATATTGTCATGGAAAAATTTCCTGATGCTAGTGATTTGTATTCAGAGGTAAGAAAGAACATTTTCATAGTTTATTTTAGAAAATTTAAATGATTCTGTTTAACAGTTGTTAACTTCTGATGAGATTGAAACATAAGTAACACCTTTATTAAGTATTAGACTTTTTTTAATTATATAATTTGTTTACTATTACAATTGAAGGGCATACAAGCAAAAAGAATTGAAAAAAATATCAGTTAATCCACTAACATACTAAGGTTTAACATTTATATGTTGAACTATTCTCTAATAAAGAATTATATGTACATTTACTCGCGAAATACACAAATGATGATATTGATATCATTTTAATTTATATTCTTTCCTCGAACAAATGTCACTTAATTCCAATGATATTTTTTAAAAATGTTCTTAGTCGAACAAATAAAGACTAATCATTTTTGCAGATTGGAGCTATAACAAGGGCATCCAAAATTGACTTTGATGAACTCTCTTTAAATATACAAAGGCTGGAGGCAGATTGTAAAGCCTCATGGGATCATTTAAAGCTAATTGCAAAGCATGATGGATCAACGATGATGAAGGTTAAAATGTCTGATTTTTTATCAGATTGTGCAGAGAGAATAATACTTTTAGGAATAATTCACAGAAGAATTATAAATAGGTATGGAGGCAACAGATTAAAAATATGCATCTAACCATAATTAAGTTGACATTCCAAAGAAAGAAGCCTTTTAGTGACTGAAATTTTGAAATAACTTTTTTTTATAGGTTTCACAAATTTTTACTTTGGTTAGGCATCCCTTTACATCAGATCTCGGACACAAAACCAAACGAATTTTGCAGAATTGTATCTGAATTTGCTTTGGAATATAGAACTACGAGAGAACGAGTTCTGCAGCAATTAGAGAAGAAAGCTAATCACAGAGAGAGAAATAAGACACGAGGAAAAATGATAACAGATGTAAGTTATATACAAATATATTAAAATATATTCAGTTAGTTATGAAATTATATCAATGTTTAATGCTTCTTCCGCTGTCCCAGCAATTTTTACTTTACCTTAGTTTTTATTTTTCCCTCTTAGATCGGAAAGTTCAGAACAAAAGAAGATCGAGCCGATGCAGAATTAAGACAGCTTTTGGGTAGCGATATTTCTGATGTAGAAAGTATGCAAGGTACGTTACCTTGGAGGAGGACTCGTCGGGATGGAAATAGGTCGTTCATGAGTTCCGCTAATGGCAATTTAACTGACGGCGATGATGAAATTCTTGAGAGTCTGGTTAAAACTGCTACTAAGGGTTCATCTACGCGAACAGCGCCTAGAGAAAGGAAGAGGACTCGACATGCTGACAGAAAATCACGTAAGTGTCAAAGAATTTGTGAATGTAGTTTTCTTTTAGCAAAAAATACGCTGAATTGTTAAGTAAATTGCATGCTGGGTTATGTGATTATTAAGATATATGCTAGGTTTATATGTTTGTTTGGTTAACACGCCTTAATTACTGAAGCTTTATACGTCAAAATGAATAACAATTTATAACTGAAAAAAACAAATAATGGCATTTTTATTTTGGAGTATACATTAAACTTTGCTGTGTTGCCTCTTTTTTCAAATAAAGCTCTGTAATAACATTTTCTCGAATATTTTACAATTAACCAGGGTCAACCATCACATTCACATAATATCCTCATTATTTTCAAATAGTTTTTTTATTATCAATGGTTCAATATTTTCTCCATCTAGAAGTTCGACATGATTTAACCTTCCATCTCTATTAGCATAGGTAACGTTGTTCTCTGGATATCCCATGTACATCTATAACGAACATTCTGGGTGTCCGATGGATATCGTTTTTCGCCCTTTATAGATCCTAAAATGTTAATATGTTCCATAGACATTAAAGGGACGTCCTGCTGTTTCTATATGAATCTGTATGTCCCTTACAAAATAAAATAGAGGTCCTTCTACTGTCGTTTTATAAACCTAAAATATGTGTACATTCGGTGCTCACAATTTCAAAAATGAACGTCCGTCGGACGCCCATTTCATGTCTACATGGACGTTAAACAGACATCGTGTGCTAATAGGATCCATTTTAAGAAAACATTTTTTTTTTACTAGGATTCTATAATTTATGATTACTTTATACATGCGCATTTTTTTAAACCTCGTCGAAAAATTTTTGAAAATGCATTTGAGTGATAATTTCGTCATTCTGTTGTTTATTTTAAATTAAAAAAATATATTTATTGTTTAATAGCTGCAACAAAGTTTAAAAAAACATCCTTTTCCTAAGTGCTAAAGCCTTTATTACAGAAAATAACACAATAACTCTATTTTCGTTTAATTACTATTACGAATATATAACTATAATCTATATGAAAAAGGAGTGAAACTTGGTGTTTAAGATGTTAACCATATATGACATCTCAATAAGAACACGTTCTTTAAACATTTATATAACGTTGTCATAAACGTTTAAAAACAACTTTAACAACCAATTTGTTCTCACTGGGATTCAACGCCATTTGACAAGTGTCAATTAATGCGTCACTCCTTTTACAGATAAAATATAGTAACTAAATCACTAACAATGATAGGGTATATGTAAGTATTTATGCATTTATTTTGTATGTAGTGAAACGTTCTCGAACAAGAGAGAACAATCCATTTGGTAGCAGAGATTCTCCATAGATTTTTACAATTGGTATGTGGGTGTGATTTACTCTTGTCTGATAATGTTGTAGATATTAGTGCATGCTGGTGATTTTGGAAGGGCAATGAATTTATTTTATTTTCATATTTTTCTATCATGCTTATTGCAAAAGTGACGCATATCAATCTGAATGAGTTGTACACATCGATAAAAATTTACGTTGTGTTTTGAAAATCAATGCCGTAAACTACATCGAACGAATAATATTTTGACAAACAAATTATGACTTTCGTTGTGTCTCTGGAAATCTACTTCGTGCGGCACAAAATTACATGAGGGACAAGATTGTTTCCCAAATTTATTTATTTTTTCACTAATTAAATAGGGCTTTATAATTAGATATCGGGTAATTTCCGCTAGTCCCGGACCGGCTTCCCAACAGGCCTGTTTGAGCTCTCATAGGAAAGCACAGTAACTGTGCGTGTGCAGCGGGATCTACACTGTTTATTCACTATTCAGTTTATCTGCAAACGTCGTATTGTGTAGACGGCGTGAGGATAAAAATAAATAGTAACTATGTTGACAAAAGGACAATACGGAGAACGTGAAAAATCAGTACGTGGGGATTTTTGTTGACACAACAATGGATTTTAAGAGACATAAAATCATTGGGATAATAAATAATATAACAGCATAAAGTTATATATCGTTGAAAAGAAAATTATATACAGGGTGAGTTTTAAATGCGTAGTTATATTTTAACCCTCAATTATTTCGTCGTGTACAATTGATTGGCACTGTCAAAAAATTTTTTTGAACAAAAAAAATTTTTAATTTCTGATAATTTTTTCGTCCTCCAACCACTGACATTTTGATAGTCACTGAATAACTTTATAAACGCTGTTCACAGAAATGACGTAATGAAGGCAGTGTTGCCACTGCTAGAGTTCGTCATCACAATTATCCTATAATTGCATACATTGCATGAATTGCAAACTTTGGATTTTTAAAAAAAATTATTACCCTTTTGTCACGGACATTTTGTGAGACGATATTAGACTTATTTAATATCAGTGTAGACGCCGCACCAAAACAAATGTAATAGTTTATAAAACATTGAACTCTTTTAAGAAAGCATGATATCTGTACACACTGACCGAAAATAAGAAATAAACTTCAAGGCGGCCAGGTGCGATTGATTAGTCCTTTGTGGAAAGCGACACTTGTCACTTGTAGCTTGCTCTTCAAATAAAAGGTGTTAAAAGTAACTGTTTATCTGTTTTTCCTTGTAAAATTAAGTAATCCTGAACTTTTTTTTATAAATAAACAGAACTCGTCCCGTAAGCACCAAATGTTAAAAATATGTAATACTTTTTCTGTGTATTTTAAATTATTATTATTGTCTCTAATTCATGGTTTAAGTTTAATATGGTTCATTTCTAAAAATGAATCAAAGTTGAAAATAGTCATTTTAAAAAGATGCATTTACTTTAAAAGAACGAAAAAGCAGATTTGTTTACTTACCTAATACAACAGTTACTACATGAATATATCATATGGGCTTGACGTTTGGATAGCATTCCATAGCCGTTTTGCTTGTCTAGTATTTTCATCTACTTGAAAATATGCCTTTAACGTATCCAGCATTAAAATAATAAAATTAGTCGCTATGGTTAATCACTAATTTTCACAAAATGAACCACCAAATGAGCAAATTATAAATAATAAATTTCGGTAACATAGTAACTCAAAACTTCGAATCACAAATTTAATCACAAAAAACTGTAATATCGTTATTAAACACATTTTTGTAAATGCTAATGCAGACAGGTACGCGAACACTGATTTTTACATGGGGTGTAGTGTTGCCAGATGTGTGAGATTTTCACATACGTTATAAATTTCATTATAAAAAATCATGATGCTTTTCAAAAAATTTCTATTGACCTAACTGACGGTTAATTTAGCTAACTGAGCATTAAAAAAACGGGTCTTACCATCGCAACAGAAAACAGCAAAAAACTATTATTTATTTGGGCTTGCACAACTAGCGCCGTTTACGTGAAGTTCCGATTTATAAAGATCTACGTACACGGTATAAAATTTAATTCAGTTTACTCTTTCTTAATGGAAGAACTGACCGCGGTCGGGGCTGACGACCTAAATTTAACTTTTTTATCAACTTTTGCTAATATTGGTGTAAAATGGTAGAAATTTTTAAATAATAGTTTTATTTCTTAAAAAAAGTGCAGGTACACAAGGAAAATAATGGTATAAATAGCATGAAAGTGGTATGTCTGGCAACACTGATTAGGTGCGTGGTTAGATGTGTGAAGATCATAGCTTACATATGCGATGCTAATATTGCAGTTCACATTATGGCGTGGTTGAATTTTTATCATGTAATGGCCTATCCCGAATAAAGTGCTGTTTTCTCAAGAAGAAATTGATCTTTTTTATAAAAAATGACGTATACTATCCTCCTAACTGTCCAGAGTATTATGGAGGAATAAAATGCAAATTGTTGGGTATGACCAGTGTAAAAATTGACAGAAGTGTGTGAAAATACTGCAAATTATTTTCCATCACCTGATATTGTGTTGAACTTTCAGTGTTTTACTATTAGAGGCCAATTAAAATAGTAGAGAGCTGAGCAGTTTCTTTACTAATGATACTGATTTTATCAGTGCTGAAATTAAAAAACAACAAGGTGTGTATCATTCATTGTTCATAACAATAAATTTGTTTAGGCCCACTTTTTATCATTTTTCTGTAGTTAGACATCCATATTCACAAAAATTTTTAGGTACCTAACCTCAAAATACATAAACATCTGTGGAATATTTTTTAATATTTAACTATTATTTTTCGCCTCAGGATACTTCATTAATTTTTTTATAATAATTTAATTACATAGTTATTAAATATCTGTTGGAAATAGTAGTAATAAACGTTATTGCTTATGAAAATGACGTATTTATAATTACTCCTTACTTTATGTGATGGGTACAGAGAAAATCATATCAAATCATTGGTTTTAATGAGAAAACTTACAAATATTGTCTGACCTTACATTAAAATGATCCTGGCAGCAATATAATCGTGTAGATTCTGATAATTTCACGATTCGGTCGTCCCGTTTCATAGCAATGCATCATTTATTTCTATTTTTAGAGACAGAAAATTAAACTTTTCTAGGTTTTTATTGTTGTATTTGTTCACTTAGATATAATATGATATTTATAATTCCTTTTCTTTTCACTCTCCATGGTAGAACATAACATCGTATTTTACTTTGTAAACACAAACCACGAGTATAACAGTATTCATTTCTAGCAAACTTATACAGAGAAAAGTCACACCGCTACTGGCGGGAGAATGCACCGTTCAAACGTGTTTAAATTCGCGGCTAAAGTTAATAATTTTTTTAGCTTTAATCCAAACAAAAAAAAATAAATAAATATATGAAAAAACACATTTTTTTAGTGATCTGTCGATCTCCCAACTGGAAGGCTGCCGTCATTTTGGCGTCATCACCGATGTTTTGTGACGTCATGTTATGTCGTCAACATAACGTCTCACTGACGTACTAATGTCACAGCCTACAGATGTCTTTTTTTGCCGTAAAAGTGACGATACTCATTTACGTCATTTGTACGTCTGAAATGACGTTAATGTGACGCCATTTACTTACGTCATTTGTACGTTATGAAATGACGTCAATAGTTGACCCAGTGGCGGTTCCTGGAATTTGGAGTATGTCATATCTCAACATCAGAGCTTGGAACCTAAACAAAACACCAATGCAATATTATTAATACCAAATGTTTAAAGTATTATATCAACAACACTGCAATTAGTTTATGAAAAAAAGGTTAAAAAATTCTGTAACCCTTAAATAGCTTATCTTCTTACCAGTTTATTTAACTTTTGCAAAACATTGCTTTTTATAATCAAAGAGCAAATTTATCAAACAGTTGAAACTTTCATTAAAAAATATTGATTTTTGGGTAAAATTTATAGCATTTCGAAATTTTGTTTTAAATTTTTCTACATATATAAAAATATCAAAATACCGTAACTTCATTAAGAATCAATATTTCATTATACAATTTTAAATTTGTCGATAAATTGGCATTTTGATTATGAATGAAATTATTACAAATAAATATGTCAAGAAGATATACAAAGGGGTACAGGATTTTCTCAACTATTTTTCATAAACTGCAATTGCAATTTTGTAGATACAAAACCTTAACATTTGGTCGTAATTACGGGGCAGTTTGGCTTAGGATCCGTCCTCAGATGTTAATATACAGGGTGAGTCTTAAGTGAGTAGTTATGTTTAAACCACCGATTCTTGACATCTGTAGAAACCCTCTGACACTTTTTCTTTAATTCCCACGTGTAACTGAGTTATCGACTTTCAAACAAAATATGATGAAACTGTTTTGGAACTGCTGGTTACTCGAAACATTCTATATCTTAGCAAAAATGATGTAATGGACTGAAGCAACGTTGCCTCATATCTTATGCAATTCTCTCACCTAGGCGCGATTTTACAATTGTGACTTAACATAAATTGAAGGTTACCTAGCATTATATTTTCACAAAAATCAATGAGATTCTAATACAAACCACTTCAACTAAAAGTTACTTTAGCATAAAATATTTGTTGCTATAACCACTTCCAAAACAAATGTAAAATTGAAAAAATTCGAATTCTAAAAGTGGGAGTCTAGCTAACCCACAATTAAAAAACCGAGCCCTAGCATTAAGTTCATTCCCGAATTTATAATAACATTGGATGAAATAATTAGCTACTTAAACGATTATTTGCTCCATTTGAAATAATTTTTAAACATTTTGAAATACCTTTCAATGTGAGAAATGTACAATTTTGACTTTTTCTCGCACCAATCAACATTTCTTTTTAATCGTTTCATATGGAATATACAACTAAAACTAAATTTTCCGATGAACAGTAAACTTTTTAGAGAATCTCGAGAGGAATTTAATGTTCCCATCTCATTTTTTCAAAGTTTATAAAAAGGATTATTATTTTTAAGAAGTAGGTACTTACCCTTTGCCATTACAATAATTTGAAATGTGTAGGTGTTCAAGAAATAAATCAGCTCTCTACTATTTTAATTGGCCTCTAATAGTAAAACACTGAAGGTGCAACACAATACCAGGTGATGGAAAATAATTTGCAGTATTTTCACACACTTCTGTCACTTTTTACACTGGTCATACCCAACAGTTTGCATTTTATTCCTTCATAATACTCTGGACGGTTAGAAGGATAGTATACGTCATTTTTTATAAAAAAGATCAATTTTTTCTTGAGAAAACAGCACTTTATTCGGGATAGGCCATTACATGATAAAAATCAACCACGCCATAATGTGAACTGCGATATTAGCGTCGCATATGTAACCTATGATCTTCACACAGCTAACCACGCATCTAATCAGTGTTGCCATACATACCATTTTCATGGTATTTATACCATTATTTTCCTTGTGTACCTGCACTTTTTTTTAAGTCATAAAACTATTATTTAAAAATTTCTACCATTTTACACCAATGTTAGCAAAAGTTGAGAAAAAAGTTAAATTTAGGTCGTCAGCCCCGACCTCGGTCAGTTCGTCCATTAAAAAAAGAGTAAACTGAATTAAATTTTATTTTTATCTTTATAAATCGGAACCTCGCGTAAACAGCGCTAGTTGTGCAAGTTCAAATAAATAATAGTCTTTTGCTGTTTTCTGTTGCGGTGGTAAGATCCGTTTTTTCACTGCTCAGTTAGTTAAATTAACCGTCAGTTAGGTCAATAGAAATTTGTTGAAAAGCATCATGATTTATTTATAATGAAATTTATAACCTATGTGAAAATCTGACATATCTGGCAACACTACACCCCATGTAAAAATCAGTGTTATTGATGATAATTCGCGTACCTGTCTGCATTAGCATTTACAAAAATGTGTTTAATACTGTTTTTTTTTATTAAGTTTGTGATTCGAAGTTTTGAGTTACTATGTTACCGAAATTGATTATTTATGATTTGTTCCTCTGGTTGTTCATTTTGTGAAAATTAGTGATTAACCATAGCGACTAATTTTATTAATTTAATGCTGGATATGTTAGAGGCATATTTTCAAGTAGATGAAAATGCTGGACAAGCAAAACGGCTATGGAATGCTATCCAAACGTCAAGCCCATATGATATATTCATGTCGTAACTGTTGTATTAGGTAAGTAAACAAAGCTGATTTTTCGTTCTTTTAAAGTAAATGCGTCTTTTTAAAATGATTATTTTCAACTTTGATTCATTTTTAGAAATGAACCATATTAAACTTAAACTATAAATTAGAGACAATATTAATAATTTAAAATACACAGAAAAAGTATTGCATATTTTTAATATTTGGTGCTTACGGCACGAGTTCTGTTTATTTATTAAAAGAAGTGTCAGGATTACCTAATTTTACAAGGAATAAATATAGTTTAAAAAAACTAAAAAACACGCTTTTAAAGCACATCAAACTAAAAAGTGAAAAATAATTATTAATATAAACTGAAAACAATAATGAACGAAAAATACTAGTATTATTGTGAAAAAGGCGTGGGTTGCTCGATATACGAAAAATATGACACAAAGCGCCCCACGCTTTTTTCACAATAATACTAGTATTTTTCGTTCATTATTGTTTTCAGTTTATATTAATAATTATTTTTCACTTTTTAGTTTGATGTGCTTTAAAAGCGTGTTTTTTAGTTTTTTTAAACTATATTTATTTTTAACTTTTTAGTTTGATGTGCTATGAAAGCGTGTTTTTTATTTGTGTTAAACTATATTTATATTGCTTATTGATGCTGATATTATAACATATTACGATCCAACAGATATTTCTGAAAAAAAAAATATTTTTTTATTTCAGCCGTGGGGTTCGAACTCACGCCGGAGGAGTCTGTCGTTTCGCGTCGACTGCCTTAATCCACTCGACCACCAAGCTAATTAACAATTACGGAATCTACTTACATATTAAGCCTTTGCTTTCACGCAGGGATACGTGAGGAAAGGATTGGCGATCCTGATCAGGATAATGATATAAACTTATCAAATTATTGTATTGTTACCGGTTCTTCGTAAGTGTACAAAGTTTCAATTAAATCTATCCGTTTAAAGTGGGTCAAAATCGAGTCCAAAGAGTCGGTTACAAACAAACAAGCAAACAAACAAGCAAGCAAGCAAACATACAGGTGAAGCTAATAAAAGCGTGTTAAAAATAAATAAACAGATACTTTTAACACCTTTTAGTTTAAGAGCACGCTGCAAGTGACAAGTGTCGCTTTCCACAAAAGACTAATCAATCGCGCTTTGGCCGCTTTGAAGTTTATTTCTTATTTTCGTCCAGTGTGTACAGATATCATACTTTCTTTAAAAGAGCTCAATGTTTTATAAACTATTACATTTGTTTTGGTGCGGCGTCTACACTAATATTAAATAAGTCTAATATCGTCTCACAAAATGTCCGTGACAAAAGGGTAATAATTTTTTTTTCAAAAATCAAAATTTGCAATTCATGCAATTATAGGATAATTGTGATGACGAACTCTGACAGTAGCAACACTGCCTTCAGTTACGTCATTTCTGTGAACGGCGTTTACAAAGTTATCCAGTGACTATCAAAATGATTATCAGAAATTAAAACTTTTTTTTTTTCAAAAAAATTTTTTGACAATTGTACACGACGAAATATATTGAGGGTTAAAACATAACTACGCATTTAAAACTCACCCTGTATACGGCATGCTCTAATTCCAGCAGCCGCCACTGAATGAATTGTGCATCTGTATATCTGAAAAATATTTTGCTGTACATTATAGGTTCGGGAAAATGGCCTTAATAATACAACCATCAATCTGCAAAATACTTTATATTTTATGGAATACAAAAAATATACAAAACAAAAATAAATCAGTATTCTTCATTCATTCATTCAAAATAAATATGTAAAAATTGAGACAGGCCAAAAAATAACTAAGATTAAAAATGGCTAATATATTTTTATGTTCATCGGTGAATTAATGAAAATATAATAACAGTGATAAATAAATTAACCTAAAATTTGTAAAATGACCATTATTAGCAATATTTTTTTTATTCAAGACCAAAATCTTTAAGTGAAAATGCAGAAGTATCGTTAAATAGTATTATGTCCATGTGGCGAATATGTGACGTCATTAGAACGTCACTTTTTAACGTTAATATAATAGGTCAAAATACAACGTTAATATGACGTCAGTGTTTCGACACGACGACACCGACGAATAAGGACTAGAAAATGACGACAAATTGACAGCAGCCTTCTAGCTGGACTATGATACCAAAAAATGTGTGCATCTTGCCTATTCTACAAATCAAAGTTGTTCAGATCAGTCGATCAATCTTTCCGTGTGTATCCAGCATTGATAGAAAAAGTTTAAGAGCGATTTATTGGATACAAGGTGAAAATTCAGCCGTAAAAATGTAGTAATGAATTAATAAATACATTATCCACCATTTACCGTTTTGTTGCAATTGATAAAATTTGAAGCAAAGATTCAGTTCATGATAAAATTATTTTAAATTGCATATCTGGAAATTGCAAATTATGGTTTACTGATTCAACATTTTATCTTGAGATTGATCTTATCATTAGAGTTGGCGCAATGCGATTCAACACAGTAGCACAAACTGAACGGGGACTCGGGCAAGTCAAGATCCCGACACTCGACTAGTTCATGATAGTTTATTGTTAGCCGTCGTGGGGAATGCACGACCGCTTTAGCCAGCAATGACTTTCTCGGGGATCTTTGCCACTTGTTGCATAACGTTCGTAATCCGCATGATTCATTGTGTTTTATTATTGGATTTGATATTTATGTATACTGATTGCATGATTCTTGATATTTTAGAATTTACTGTGTTTGATATAAATTTTTATTTTTCAGTTCGCAGAACACTTAAAAATGGACTATCTGAAGAAGAGAAGAAACACCTGTCAGCATACATCAAAGGATATTAATGCAACTTATAAAACCAAATAGTGCTGTGTCCTGAATACATATTTTATTTATTAAACCACTACCACATCTGAAAGATGTAAAATTTTTGTATACTGACTTTAATGTGATAAATGTATGGCTGCTCACTCATCTTGTTGTTTTGTACTATTTATGCATACAGTTTTAAGTTTAGTAGATATTAGAGTTAGTTTTATTTATTTTTATTTGTAAGGGATGAGGAACAGCTGTTTAACTGTATTTATAATTGTGCCTTTCCCAAAATGGCTACTAGTCTTGGTTTTACTCGATGAATTATTATTATTATTTTTTCTTTTAATCACAATTTGATTTTCATTTCTTGTAGCTGTTTGTAAGTAAGACTCCTTATGACTGTTTACGACCTGCCTATTTAGTTATTTTAAGATTTTTTATTTCATTTTCATTATTGCTGTGTTTATGTTATTATTAGTTAAGTATTTAATTGTTCAAATAAAATGTATAATAAATGAATTTTGTTATAAAATGTTTTTTTTTTCCTTAAATAAATTAATTAGTGGCAATTATTTAGTTGAAATCATTTTGATACATTTTTAGGAGTAAAAAATAAATACAGGCTTTATACTGATATAAAATTTACGAAATTTTCTCTGAAATTTAGACCTAACCTCAAAAATAAAAGTGGATTAGAGATACAGCAATTGACACAACAAATTAGATAGATTTGAAACATTTAAACCTAAATAAATTTGTTTACAATTTCCACCAAACATCCCTTGCGAATCCCCAAAAGTGCATTACAATTGTGGATCATTGTACATTGTGTCAAAATTGCCCATCCTAAAACACATCCCCAAAAGCCATCCACCAAAAGTCCACACAACCGTAACTTGTCAAAGGATGTATGAGGCATAAAATTTTAATAAAACTAATTTTACAAAAAGATTTGAGATCAAGCACAAGTGGAATTTTGTAATCTATATAATAACTAATGCTACATGCTTAATGTTTAAAAATACTGATGCAGCATTTGTGTTAATCTAGTATCTTGTGTTAATTAAATTGACATGGAATTTAGCATAAAGTTTGTACTTCATGTGAGAGAATTTGTTTCTTCCTCTGTTATTTTAATAGAATGTTTGATCCTCCTGTGCCTCTCTTATCCATGGTATATAGACAAAAAATAAATAACAAACAAGTACATATAACGTTAACACAGTTCATTGCTATACAAAATATAACTTAACTAACGGAAAAACAATATTACCTATAGTCAGACAAATTTAACATAAAAATTTAAATGCCACTAGTTCTTCTACCTCTCCCTCGATAAAATAGTCCTTAAATTTAGAGGGTAGTTTCCTAAGCCTACTGGAACGATTAGAAAAGACAGTTTCATTTTTTGGTTCATTTCTCTACGAAATTTCATCAGTTAAGAGTTCTCTAGGTGATTGGGAGGATTCTAAAGCTGCTAGAATTTGCTGAAATAAAGCTATCGTTATGTGATACATTGATAGGACTAGTAGTTGGGGACTTAGATGTTGTGAAGAATATTCGTGATTATGGTATTGCTACTAGATGGTTATGAGGGTAAAATTTTTAAATTTTCCGCAGACCTACTAGTCGTTACTGGACCAATATTATTTTGCTCCACTATGGCTTTAACTGGGGTTTAATAAAAGAGTAATCAGTGTCAGGGTTTGCACCAGAAGGTCTCACCATAGCTAGGTGATGGGGTATTTGTTTTGTATGGTGTTTCCAAACAAATCCAGAGTCCAGTTTACAAAGGTAGGTGGTTTTTCTGATTATTTTTATTACTGTAGCTTCAATCCATAGTTTTTGATTAATGGTGCGATAATCTCGTAACATAACTGTGTCTCCAATATTGAACTTTCGGTACCTCTTACCTTTGTGTTCTTGCCGTGAAAAACTTCCTTGAGGTTTTAGGTTTTCCTTTAAAAATGATAACCTAGTTCTTATTAAACCTATTAAACATTAGCTCTGAAGGTGAATGAGCGTACAGTCACCTGTGTCTCGCATATTAATGCCCAGTGAGAAAAAGTTGAGTACTGTCATGAGGGAAGCTTTAGCGATTTATTTTACTGTAAATAAATTATACCATTGCCTCTGTGGTAATTTTTTCAGACTCAGAACGGATCATAAGCCATTAACAGTTCTTTTTTGGAGAACATCGCAGTATTTCACAGATGACTGCAAATAAACCTCAAAAGTGGGCAATTTTTCTCTTCGCAAATACAATCTACGATTTTTCCATTTGAGAGACCACAGACAAAACGATAAACTAGGATTTTCGTCAGCTCTGCCACAAAATTGCACGTTAGAGCTGCACTTCTAACACGTGCATACCACTCGCCAACCTGCTCATTCTCTGGCTTAAAGCATAAAACTTTCTTCTTTCGCGCCATGCGCTTACTTGAGACTTGAATTGGCTGGACAAAGCTGTTGAAATGTTTTTTCTTTTGGTTTTTGTGGAAAAGAGAGATCCCGTAACAACTTATATGTAATTGAGCCTATGGAATTTAGTAAAATTGCCACTATCATTTTGTTTTCACTTACGACGTGGGCGATGAAATGTTGTTCTAGCCTTTCTTAAAAGATTTGCCATTTTGTGTTCTATTTCTTGATGAAAATCGTAGAAATCAATGACTTCAGAATAGATAGACAAGTAATTCCCTATCTTAATACAAAGGAACTGTTGTGTTATGCATCATCTTGAGACATCCTATTATTTTAAAAGGATGAAGATAGTTCATTGTTTATTAACGTACTCGGTGGCAGTGGCGTGTTAAAGAGGGTGCAAAATTTAAATTTTTGTCCAATATACATGCACATTGATTCATTTCCTGATTTGGCTTTAAAATAAAATTGTTTTTTGATATGAATAAAAATGCTCTACCAGCAGTGGCTGGTGAAATTTTGGATGGCTATATGATATATACCAATGACTACAGAATAAGTCATTGATATATACCTACATAATGTGATAAATTAAAAAATCAGTCTAAAAACAATATTTCAAAAGGTTGTAATAATCTAAATTTCTTAATGAAATTTAAATTCTCTTACAGATTCTAAAAAAAAAGAAAAAAATAATTTTACAAATACTTTAGAAATAGTTTCATAAAAACTATGGTAGGTGATGTATTTACATGCAAAAATGTTTCACAAATTTTGATTGATTTTCTTTTACAAAATATAAGATATAGCCAACCCAAAATTTTACCAGTCACTGTGTGTTTTCTACTGCATACATTTATACACAAAAAACAAAAAAAAACAAGAAATAGTTACAATAATCTTTATTTTCTCAGTAACAACATGCGTGAATATATAAAATAATATTAATTAATAAAGTACCTACATTACAACTTTTTTTTTACTACATTTATAGCATAATTATGGTAGGGGGTATGTACAATATGCATTTATAAAAAAAAGACAAGAAAATTAGACTACAAAATAAAATAAAACATTGAATTAAAATTCTTTATTGATTTTTAAATAATACAGTTTTTGTCAATATGCTTCTAACTCTTTGTTTGGCAGCTGCATCGTTCAATTTTGACGTTTCATGGTGAATTCGAATATTAAAATATTTTTCCAATATTAATTTTATTAGTTGCATTAAATGGTTATTTAAGGGATCATTGTCTAAAATATGACTACCAAAATCATCATAAACTGATATTGGCAAATTTCTTATGGAATCTCTTTTTAAAATATCCATTATATTATTTTTTGTTAGAAGTTCTTGTGTCGCTAAATAATATTTTAAAGACTTCTCACCAGTTTTACAAATGCCCACAACGAAGGAGGAAGCATTAATTAGTGTTCATGTAAACAAAAAATTAAGTGTGCTGTTTTGAAGATACGAACCAATCACCTAATAAAAATTTGGCTATGGCTAACATTCCACATATCGAGAATTATTTTTTTATGTGGAATTTTAGTACACAGAGTATGACTATATATTTTTATACAGCAGCGGTAAATTGAGCAGTTTTGAGACAAAGTTTCAACAGTCCAAGACAATTTATTTAAATTATATTATGTGTTTAAAATGTGTTGATAGCGTAATTTAAAATAAATAGATCATTAATCAAATAGATTTGCCTGAATAAAAAGATCTTCACATGAAAATTAAACAAATGAAAGAAAAGACAACTAGACTACTATTTAAATGCATATGGATTATTCTGTAAGTTTTCCATATAAACAACATTGTAATATTTTCTAAAATAAATAAATACCTTAGAAAATCTATTGTATAAATTTCAGTTACTTCGTGATGAATATTTGGTAGGTATTTCAAAATGTGGTACTTTATTTCACTTTTTAATATTATCTGCTATAATATTTTGATTAAAAAAGTAAATAATTTTTTTATATAATTCATGTCTATGCAAATAAGAATATAATTATTTATCAATTTAACTAATTATTTCAAGATGCTCTCATTCGTATTATCAATCAATAGAACTTATATAAACTTAATTTTGTTGTAATCATGTTAACTACTAACAGAAATAACTTTCATAATTACAAAAATGTGAAAGAATATCTCTAGATACTTACTTTTTTATTGGCGATTCTAACTCTTCGTGAACATCATCAAGAATATGTTTTCTGATATGTTGAGACTTCAATGGATTCGTTATGGTGCTAAAATGAACCAACAATTATTGTAAATTGATAAAAGAAAAGTGAAAAGTAAAATAAAAACATCAACTTTTGGCTAAATATGTTAACATTCTCAGGAAGAATTATTGTTTCATAAAATAAGAAAAAAAAACTGTGATCAGAAGTATTTACAATCGTACACCTGTTAATTGAGTAGGTATTATTTTTCTTATAACAAAATGATATCTTACCAAACTTGTGTATTGTCCTTAGAACAACTTGGTAATTCTGGAACCGCCGAGTCCTTAAGATAAACTATGCCACTGGGTTTTCTTAAGAAGTCATATGATGTGAAGTGATCTGAGCACACAACACTATCTTTAGGAATATTTTCCTTTCCCAGATATTTCAAAATTCGAGAGATCCATATAGATCTATGTTCAATATTCGAAGGAATCCTAAAAACAAACAATACATTATATTTACTACTACTATTTTTGAAATAAAAAATATCTATTATATATTTTTATGTTTACAATATTACTGCACTAGACATTTTTAATTTTAGATTATGCTTTTATTTACCATTTTCCCGTTACGCCTATGGTAATGTCACTTACCTGTGGAAAGATCGATTAACTCCACTTTTAAAGGGAGATTTGCATATAACACAATATCCCAATTTCCCATTGTTTATTCACAAAAACAGAAAATGCGTCTTGAAAAAACTAACAATCACAGTAAACACAGCGTTAAACTTAAGATACACACAAGCAACTAATGGCGACCAAAAAACGTAAACAGTGATGAACACCCGAATATCGAACAGGGACTGCGCGCGCACAAGCGCATGTCCCTAACAACTGAGTACTGAGTTACTTACATCAAACTACAACAAATCAAGAGGATACTTTGTCTATCCTATTTCTGAAGTCATTGGTAGAAATTGTTACTCGCGGACGTAGGCATGATGGATGCCGGAAACTCAGAAAAAAAAATAAAATAACGTGTGGACGTGGACGCCTATCACTAACCCTATTAAAAGGCACCTGTTGCACGCGTACTGTGAATTTACAAACTCGTCGTCAGTTGTTGTGTACCTCGATATTCGGTGCCAATAATCACATATATTTTACTACTATATTGTACATGAAGGATTGACAGGATAAATTCAGATAACAATCTATAATGCTTGACGACCCAATGTAGACTGGCTTCCTAAGAAGCTTTCCAGCACTCTACCTGAAGCACTTCAGTGCGCTTCAGAGTGATCCAGATCTGTACCTAAGCGTTCCACGTCGTAGAGTTTGGTGCATCTGAAACGCTCAATTTATTCCTACCCACGTCCCCTCAAGCGCCAGTAAATTTACTGGTGTGGCGCTCGAAAATCTTAAATGTCAAAAATTTTCAGGTTATGTAATGGTGTTACGTTTACACAGACGTATATTTTTTAAAAATAGGAGACTCTAATACAGTTACAGTTATTATCTTTTTATATTGTTACGCCACTGGACTGTGTAGACTGGTTAGATGAATGAATTGTACGAGAATGGCCGGAAATATTCAGAAATGTTTTAGATCGTGTGTATGGATGTATAAATAAGACGCACGGTGAGCCGAGACTCAGTCTTAAGTTGAAAGTGAACGAGTAAAGAAATAAGAAAGAGACTTATAAGTGTTCAAGGGTGATTATAGTTAAGACAGTAATTAATCTATTATTGTTAATTGTTAAGTAGTAAATAAAGTAGTAAGTGTTACCTAGACTTTTAATCAACGAATCTACGAGTATAGGTGTTTGTGTGGATAGCAAACACGTAACAATTTGATGTCGGAGTGGATTGGAAGAGAAATTTCTGGAATATTCAAAAAGGTTGTACACTGTTTTTCTCAGGAATTAGTGGTGACAGAAAGGATTAAACTACTGGACAGTATTTGAGGACTATTTCTGGACCGAATAGTGACTTGAAAGTGAATTTTCGAGAAATTTCTAGAACATTCGATTTAGAAACCGCCGCAGATATGCGAGTGCCGCTAACAATAACGTGTTATAGACTTAAAAATAAGACTAAGTGACTTTTCGTGAAAATTCTAGAACATTCGATTTGGAAACCACAGAAGATATGTGAACTGTGTTAACGGGAACGTGTTATAGACTCAAAACAAGACTAAATAGTGACATTTCGTGAAAATTCTAGAACATTCCATTGCACAATTAGTGGAGATAAGTGAATTTTGTCAACACAAAAGTAGTATAGATTCTAAATAAGACTTTCTAGAGCTGTTTCGAGATTTTTCTAGAACATTCCATTATTAAAATAGACACGATAGATACATTTTATGGACATTATAGTGTAGTAAACTTTATTTTGAACTGATTTACGTGTCCCGAGTTAATGTCAATAACAAAAAGTATGGCGGAGAAACAAACACAAAACTTGCTAGTAGCGTTGTTAGAACGGATGAACGATCAAGAGAGAATACGACAAGAAGAGAAAGACGAACAAAGAAAAATATGGAGGCTCAAAGAAAACGAGAAGAAAAAAGAGAAGAACAATTGAGAAGACGACAGGAAGCAAAAGAAGACGAGAGAAGACGCCAGGAAGAAAAAGAAGACTTAATAAAAATGATGGAAGGCCTGGAAATAAGACGACAGGAAGAAAAAAGAAGACTTAATAAAAATGATGGAAGGCCTGGAAATAAGACGACAGGAAGAAAAAGAAGAACAAGAAGGAAGAATTAAGAAAAATGTTTGAGGATCAAGAAAAGTGGCGAGTCGAGGAAAGAGAAGATTTCAAAAGCAGCCTAGATGAACAGCAGGCAGCTATTTTCTCCCTCACTGAAAAATTTAAAGGAGATGTTATCAAAAAAGTCACTGAAGTAGCAGGGAAAGTCTGTGAAGTCGAAGGACAAGTTAATGAACTTAAAGAAGAAGTTAGTGAAGTTAGAGGAGAAGTCAGTGAAGTCAGAGTAGGAGTAGTCCGACTCAAACAACAGTTAAGAGAAAAGGGTGGCCAGTTGGTACTGTCGGCTGGTACTAGGTTACAACCACCTTCCTTCGACGGTCAAAGTTCATGGTTAACGTATAAGAGACAGTTCGAGGCAGCTGCGTGTTCAACAACTGAAACGATGAAGAAAGGGCAACAGCACTGGTATTAGCACTGCGGGACCAAGCATCAGACCTGCTCCAAACAATTCCTGCCGCACCGCAACAAAACTTTAGCATTCTAGAGGCATTAGAACTAAGACATGGCGACTAACATCTCGCCCAAATATATCAGGTTCAGCTAAAATCACGCAAACAATGGGGTGGAGAAAGCCTCCAGCAGTTCGAGGCTGCTGTAGAGAGATTAGCCCATCTAGCCTATCCTGATGCACCAATAGAGTTTCAACAATAATTAGCAGTTGGTGCATTTATTGATGGAGTAAGAGACGAGAGGGTTAGGCGAATCCTTAAGTTAGCCAGGCATAATCGAAATAATGAGGCATTAGTACATGCCTTGAGATTGAGGCTGCCTATGAGGATACCATACAATCAGACCAGAGAGTGTGAGCCTTGGCTGTGGAAGATACCTCGGCAGATAAAACCATGCAAGTCGTATTAACAGAGTTACAAAAGTTGATCGCACAATTATTGACAAAGATGAATTCCCAAACGAGACGAGACAACAAAATATCGGTAGCCCGAATGGAGGTATCCGCTGTTACAAGTGTGGCAAATTGGGCCATATTAAGAGGAACTGTCAACATTCAAGATGTAATGTCCGAATTACAAAAGACCATGCAACTACTGATAAACTCGAATCTCCAGCCAAGACAAAACCAACAGCAAAGTAGTGAGAGACAGAGTGGCGGAGGCATTCGCTGTTACATATAAGTGTGGCAGAGTGGGCCATATTCAGAATAACTGTCATCAGCGCAGCCCTAAGCGGGTAAATGTCGCAAAAATGGAGAAACCGCAGGAAAACTGGCGAACTGGTGCTTCGGGAAATGTAGCACATGGCCTTTCCAAAATACCGTGTCAGAAAGACTACACGCTTTGCCACCGTGAGGAAAAACAGTGAAAGGTACAAATAATGAAAACCGTTAAGATTGGTGTTCCGGATTATTGGACAAAAGAGTCGTTAAAGGAAGCGCAGTTAAACGATAAGGAAACTGGTACTATTCTGAAATGGAAAGAAAGAGGAACCCGAACCGATTGGGACTCCCTTAGAGTAAAGGATGGACTGCTGAGGAGAGCGTCGGAAAGTCCAGATGGGAGGAAAATTACTTTGATATTGGTAATACCCAGGTGTCACGTAGCAAATGTACTTCAGCAAGTGAATAATGAAACGTCTGGCGGACATTTCGGCATTAACAAAACCCTGACAAAAGTAAGAGAACGTTTCTAATGAGTAAACAGTCGTCAAGATGTGGAGGCTTGGTGCCGCGGCAAGAATGGGGCCACAAATAAGAAATACGCAATATAATGCCAGGGCTCCTTTTGAGCGAATTGCAATAACAAGTGACCGTATGAAGGCTCATTATGATCTTAAGGCTAATTCAGGAGGGTACCAGGTGGGAGAGTTGAGACATATAGAGAGACTAGCCAAGTATGCAGGGAACAATGAATTAATTGCCTGATCGGAACGTTCAGGCTTAAGGAGGGGACAGTGTTACGCCACTAGATTGTGTAGACTGGTTAGATGAGACTGGAATTGTACGAGATTGGCCGGGAATATTCTGGAATGTTCTAGACCATGTGAATGGATGTATAAATAAGACACACGGTGGGCCGAGACTCAGTCTTAAGTTGAACGTGAACGAGTAAAGAAGAAATAAGAAAGAGACTTATAAGTGTTCAAGTGTGATTATAGTTAAGACAGTAATTAATCTATTGTTGTTAATTGTTAATTAGTAAATAAAGTAGTGAGTAAGTGTTACCTGGACTTTCAGTCAACGATTCTACGAGTATAGGTGTTTGTGTGGATAGCAAACACGTAACAATATGTATATGTGTGTTATAGTATACTATAGTATAGTGTGTTATAGTATGTGTATATATTATGTATGTAATTTGTTATTTTCAATTTATCTTTTGGTACTAAATGTTTCCCATCTTGTAAATGGTCTTGGCACCGTCAGATGGTGAATAAATAAATAAATAAAAATCTAAATATAAATTTCATATAGCTGTCCTATAATTTAAATAAAAAATAGGTTTAATGGCTATCGTATTTATATTTTGCTGAATTGCTGGTAATTCATTTTCTTATGGTAAAACTCCCTTTAAATTAAAATGTCCTTATGTTTATAATACTCTGCGTCACTGGTATTATCAACATTTTGAGGGACCTTTAACTTAAAAGGAGTTTTAGTGACAAGAAAATGTATTAAGTTGTTCCAACAAAACATAAATCGAGATATATACGATAGCCATTAACTCTACTTTTTATTTAAACTATAGAATTTGCTATCCGATACTTTTATATTTTGTTTGTAATACATTCTCTTGTCACTAAAACTACCTGTAAGTTAAAGTCCCTTTAAAATGTTGATAATACCGGGGATTTTAAATATCTTACCACGTTATTATCAACTTTTTGAAGGGTCCTTTAACTTAAAAGGAGTTTTAGTGATAAGAAAATGTATTACCAGTAATTTCAGCAAAAATTAAATCGAGATATAAACACGATAGCCATTAAACCTAATTTTTATTGACACTGTAAGATTATTATCTGATGTTTATATTTTGTTTATAATAAATTTTCTTATTACTAGAACTCCCTTTTAGTTAAAGGTCCTTTTAAAATGATAATAATACCGGGGATTAAATGTCAATCAATATTTACCTTTTGGCATAAAATCCTTGTCCGAGGAAGCCTTTAACTGTTTATTAAGCTTAAACTAGGAGAAAGTTGAAGATATGCACAAAATTAAAAAATGAGTTAAATGCTTAACTGGCTATTCTCACACTGTGGGAGGTTGAGGTTCTAGTATATGCAGATGATCTAGTCATACTAGTCAGAGGAAACTCTGAAGGAGTAATATCAAATACCCTTCAAGAGATACTGGATGCAGTGAGTAACTGGTGTGACAGGAAACAGATGCCTGTAAACCCTCAAAAAACAATAATAGTACCATTCACCCGGAAAAGGAAGCTGGAGGACTTAAGACCTCCAACTTTAATGGGTGAAACTATTTCATTTGCGGAGGAGATGAAATATCTAGGAATCACTCTGGATAAATCACTTAATTGGAACTCCCATCTGGAAAAGGTAAGCCACAAAGCAAAGCTGTCCCTATGGACATGCCGTCGTATTTGTGGCAAATCCTGGGGCATGGGTCCCCAACAAATTTACTGGATCTACATCACGGTCATCAGACCAATGATAACATACGGATCCATTGTTTGGTGGCCGAAAGGATTACAGCGGACGGCCAAATCCAAACTATCTGGACTGCAGAGATTAGCATGCATGACCGTAAAGGGAGCAATTAGCACCACACCGCCAGCTGCAATGGAAATCCTCCTGGATTTACCCCCTCTTCATATATATCTGGAGAGAGGCCAGGTGGGCAACCTACAGACTGCAACAAGCGGCCATTAATATGCCGCAGACTAGTATCATGGAGCGGAACAGGTTGTTGGATGACATAGAGAATCACAGCATCCTGGGAATGCCCTCGGATACTATGCCTACCATGACCAACTACGAGCTGACCTTCAACATCCTTTCTCCAGAAAGAGATGAGTCTACTGACGGCAGACAGTTGTTGGTTTACAGACGGCTCCAAAACTCCCGAGGGAACAGGAGCCGGAGTACACAGCTACAGACCAAGGGTGAGGATAGTCTCAAACCTAGGTACTCATGCAACTGTTTTTCAGGCTGAGGTTTATGCCATTGAACTGTGTGTACGAAGGCTGGAATATATGCATCTTACACGCAGATCAATAAAAATTTTATCAGATAGCCAAGCAGCTATAAAAGCTCTTGGCTCCTACCGGTGTAACTCCAAAACGGTATGGAACTGTCAGAAAGCTGTAAATCATTTGAGCAAGAACAACAAAGTGACTCTGGTCTGGATACCCGGCCACTCTGGTATGGAAGGTAACGAAATAGCGGACTCCTTAGCCAGAGAAGGAGCTGGATCACGATTCATCGGACCAGAACCAATAATTGGCATATCCTCAAGTACTGCCAAGATGGCTATCTCAACCTGGGCTGAAAGGAAAACTCTCCAGTATTGGCAAGAGTTACCAGGATTAGTTCATTCGAAGGCGTTTATAAAATACCCTTTGAAATCAAGAGCTAAGAAACTTTTAGAGTTAAACAGGGTAAACCTGAAAACTCTAACAGGCCTATATACCGGGCAGCAAATTTCCGTTCCCTATACGAACTGGTGATCGGAGTCACGAACTCGTATAGAGAACGAAAATGTTTAACGTATTACAAAGCCTAGTGGAACTCGTGACGTCGCTCATATTTTACTCAGCGAGCCATTTTCGTCTAACTTGCGTCAGTCTAGTTTACAGAATATCCACGATTTTTTTGGAAATCATGGAAAAAGTCACTGCCACGGAAAAAAAATCAAAATCCAACCAACGGCAATATCCCGAAGAAAATGTAAATACAAGGGATCAATCTCCTTAAAGGGGGGTCGACCAATTAATGCGAAAAAACAAAGATGTAAAAAAACGACCAAGAAATCTCATTGAAAACATCTTAGCTAATAAACCGCATGCAAAATCTCACACTTAACGTTATCATGCAAAATTACTTTCTTCATTTATATTTTTCTGTATATAATAAAATATTTGGTAAAATAAAATTTTACAAATTCCAAAAATTTTCGATTGTCGCATAATTTATTTCTCAAAACCTTTGAAAATATGAGAATATGAGCGACATCACGAGTTCCGCTAGGCTTTGTAATACGTTAAACATTTTTGTTCTCTATACGAGTTCGTGACGCCGATCACCAATTCGTATAGGGAACGGAAATTTGCTACCGGGCACTGCCGACTAAACTATCATCTGCATAAACTCGGCCTAGCGGAAAACGCCGAGTGCCGTCTATGCCTGGAGGATGATGAGAAGGCAGACCACATTTTATGCACCTGTCCCGCTGTGGAGAGGATCCGATTCTCAATATTTGGCAAAGGGCAACTGCTGCCAGAGGATCTGGACACATTCTCACCCAATAAAGTTATCAGTTTCATTAAGAGACTGAACTTATTGGGTGAAATATAATTAGGCGTGAGCCACAATAGGCCTACTGATGGCCGCAGTGGAGGGTCTACTGAGACCCACTCACAACAAACCTAACCTAACCTAACCTAAATGCGTAATACATATGCCGCTTCAAAGGAGTTGCATAACTAAAAAAAAATGTTCCTAACCAAAGGACATAAGTACCTATTCTAAAGTATATATTGTTACATTATTACTTACATATTTTTAATTTTCTTCTATTTTAATACCTCTTGATAGCATTTTACTTTTGCATAATTTGTTTATCTTAAGATTTACCATATTATTTCATTATTTGAAATTACTAGATAAAAGGAGAGAATTTTAACTAAATTTGAGAAATCTCTGTGGTGTATTTGAAATGACAAAATAATAAAGAACCGTTTTTTTATTTGTAGTTTTACTCAACAGGTTCTACCTTTGACTTACTATTGCCACAAAGAATAATACAATCACTTATAAAACAACTTTAAGCGATAGTAAGTTTAGGAAACCATGGAGTAATATTTAATAAAATAAGTAATACACTGGCGGAGTCCATTAGATGACATGTATATTAATTTGGAAATTAATCTAAGTCACGCGAAATAATTACTATTATGGCCATCAGTTGGTAATCAAAATGCCTGAAGAGCAAACAGCTCTTAATAATTCCTCGGAACATTACGAACTTTGAGAAAGGGAGAGCTAAGATCGTTTGTCTTAAGTTACAATTGAAAATTCATATCTGGAATGGAATGTTATATTTAGGGGATGGATCTTTTTGAACATTTATCAAAAATCGGGAGTAGGCGTTAGGGTCATATTGTGCCTGTTTATGGCAACTTTCATTATTGGTTGAAATAACATAGTTCATTATATAATGAGATTTCACACAAATATGGGGTCGATGTTATGTTGGGAGTGTGTGAATGAAACTTGTTAATAAGTTTAGAAAACAACTCATAGTTTTGAGATAATTGCCGAAGTGACAGCATGTTTCGAATAACGAAAATTGTTGTGTTTTTCTTAAGGAACTCATCTGGATTCATCGCGTTTGAACAGCAACTTTGTTTAAAAAGAATGTTGATACAACGGTAAGTAAATTAATTCAGTCCAAAATGCTAAAAACTGTTCAAAATGAAAGAATACAGAAATATAAATTTCAGTATTCTCAGGCAAAAAATAAATTTAACATTAAACGCCAGGTATATCAGTGGGAATGACCATTTCGAGAGCCAGCACTACATTTAATGTGCCATGAACAACTCTGAGGAATAAAGTGGAAAATGTCTAAGAAACTCTACTGGTCAATGCAATTTTAATTCGTTCCTTGGAAAGGAAACTGAAAAGACATAGGTTGACTGGATATTTGACTGTGTGAAAATGTATTTTCCTATAGCTCGGAAATAGAAATAAAGGTAATAAAGAACTGGAAAACAACATCTTGAAGCTGTGATTGTAGACACAAGTTCTGAAAGGGATTGGGAAGACTGAGGAAGTAGTGGTGATCACATTGATTTTCTGGAGGGCACTACATTAAAAATTGAAATTTTTGAAAGCCAAAGATTTAAAAACAGGAAATTTAATTTCGGAAGTATTCAAGAAGATCGAGAAAAGAATGGCAACAACACTTATAAACACCTGGTAATTGTTTTAAAAGTTGTATCCAACGAAGAATATTAGCCCACATAGCACACTTATATACTTAAAGCAAACCGCAAATATACAGCATGTTTGTTTGTACCAAGTACATGCAAGAATTTATGCAAAATTCATAAGAAATTCATACCTGGTATATGCGTTTTAGATGTCAAGTGTCACTCAATTGGCAAATACATTTTAGGTACCCAGCACATATTCTATGTACATTATATACAGGGTGGGGCAATAGTGCGTCCGACTTCGACATCTCGAATTCTATGATAACTAGAAACTTGATTTAAAAACATAAGTAAACTAGATAAATAAGTCTATAACCGGAAATTGTTTTTGAATACACAGGATGAGCCAATGATTTTTTTTGAAAAAATTGGGAAAATTCAGTTGAAATAGTTGTAAATTTAAAAATTATTTTTGGCCACCCTGCATACTTTTAGGAATTGAAAATGGCCGAGTGTCATCACACAGATCTCATAACTGATACTAACATATTTTTTCTTAAAATCGATACTTGTGACTGTAGTGATTTTTTTAATATACACGCATAAATGACATAATTTCAACAAAAAAAAATCATTACATCCAAGTGGTTTTGAGAGAGTCAATAATAATACAGGAATGGAAGGACGCCACAAAGAGGTTTCAAAAAATGTTCTGATATACATGGCATTCCGTTTAAAAAAAAATGTTATTTGACCCTGTTGACTCGTCTTGGCTCACCCTGTATAATCAAAAATAATTTCCGGTATATAGATTTTTTTGTCTAGTTTATTTATGTTTATAAATCAAGTTTCTAACTATCATAGAACTCGACAAGTCGGACGCACTATGGCCCCACCTTGTATAAATTTGAATAATAATTCAATTAATGGAAATAAAATTTTTCTTTCTCCTCAATTTCAAGATGCGCAATAGATGCTAGGGTCATATCAGCTCTCCTTAAAATATCAATTCAGCAAATTGAAACTCGATTTAAAGGAAGCATTTAAGGAAAAGTTTAAAGATCTACTTTTCGCTATTAAGTAAACGCCAAGAAGCTCAACTCAAAAACATGACAGTAGAAACTGGAAAATATATATTGCATGCCGTATGCGTAAGTGAAAGTATAGTATATTTTCTCGATTTTCTACCAAATATATAACGAACGTAATACACTATATGCATGTAAATTAATGTATATACATCATGCGTAGAAGTTAAGTATGTGCTTTACATACCTACTTTTCTTGATATATATAATTTTCACACACGTTAGTACCTATATACTAAATACCGAATGTACCTAGTACAAGAGTAGCATAAAATATCAAAACAATGCGAAATCATAGCAAAATTTGTAAATAGTATTAAATGCCAAAAGAAGTTTGGACAAACAGAAGACAAGCTTTGATTAAACAGGAAACATCACTTATACAAAGCCTTCATAAATGATCGTAAATCACGTGATCAATTGGTATCTTTTAACTTGATTTTGTCTTTCATATTACGGCAGTACCCAATAAGGATTTTTTACATATGTTTGTCTAAGGAATAGTTTTCAACCATCTTTTGCTGACGGGTTAACTGCGACTCGACGAAGCTGTTAATTGGTCATGTGGTGTTCATTTATGAAGACCCGTTAATAGGCCAGCTTTCCGAACCGATTTCGGAATAAGATGGAAGAATATAATTTTCAGGTTCTGTTTATGTATATGAAAAACATTAGTTATAGTATATTTAATAATTATTATTAATTTTGACCTTCATTATAAATAAACTTATCGAAAATTATGTTGTTCTTAAAACTTGATCTGTAACCCTACCAGCCATAATAAGTAGGGCAATTTTGTGACCGAAAGTGGGAATCTTGCAGTTTTTTTTTCTTTCTTATACCTAATATAAGGAAGTATAGTAATCGTGATTTTTTGGATCTCGAGATTTTGATTGATTTATACGTTTTGAACACTGCTGAATCCATTTTGACTATTTTCCGAATGATGTCTGTCGGTGTGTGTATGTGTCTGTGTGTATCTGGCAATTTGACATTTGAAATATCTAATTTAGTTACAAAAATGTCAATGTCAATAAGAAGAAATTATTAAAATATATGACATGATTTATTATTGACAGTGTCGAAGGACGCTGATAATTAATTATTAAAAAAATTTGTATGAAATATTTCAAGGTACGTTTTTAAAATTTAATTGAGGTGAAGAATTAAACAGAAAGATTTTTTTAGATCAGAATGATATAAGAAAGGTATAAGAAAGTTATGTGCTGGCCACATCAGATATTTTTGTATAAATATTTTAAAAATTTTAAAATTCAAATTTACCAGTTATTTGTTATATTTATTCTGAAGGAGGACACTTGAGTGTGTGAATTCACTTGGAAGAGGTTTTTTTTAAAGCTTCAGTAATTAATTATATTGAGCACTTAAATTTTTCTCTCAAAGTGGCAATAAATAGTGCCTCTGGTACACAAATAGCTAGTTTCCTTTAAAATTTGCCATTGCACTAAAATTGACCCCTGCTGGTAGGTGATTAGTGTAGATAATAATTGTGATAGGCTACAGAATTTATCATTTCTAGCAGCTTCTAGGTAGGTGGGACTTATAACATTTGGCAAAAATTAATGTCCAAAATCATGATGTGAAACTTATTGGCAAAACTAATGTTCTGTAATTTAGAGAACTAAATATGCTTTTTATTTAAAATTGTATGATTATTTTCGTTTTTGGTTACTAGGAAAAAATTTAACAGCGACTTAGAGACTTAGGTTGGCCACTCATGGGCGCTGCCAGGAAAGAACAAGAGGGGTTAGTTACCCTCCAGAGAATAACGAAAGGTACCAAGTATCAAGAAGAATTACTAAAAATACACTAAGTGACTTACATTCAATTAAATCAACACATATTTTTATTTCTTTCCCCAAGTTTGTAACAAAAAAAGGTAAATGTGACAGTTGTGAACCACGTTTTTTATACTCTCGCCATAGACTCAGACAGAGTGCGCGATTTAATGGGTCAATTAGTTGATTCAGGCATTAAAGAACAGCGATATGTTCCGTTTTCTTTTTTATTTATATTTTCTTTTGTAGCAAAGGATCTGAGTGTATATTTACGCGTGTTTTAGAATAAGATTATTTGAGATTTTGTGTTACCAAAGTTGTTGTTTTTTATTTTAACACCAAAAGATGGCGTAAGTAACGAGGATGGCTTTCTTAAGTTTTTTTAGAATTCATTTTCACTTTTATACATTATGACACAATGTAGTGTAAATAAAAAATGTGTAGACTGATTTTTTTTTGTTCTCAAAGTTTATTTTAGTTTTATTAATAAGGATTTACTTTGTAAATTTTCATTTTATTTTTTTCGTTTTTAAATAAAAATTCCATAAAACATGCATATCATTTTTGCCCCATCCTGGAAAATTTTCCAGCGGCGCTCATGTGGGCATCTTATGAAAACATCTTAAAACCCGCAACCAGTAACTAACTTATGATTCGTTTCAGCGAGGAAATGAGGGACAAGTAAATAACGAATCAACGAAAAATAACCAGTCAGTGTAAATATTGAACAGTTGTATGTTTCAACCCGCGTACCGATATTCCCCGTAATTTCGGAAATATATCGGATCTCCTCACCAACAATATTGGCAAGTTTTAAGAATTTCATAATACTGGAAATAGTAGACGCCAATTCAGACTTCTAGCTTAAAAGCACTTCTTATTTGAATAAATTGTTTTAGTATCATAGCACTTTTCTAATATTCAGTTATAAGAAAATACAAAATATTTTCAGAATCAAGTTAACTCCGAGTTATCCGAAAATATCTTTCCGTCATATGCACCATGCATTTTACAAAAAATATATATAAGGTTTTTTTTTTAGAAAACTTTTATTATAACTGTTTTATTTTGTATAACAACATATTATCTAACATAAAAAATTTAAATGATAACAATTATTATAACTATAGCAAAATCTGTTCAAAGTTAAAATTTTAGATAACCTTAGAATAAATAAATTATTATATTATATACGTATAAAAAATGTAAACTGTAAAGTGGAAATTAATACTATAGGAAATGTATCCAAATTCTCAAATATTTGCTCAATTTTACAACCTATATAACAAAAATAAGTACTAAACTTAAACTAAAATTTAACATTTTCTCATTTTACTATAAAAAACGGTAAAAAAAGATTCATTTTAAATGTTCTTTATTTTAATGGAAAGACTGTATAAATCTAAAACTATTCATCAGTCAATTTCTATAATTCATCGTGTTTAGGTCCAGAAAATTCGTCATGGGAGATAAATCCGTTTTTGTCTTTATCTTCATGCTGGAAGATTTCTTCCACTAGTTTGTCATGGTCTGCCATCATATTTTTAACATCATCACCAGGAGTATCACCTTCCGCGGCCACCATTTGTTTTTTTAGATATTCGCTGACCTAAAACAAATTAATTTAGTAATTAGAATACATAATCCAGTCAAAAACTAGAAAAACCCAGAAAAATCAAATGGAACAAAATAAAATTAAATAGCCATTCTCCTTTAGGTTTTATCGGTATAATGCAGTAATATGTTATAAGTAGACATTAAAGTCCAAGTTAGTTAATTTACTATTTCTTCTTACCAAAACTGGAGAAAAAAAAGTTTTTCTTTTATTCTAAATTTACTTGTATAACATCTTCAATGTGGTGGTACTTTATTGGCATAAGTAAATGTTGTAATAGATTTTGGATTTTGTCAACATTATCATTAATTTTGATGGATTAAAATTACATATATCGAAATACACCGACTTTTGTTCTTGCTGGCAAATTTTGGATTGCGGTGCGTGGTGCGAGGTTCTATAATCTAATTTTCAAAATATACAGTGTGTCCACCGATTGTAGCTCTAAGAGGAACCTTCTATTTTCGCGAACATTTCAAAGGGAAAAAAATATTTGCTTTTTAGGAAAATAAAATGCTGCCATCAACAAACCGGAATAAGATATACGAGACGTCAAAAAATGAAAAAAAGAATAGAAAACAAATTCCAATACAAACATACTATAAATTATTTTTTTTAATCACAATATCAGTATATTTGCTCCATTAAATTATGTTAGGGTTATTAATTATTAATTTATTTGACTGGACTGTCTAAAGATTGGATTATATTTACAAAACCCCTTACTTCTTCGCGGCTTAGCTGATTGTCCTTGTCCGCGTCAATCTCTTTGAAAACATTCGTTGTGGGTGCGGAATCTCCAATGCTGATCAGCTCAACTTCGAAGATCAACGTGGCTCCACCAGGGATAACATTTCCTGCACCTCGGTCTCCATATCCCAGGCTAGGTGGGATGGTGAGTTTACGTTTTTCACCCACGCACATGTCAACTAAGCCTTGATCCCATCCTTTAATGACTTGTCCGACTCCCAATTGGAATGTGAAAGGTTGTTCGCGATCCAGGCTGTAAAATAAAAAAAAATACATATTAGTTATTATTAAAATAACATTATGCATGATTGATTAAAATATGTTTTAAAGAGGTAAGTTGTTCCGATGTAATTATAAATTACAGAAATCTAAGAGCTTATATGAAACTTATTTTGAGTCTTTTCAAGGTTTTTGTAAATTAGAGTAAAATTATTATAATCTCATACGAGTACATTAGAGCTCCAAAAATAACCGACAATTTTTTAAAATGTTGTAATGTTTGAAAATTAACCCAAGCAGCAATGAATGTAGACTGGCAATCTACTGGCCCATTATTTATTTACTTTGCCAAAATTTAGAAGTATAAACCATTATGAGGAAAATATATAATTAATACACTGGCCGACACAATTTTGGTAACATAGTTCGCACTACTGTTTTTGTATTGTTAATACCTCCTTATTAACTGAAAAAATATCTAAAAAGTTCGAATACGTCCCATTTCTGTGTGAACACAATAGATTATATTGCCAAGTAATAAATTTTATGATGGGTCGACAATTTTAGAAGAGCAAGTCAAAATAAAAGATTTTTATTATACTTAAAAAAATTTACAAGCCAGTATTTCATAAACTATTACACTTATTGCAAATTACTTTAAAAAAAATCATAAGTCGAGCCAAACAAATTCATGTAAACAATATAATAAAAAACGCTGATAATAAAATAAAAACCACGTGGGTCGTTATAAATAATACAATAAAAGGTAATATTTCGGTTTCAAATAATTTAAAAATAAATATTAACAAAAATCAAACCCGATTGCTTCCGAAATTCAAAATTATTTTATAAATGCTGCTGGAGATTTGATCAATAATTTAACTAATCATCACTCATCAATGGATTATCTGGATAAAATAAATTTAAACTTTTTAAATTCATTTAAGTTTTTTCCAGTTATAGATTCTGATATTACTCGAATAATAGATAAACTTAATTCGAAAAAATCAACTGGAGTTGACGATGTTCCGATTGTAATTGTAAATGCAAATGGCGATACCTTCAACAAACCTTTTACGTTTTTAGTCAACTTTTCATTAACTTCAGATATTTTTCCAGATTGTTTCAAATACACCATTATAAAGCCATTGTACAAAAAAGGTGAAAAACTTTTATTTCAAATTACAGACCTATTTCTCTCATACCCGCACCTTCAAAAATACTAGAAGCATTTGTTAAAGATCAACTTTTAGGCTATTTTTAAAGCAGAAACATCCTTACACATTTTTAGTACGGTTTTCGCAAAAATTGCAGCACATAAGATGTTACGTTTAAAGTTCTAGATAGTATAAGTAATATAATAGACGATAAACAACTGCCTCTTAGAATATTCCGTGATTTATCTAAGGCATTTGATTGTGTGGATCATTATATACTATTAAATAAACTGGATTACTATGGAATCAGAGGAATAACAAACAATTAGTTTAAATCATACCTCGAAAAACCCTCAAATATTAGTGGAGGTCTGCTTGCTTAATAATACTTCACGCACAAAATTATTCCCATCCAGAGAATATCAAATATGGAGTAGTCCAGGGTTCCATTCTGGGACCAATTTTATTTCTAGTATGTATTAATGATCTAGTTTATAATTATTCATCAGTAAAATTCATTATATGCATATGACACAAGCCATTTTTTTAGCAACTCAAATATCGATAATTTAATCATAACAGCATAATGACAATCACCGAAATATCTGACTGGTTCACATCTAACAAATTATTACTTAATGTAGAACAGATCGTCAACATGTTATTTCAACCCAACAAAAATATACCGCTAAATACATTAATCTCAAATATAGTAAACATCAAATCCGTTTGAAGTACGAAGTTTCTAGGTCTGCGTATTGATGAAAAACTGGATTGGAAACTTCACATAAATGTAATCAATAATAATTGTTGTGCAGTTTTTGCTATGGGGATTATAAAAAATTGTATCGGTTTTGATGCAGCTAAAACCATATACTAGGCGTATTTCTATTTCATCTTGCAATGTGGGATTGAGTTTTGGGGAAATTCAACAAACATTGTTTACGTTACATTTTTAATTCAAAAGCGTGCCATATGTACCCTATGTGGCCTAGGTAGATAGGACTCATGTCGCAATTCTTTTAAATTATTACAAATATTCACTATAACTAACTTATACATATATAGCCTACCCTTGGGAATATTTAAAAGAAAATGCAATTTAATAACGTCATCACAAATCCACACACACAAACAAGAAATAAAGATACATATCTATCTTCATTTTATAATTATAATGTTAGCCGAAAGGGTCCTCTGTACATGGAGGTACAGATCTTTAATCATTTACCACAGCATATTCAAACAATTACAAATCTTAACAATAATCAAAAGTGAATTAAAAACTGTTCTGTCACTTCACGCATTTTACACTCTCACGGAAATTTTTGAAACAACTTTGTAATTTTAAAATTTGAGTTCTAAAATTTAATTTACGTTTGACAAATCTATAGACACATTGTAATGATAATATATGCAATATGGTAGTTTACTAAAGTAAGTTAATTTTAGTTTCTGTACTTTCTGTACAGTTTCTCTACTGCTTCACGAGAAGTATTTTTTCATGTAGGTATGTAAGTATTTCCCCATTATTTTTATTTTGACCATTACTATATAAAACATGATATGTAACAGTGATAATTATTGTGTACTTTATACATGTGTTTGAGAATAAAATTCTATTCTATTCTATTCTGTAAGGTAGGATATTTTCAGTATTAGTTTTGTTTTGACCTTCCAAGTGCCAAATTGTGTCTGTTACAAAGTGTTTTCGTTTATCTACATAATTCTGGTTCAAGACAAGCAATGGTCTCCCCACGTTTGTTGTGTAAGTTGTATCGTATCACTAGTGCAGTGGATGAAAGCGAAAAGAAAAGCATGCCTTTTGTGGTTCCAGTGATATGGCGAGAACCCACCAATCATTTCGATGATTGCTGTTTTTGTGTAACAAGAACTGAGGAATATTTCAAAAAAGAAAAACAAAAAATCAAATATCTGGATTTGCCATCAGCCCTAAGGCTTGTTCCTCACAATGCATCAGACTTACCAATGCCAAATGCGCCGTTAGATTGGCAAAATATTGTTTTGGGAGGTAATGGAAATAGTAACGAATCTTCAGAAAGCCCAGACCAGTGTGCCGACCCTTCGTATATTCCAGAAAGTTTCAGTGACCCTCACTTAATTGCTTAAAATGAATTGAATGATTTGGTACCGGTTGTCAAAACAACAAGCAGAACTTCTTGGTTTCCGACTTAAGGAGTGAAACTTACTGGTTAAGATACAAACATTACGACTTTTAGAAAAAGGACTGCATTTTTCGCATTTTATAATATAGAAAATCACTGTGCGCGTGTATTGATATTGATGATTTAATGCAGGAACTTAATATAGAGCATTCCCCTTCTGATTGGCGCTTATTCATAGATTCCTCCAAATACAGTTTAAAAGCTGTATTACTACATAATGGAAATTTAAAATCATCTATAACGATTGCCCATTCAGTAACAATGAAAGAGGATTATGACAGTCTGAGCACCATTTTAAATAAAATTAATTATAGCAAATACAAATAGCAAATATGTGGGAATTTTAAAAGTAATCGCCATTTTAATAAGGCCTCAAGTAGGCTTTACAAAATATTGCTGTTTTCTTTGTTTGTGGGACAGTCGTGCAGTAAAAGAACATTATGTGAAACGAATTTGGCCGGAAAGAAAAGAATTTCAACCACGAACTAGTAATGTTAAATATGTGCTCCTTGTAGACTCTAAAAAATATTCTTTTGCCACCTCTTCATATTAAATTTAAGCTAATGAAAAATGTTGTGAAGGATTTAAATACTTAAGAGAACTTTTTCCCCAATTAAGTGACGCTAAACTTAAAGAAGGAATTTTTATTGGTCCTCAAATTAGAAAATTGCTTGACGATACAGATTTTAAAGGAACACTCAACAGTCAGGAACTCAGAGCTTGGAAGTATTTGTAAGCATAGTTAGGGGATTTTTAAGAGAACAAGAAGGATGAGAACTACAAGCAACTAGTAAGCAAACTTTTGGATTCGTACCAAACGCTTGGATGCCGTATGACTTTAAAAATTCACTTTCTGCATTCTTATTTCAATTTTATTCTTGAAAATTTGGGTGCGGTAAGCAACGAGCAAGGAGGAAAATTCAGGACGATGGAAATTCGTTATCAAGGACGATGGGATCCAGCCATGATGGGTGATAACTGATATTAACTATTTAATAAAGATTTTACCAATATGTCTCATATTGGCCATTTTGCTTTTTTAAAATAACTCGACAGAAATATACTTTTACTTATACAACATTTTGTTATTATATTGAAAGGTAATAATAAAAAATACATATAATTCGTAATATTAGCAACAAGTTTAGTTCATTTCTAGGTGACGCCAACTTGCTTGGCGAAACGCGAGTTGAGTGCTTTGGTGTCTCTTCCAGATATAATAAAATTTATTATTACGATGATGGGCGAATGCATCTGTAGTATAATATAGCTAATTATAACTTCCACCATGCTATAGCTAAAATTACTTAGACTTAAATAATATCCTTGAATTTCCAACAAGTTCGACAAAGACTTACAAATTTGGCAGTTTTGTCTATAAATGGTGAAATGACCAATGTTGATTTTTAATATTATAGCAGATAGCAGAGTTCGCATGCAAGAAGTCACGAAAAAGGTTCAGTTTTTGTTTTTCATATTGTTATTTATATGTTTTGTTAACAATTAAAATATGTTGTTTTTTTTAATATAGGTACGAGAAATGTTGATAGTATTTTTACTTATTTTTTATTGAGGATAGGACTTGGGGCACCAGACAACTTTTGCCTAGGGACACATATTTACGGATAATCATGTCATGTATTTTCTTACAATATAGTTGCTTTTACGTATATTGAAATTTCTGATATTAAAAAAATATGTATTATAAATATAAAACTTTCAAACGTCTGTCTTTTAAGCAATCGTTTTGTATTGTTTATCTGTATTTTTTTGTTTATTGTATACGTATTTTTATTGTACCTTTTGTTTTCTCATCAATCATTATTCTATAACTAATGAGCAGTTTTATTGTTTTAAGAACTTATGATATCTTGTCCTCGTGAGCTCCCAATCCCTGACTCGCTGGGGTTATCCTTATGGTAACTACTCCACTATGTTTGATACGAATATTAATGTGAATCAATCTCAAATAATATTGGTAAATCAACAATCTACGAAGTGTTATACAAAAGTAATAAACAGTGATAGTTAAACATCATAGCCCCTACGGCGCCAGAAGTACTATTTCATGAAAGTTAATATCTACAAAAATATCTCCTTAAGATCGTAAAATTCTCATAACTTTTTCAATCCATTAAATCAACTCAAGAGAAGTTCTTGTTAATAAGAATCGCTTAAAACTTGTTTAATTACATTCAGAGCTTCCAGAAAATCTGTAACTATCTTTTGAAAAAAAATAATATATATTATTTTTTTCAAAAGATAGTTACAGGTAGTGCAAAACATTCGTATAATAATTATTTATGTGAAACTGGTACACAAGGCTTGTAATTTGCCGGATACAAATCAAGATAAAATGGGCAACAATGAGGTACTTATATTTAATATGATGGTGAATATAGTAACTTTTTGAACATTAATGTTTTAATTACTGAAAATTATTTCCCTATATCTTGCAAGGGGTATTGTGACAATTTTTTAGTTGTGTTTTATTATAAACTACCAATTTAAATTCCACTATAAGAAAAAGTTCAATGGTGTTGAATCAGGAGACCTAACTGGCCCTTCAACTGGTCGTCCTCTAGCGCTCCATTTGTCTAGAAATCTGCTCTACCAAGTAATCAATGAGGAATGTCATTTTTGTCATTAATGAAGTTATTTCTCAAGTAGGCGCAATGTTTTGCCCCAAAATTCGTAAGAATTTGAAAAACAATGGTTATTAAAAATTACAAAACTGAATAGATCAAGATGTAAAGGGAATTTTTAATGAAAACAGAAAGTGCGTTTATAATCAATAAGTACTTTCCCTTTTGTATTGTTGCAAACTTCCATTCTTTATTTTACTGTAATATATTGTAACATTTGTCTAGCCTTAGTCTACTCTCTTAATTATCATCGTTAATATTAACATTAACAGGCATCATGTATAGCGATAATATCTGAAACAATAATTTCTATTCAAACATAACATGTATACATGCTTTTCTTGAAGTTAGTTGGAATCTTTCATGTTGCCTGGAGTTGACAAAAACTGGGTTTTAATTATCTCCAAATGATGCTACCTATGTTGGCGAGACGCGCATCAAGTGTAGTGTTCAGTGTTTTTGTGTTTGTGTAAACAACTTCGTTGTTATACATGTACGGTTTCTTGAAATCAAATTGATATTAACTCTGGATGTTTTCGATGTAATAGTAAAAGTTTCGATTTGTTTCATTACAGCAAAAGTATAATATTTTGTACAACCGCATTTTATAAAATATTTAATAATCGTAGAAGTGTTAAAGTGCTCAGGCAAATTTAAATATTTATATCTTACAGTTCTACGGTGTCCCGAACATCTCTCAAGAGATACATTTTGTAAGTTTTTTTAGAAAGAAACCATTGACTACGACGCGCTCGGTATCACCTAAAAATTAAACTTTTAGGATAGAATCTCATTTAATGGTCTAATTCTTAACACAAAAGTTTTCTTATTACATTTTCTGCTTAGTTTTATAGCAAAGTTTGCTTATGTGAATTTCACAAGACTCCTGAATAGTAATATTTTGTGGAATAATCTATGAATGCTTCTTACTTTTAAATCAAACTTTTTTTGCAGGTCAACAATAAAATAAAAAATAAAACTGCAGTTTCTACAAATTGATGGTTTTTCAACATACTAACTAATGGATGTACTATGCATTTTATTTAAGTGGCTAATATCTAAATAATAATTTTGCAAATACATTAAAATTTCAATATGATATGTAAAATACATAAAATCTATTGAAATACTGCGAACTTTATTATTAGAAAACGTTGACTGACTGTATTGCCTTATTTAGATATGTATTTGATTGTATAATTTTAGGTTTTATTAGATACAGAATACTTTATAAGGTTTTTAGGCCGCAAATTTCGTATTGATATGTTTCCCTGAACAATTTAAATTTTAAATACCTGTACTGTAGCAACAAAACAAGTGTTATAAATATAATATAAAACGTAAATAAACCAAATACGGACAATATGGTTTATAAATTTAGAGAAAAAACTAGGCATTATTCATATAACAATAAAAAAATACGCAACCCTAAATGGAACTATCATATTTAGAGAACAAGTAGAGGATAACTAATATATACAGGGTGTCCCATAAAAAGTACAAACAATTGAACTGTCGATTCCTGGTCGAAAATAACGATGAGCTCTTAATAATAATAATAATAATATATCTTTATTTAGCATAGCTATCCATTATAAATTTTAGCATTCGAATTACTTAATACTAATTAAATCCTGTTTTATAATCTTAAAACTAAAAACTTTTTACTACATAATTACTCTAGTTTCTTATAACTATTTAAATTTTGACAATTTCTAATTGGTACTGGTAAATTATTATACAACTTTATCCTTTTGATAAGACAGACTTTTCTGTACTGGTCCTATTAAAAGTGTCTATAAAAATATATTTGCATTTCTTGTCCAGTAGTTATGTATGTCATTAACATACTTCATTAACTAGATATGATGGTAACCTTTTGTTTTTTATTTTATAAACTATAATTAGTGTTCTATAAACAATTCTCTGGTTTATATTTATTAAATTTAATACATCTAACATCATTCTGATGCCTATTACAATTAAGAATAATTCTCATATCTCTATATTGTGTTTCTTGTAGCTGCTGAATTTGATTTTCGTTCAAGTTGAACAATATGTGGTGCAATAAATGCTTTATATATTAATAACTTAGTGAACATAGAAAGTGAGTTTCCGATTCTATATAAAGACGATACTTTTAATGACATTTTGCTCATGATATAGTCTGCATGTTTTTTTAAATTTAAGTTCTCGTCAAATATAACACCTAAATATTTCATTTCAATAAATCTGTCTTTAATTTTAACTCTATGATTATCACCAACATTATTTAACTTATGCTTGACTGCTATTATCATATATTTATTTACGTTTATTAACATTTATACAAAGACTAGTATCACACAGCCACACGAAAATTACCTTTGGTTCGCGATTAATTGCACGTATCAAATCCACAACATTCTTTTCTGTAATATATAACATTGTGTCATCTGCAAACATTTTAAGTTGGTATTTATCTACACATTTAATCATGTCATTTATATATAAAATAAACGAGAGGTCCTAGTACCGGACCTTGTAGTACTCCATATTTTGTAACTATTTCTGGTGAGGTACAATTTTTGTGTTCTAACTAACTCTGAAACCACTTCAAAGCAGTGTCACTGTACCCATTTTCTCTAACTTTTTCAATAATAAACAACGATCTATAGTTTCAAAAGCTCTACAAAATCTAAAAATACTGCTACCACTATGTCACCATTATCAGTAGCCTTAAGCCATGTATCACATATCTTTAAAATTACCGTTTCGCACGAGTGATTTTTACGAAAACCAGATTGATTAGGCACTATGATAGAGTTTTTGTCACAATAATTAACAAGTCGTTCCTTTACCACAATTTCATACGGGGGCACTGTATTTATTAGTCTATATTCTTGACCTATAGTCGCATTAGAAACTTTTGGCACAGGTACAATAACTGACAACTTCCATTCTGTGGGAAAGATTCCACTTTCTATTGAATTATTTATAACTTCAAGAAAACGATTGACAATAACTAAAAAAAGCATCTTTTAATATTTTTGTTGATATATCATCTTCTACCCCAGCAGTATTCTTTAATGAATTTACAAGTGTGATAAGTTTATTTTTTTGAATTAAGGGACGGATGTATGTTTTTCTACTTTAGCCAGTATGTCATTTTCATTATTATATTTACTTATATTAGATATTATTTCTTTAATACTATCTAAAAAATATTTGTTAAATTCAATACATATGATATGCTTTTGAGATGTTTCTAAATTATTAAATTTTACTGTGTTTCCAAGTAGTTTTCTATTATTCAGCAATATAATTTTTAAGTTTTTCCACATTTCTCTAGAGTTATTCTTATTCTCATCAATTACCATGTTAAAGTACATTTCTCTTTCGGTTCTAATCATCGCTGTTATTTCGTTTCTTATATCTTTAAATGGATTCCAATCTTGTTGACATTTTGTGACGACAGCTGTCTCATATTTAGTAACCTTTATTTTCATTTTATTTATTATATCCTACGTCATTCAAAATTTTTCAAAATAAACAATTCCTGTCCAGCTACACTCCCTTAAAACAGTGTGCCAAAAAACGGTTCATATTTTTTATCTGATTATCATAAACGGAAAAACTCAAATTTAACACATCTAATGAATGGACATCTACCGACATTTTTTCATCCACATTGCTTGTTTACAAATGGGTGAAATGAACAACCTCCTTAAATTTTTCCCAATAGAAACAATTCCTCTCAATTCCTGATTAATTTAGAAAATTTTTCTTTTGAAAACATTTCGTAGTTTCAATGGTTTTTGAGAAAAAAAAATTACTGGTACCTATACTCTGTTCTTCACTTAAACTTTGTAGCGTTATCCAGAATAGAGAACAAAATGCGCGCTGATTCTTGGTGCAGCCGGCAGGCAGTTGTATAGTCTGCGAAACCTATATTCTGACGGGACGTGCGGAGCAAGACGCGACATGTATAACACATGACATTTTCCGTCTTTTACACCGCTTACATTAAAGCGAGAACGATGATTGTTGTTTTTGCTGGCATGCGACCGAGGCGGAGTTTAGCTTACATGCTGGGATACTTCAGAGTCGCACTTAATTTTGTTACCGAATCATTCCAGCAATATTTTAAGTATAATATTATAAGATAAATAATAATTATATATACAGATATTAAATCTGTTTATTTGCTGGAGTGTTTTTGAAAATATTTTAAGAAGGTTATCGTGTTGAAGTGAGTTGTGTAATAGTGTAATATGAGTAATAATTATTTTATATCTGTTTATTTGCTCGTGTGTTTTTGAAAATAATTTAAGAAGGTTATCGTATTGCAGTGAGTTGTGTAATAGTGTAATATAAGTAATAATTATTTTATATCTGTTTATTTGCTGGTGTGTTTTTGAAAATAATTTAAGAAGGTATTTGATGTAAAAATGTTTCGACCGTGGGAGGCCTCTACGTTTGCATCTTATTGTGTTTGTGAAAATGAAAGTGATAGTGATTACAGTGATAAAGTAAATCAAAGTTCATTAGTGTTTTCAGTAAGAAAAAATCGGTTACATTTGAACGAGTAAGCGAAACAAATTTGCCTTAATGTTTACAATAATCTTTTGAAGCGACGAGGATCTTGGCTGAGAGAAATTGGATTTAAATATCAAACTATTAATAAACGCATGGCGATTATGGAAAGTAGACGAATAGTGGATTGGCAAAATTCATATCTAGAAAAGATAAAAGAACTTAGAAGGGAAAATAGACCAATTTATTATCTAGATGAAACTTGGTATGATACTCATGATACCGTAAAAAAAGGATGGACTGATGAATCTAAGAAATGTGAACCAATCTCATCGCCCCCTAATAAAGGGACTCGGTTGATTATATTACACTGTGCATCAGTTGATGGATGGGTTGAAAATGCATTGAAACTGTGCGGAAAAAGACATGGAGGACTGTAACGTGGATTACCACAAGAACATGGACGGAGAAATATTTGAGAAATGGTTTGAAAATAGACTAATTCCAAAATTAAAACCGATTAGCATTATTGTTCTTGACAATGCGAAGTACCATTAGAGACAACTGTATAAAATTCCTAACAAGAGTTCTACTAAGCTGGAGTTGCAAATTTTGTTAATGGAACATGATGAGGAAAATTATAATAAAGCACAACTGTTGAAAGTCCGGCAAATGAAAAATTATGAGAAGAAGTATATTATACATAATGTAGTGGGAAGATATGGCCACAAAGTGTTGGGATTACCGTCATATTTCTGTATTTTCAACCCGATTGAATTAATTTGGTGTAAACTAAAGAAAAGGAAATATTTTGCCGAAATTCGATAAAAAAGTCGTAGAGTTAATTCATAATGAAGTGTTAAAAATTAACAAGGAAGATTGGGAAAAATGAATTAGGAAAGTAATTACAGTTGAGGATGATTGTGTATAAATTGCCAAATTTCATATAAAAAAGTGGAAAAAAATGTATTGTAAATTTGAACGAGGATAGTAATTCATCTCAAAATGAAGAAGAGGGTGAGAAGGACGAGGACTCAGAGGAAGAAGCAATGTGAGGTGAGGTAAGTGAAGGGATGTGAAGTGAAGAAGTGAATTTTGTGATATCAACTGTATTATTTATTTCGGTTTTTGTGATATCGTGGTTCAGTGCTTGAGAAATATTCTTTTTCAGGATGTTATTATTTATTAATGTTACTATTTTTTCATTTCGACAAGAATATGTCTTTCTGTTTTTATTATAATAATAACTTTGCTATTAGAATTTATTTTTAGTCCATTTATTGAGAAAAATATTTGTTTCTGCGATATTGAGAGTATATTTTTTGTTTTTATTTTGTTTTCAAAGCTTTCTTGTTACTTTTTAAATAATCTCTTTTCTATATTAATATTCCATACCCGCCCTTTCCTGGCAAGAAATGCTCATACCTCCTATATTGTTTCATTATAAATGGAAAATTTTGAAAAACCTGTATACTAGGAGTACGCCTCTGTTATTTACGTCATGTCGCCTGAAATTCCTATCTATATTAATGAATTTTGGTGTTACTGGTGGACGATAATAACTATTAACTTAAATATTTAATCTATATTGTGTATTTATTTTAAATAAATAATTCTGTACTTTACTGACGCAACGCTATTAAACTATAAAATTAAAAGTTAGCATATAGTACAGCAATCAATACGTATTAATTTATATTGTTTAATTTAAAATTATACGCTACTAAAGGTAGGTACATTTGTAGATGATTCATTGTAAATTCAATTTACACAGGTATCTAAAATTTTACAACTTTACTGTTTGAGCACCAAAACAATCAAAATTTACGTATAATATGGATCGTCATATAAAATTTTTATGTTTACTGGGTTCTCATTTGACAGTAACGTTGTCTTATAAATAATTTAAAACACTGTTTTTATTGTCGTTTTCGAATTTTATTTATATTACGTTTCCCGAATGTAATAAGTAATAAATAAGATTCTTAGCCCTTCTTATATTTTTCATAAAAATGGATATTGCTTAATATAATATGTATATATACACAATTTTTATTTACTGTTATCTTCTTTCGAAGTATATAGAGTGACAAAAAGTAAGCATAATGCTTGCAATTCTTAAAATATCTATTTATTGCAAAGAATATCCCTAATTAAAGTTGTTCGAGTAATTCCATTCAATTTACTGATGATTTTTGTTTTTGAATTATGTTCACGGTTTCGTTGCGTTGCAATAATGGCAATTGCTTAATGTTTTCAAATGATGAATTAGTTTTTCTTTTAATTTTGTTTAATTTTTTTTCATTAGAATCCACTAGTAGTGTGAATGGCTAGGGAAGGTGCTTACTCCATTAGCACAGTGATGCCGACTTTATTCTTGTATTTTCTCCTGTTTTTGTCACCCAATTCAAACTAGGTGGCAAGCTTACACTTTTTTTTATATATCTAACTATCCTAATGTTTGTATAATTTGCGTGGGTGCAATTTTCGATATGATTAGAACATTTTTGGTAAAAACCAATTTGAAAGTAAATAAACACAAACATTTTGTTTTGTTCAATTTGTTGCTACCAATAAATCTTTTTGGATTACAGTTTAATATCTCTTTTAAAAGAAGATGACGCGACCAAGTCCACTATCCACTATACCTCACTGATTTGGCCCTGTCCGTATTTAAACCAAGCCGTACTGTTATTTACACTGAGGCAATGGGCAAGCATTTGTTGGAGGACAAATTATTCACTAATTCTTCATAGATGACATTTTAAATGCAGAAAGTTAATTAACCTTTTACAAAACATATTTTTCTAGCTTGCGTGGTATTATTCCAGTTGGAAATAATGGAACTAATAACAGAATGTTGTTTCAGCAAGACGATCGTCTCCTCATGATGAAAAAAATGTCAGGGGATATTTTGATAAAATATTCGCAGATAGGCAGGAGGATTTATTGTTTGGTCACCAAGATCCTCGACCTAACCCAATAGACGTTATAGAAAAATTTAAGATATAAAGTATATAAAGATCACCCAAATAATTCAAGACCATTATCCAGCTTTAACAAATCGTCTCCCGGGCAGCAGTGGCTGATAAATCATAGGTTATGCCATATCTAGCAATAGCAAGACTAAATGAGAAGTTTGTAAAAAAATACGATTCAGGTTTGCGAAAAAAAATTGTGAAAATGGCCTGCCGACCAGGTTATCTTGTAAACAATTTGTGAAATTGTAGCACAACATTTTTTTCATTATCAGTAGGTCATTTTCAACAGATTTCGTCCGGATTTACTGGAACTACTCGTTCCCGATGGTCAGGCTAATCCAAGCTAACAAGCCTGACATAGTCCTCGTAGACCATCAACTGAATATGATATATGTCATCGAGTTTTCGGCACCTGCGGAGAAAAACATCACCTTGAAGGAGGAGAAACAGACCAAATATCGCGATTTCCAGTACGAGCTCCAAGTGCTGTACCCAGACTACTCGGTCAAAATGGTCATCCTAATAATCGGTGTACTTGGAAGGATAAAGCCTACGCTGCTCTTAGAACTGAGATCATACCGGCCTGCTAAAAATTAGCCACGTGGCTGGTAGGCCAAATGCAGAAGGCGGTCATTCTGGGTTGTTTCCGTCTACTTAGAACACACGATTCTGGTATCTACAGTTACTAACCCCGCGAGATGTAGTTAATGCGAGTCAATAATTTTTAATCTTAGTATTTCTTTCCTGATGGGAAGTTCGCCGGGATAGGACAAAAAAGAAATGAACTAATTCAGTTCAATTGCTAAAGTTTCGACTATAATTTAGTCTTCTTCAGAGCTTTTTTGTCCTATCACGGCGAACTTCTCATCAATAAATATTTCTTAAGGACACAAAGATATGCCTCATCTATTTCTTTCCTCTAATACAGCTAGTTTGAATACTATTATTTAATACTATGTCTTCTTGCATGTAGTTAGTTTAAAAATAGTTGTTTTAATAGTTTCTGCGATAAAATATATTTAAAATATCGTGTTTAATTTTAGTAACTCGTTCAAATAAGATTAACAGTATAAAATATAGGAAAGAATAGATAATTTATTGTTATCATATTAGGTTTGAAAGAATGTTTATGTAACACCCAAATAATTTTTTTTTTCTAAAAATGCATAATACGAAGCAAATAAAATGCCAGATTTTTTAAAATACATATGCAATGTTTTATAGGCAGTGACGATCGGCGAAATTTAGGTTATGATATATTTTAATATTGGAGCATAGAATCCAAGAGATACTTTAAGACATAACTATCAAAAATAAATGAAGAAGTTTTGCAGAAAAAAATTGCGATGAAGATTTGTGGAGAAAAGTCGCAAAAATTGTGTCCCCAGGTTATTTTTTTCGACAGTTGTAAAATATTCACACAACACTTTTTTTAGAACTAGGTGGAAAATCGACAGGTTTCGTAAATTTTGTAAAAAAAATACTGCATTCCTATTAAGTTAAACAGTTTTGAAATTTTATTTTAAATTCAATTTTCACTGGAAATTTCAAATGTTTGCAACTAGAAAGCGTTTGTAGCAGATATCACTCTTCTGAAGCTGGTTCATACATGCATGGTCTTTATACGAACACGGATCTCAGAGTAAAAATGGGATGGAAAAGTTCATACTTTCAATTAATATAATTGTGTGTATTACGTAAAGCACAAAACTTTAAATGTTACTGTTGTGTCGTAATGTTAGGGAAGTTTTGATATGCATGACTTCCTGAATATTTTAAGTCTTTGTCTTGTTTCGTGTTACGAAAAGATCAAGTCTCTGAAGGTACTAAACTTTACCCGGTTCACTATTCCCTGTATCGTCGTTACGCACCGCGCGACATATTTAAATATTAAACGTTTTTTTCAAGAAAACTTTATTTCCTGCCGCTATACTTCCTAATTCTTAAAACTTTTGACAATGCAAATTCCTTTAGGGACTGTAAGACAATTATAATTTTAGTGTCTGGAACATTGATCAAATTGACTAACTTTGTGTGTCTTTAAGAGTTTTGTGTATAATGACAACTGTATCTACACAGAATTTGCTATTAGAGCAGGGGACGGAGCAAACAATATGGAAAATATTAAGAGAAAGCTAAGAACTGGCATAGTCCTTTATTATTGATACTATAACGATAACAAACCAATTATTATCAATTTTCTCTTCATATTTTCCGTATTAACATTTTTTTGCTCTAATGTCTTCGCTATATGGTGGTAAAGTTTATTTCAAACTTGATTGCAACATAAAAAATGTCGACACCTGAGACGGCGGCAAAGAGATCAAAGAGGCCGATGTTTTTCATGTTGCAAATAAGTTTGAACTGAACTACACAGGCGGCTCTCGATAAAACTATTACTAATATAAATAAACACAAAATAAACTTATGTTTGATTTTCACAATTTAATTAACTCATGACAATTGTTTCGCCACACAGTGGCTTCATCAGATGGTGAGTACAAGACTAAATTCTTTATTACAAAGTGAGGGTATATATAAGTATCAACTAACTAATCTAGGGTAATAAAATGGAATAGTAATAAAACAAGGTACAAAATAATTTAGAAAATATTTAACTGTGGTGCACAGTTTAAATCTAGATGGTCATTTAAAATAGTATTACTATTTTTTAATTTATTAATTTCTAATGTCTCTAATAGTGACAATTTTAATCCTTTATTTTCTGTGTGTAAAAATCAAAATTATTATTAAAAGAATGATTGTCCTCTAGCAAATGGTTGGCATACGTCGAATCTAATTTATTGTTAGTAAAGCTACGTTTATGTTTGGACAATCTTTTTCCAAAATTTCTTCCCGTTTGTCCGATGTATACTTTAGGGCATGTACCACATGTAAGCTTATAGACTCCACTTTTTTGTTCTTTCTTTAGTTTTATCTTTATTGTTCTTAATAAATTTTCCTAAAGTGTTATTAGTTTTAAATGCTATTTTAATATTATGTTTTTTCTTAAGTTCAACTGATATTTTTTCGGTAGGTTGGCCTATATAAGTAAGGGGTTTATATCTTAAATCACTTAATTCACTGATTTCTGCTTTTGGATAAACTGACTCTATTGCTATATTATAATTTTTCTTTTTAAGTGGTACATGCCCTAAAGTATACATTGGACAAACGGGAAGAAATTTTGGAAAAAGACTGTCCGAACATAAACGCAATTTTAATAACAATAAATTAGATTCGACGTATGCCAACCATTTGCTAGAGGACAATCATTCTTTTAATAATAGTTTTGATATTTTACACACAGAAAATAAAGGATTAAAATTGTCACTATTAGAGACATTAGAAATTAATAAATTAAAAAATAGTAATATTATTTTAAATGACCAGCTACATTTAAACTGTTCACCACTGTTAAATATTTTCTAAATTATTTTGTACCTTATTTTATTACTATTCCATTTTACTACCCTAGATTAGTTAGTTGATACTTATATATACCCTCACTTTGTAATAAAGAATTTAGTCTTGTACTCACCATGTGATGAAGCCACAGTGTGGCGAAACAATTGTCATGAGTTAATTAAATTGTGAAAATCAATCATAAGTTTATTTTGTGTTTATTTGTAAAATGGATTTTCATCAAGTAAAGGTCGAATCAATCAACTATTACTAATATATTTTAATATTTTATAAGTGCTTCTTGTTTAATTTTTTCATAACGACGAATCTGTTCTTTTAACAAACAAATAAAATGTCTTTATAGCACAGATGCATAATAGAGAAAGAACCCCCACCACCTACACTCATACATCACAATTGAAAACACGTATGACAAGTGAGCTTGCTGCAACCCCCACGGGCCTACGATCAGTAGTAAAAGTGGGAAGTTCGATTCTTTTTGGTGAATCGATTCACTCGATTCATTCTTTTACAGCCATTCGTTCATTACGATTCGTTCACGAATGTTTCACTGCTTTGTCCTGCTTAATACATTATAATTTTAATTTCCAAGTTCGAGTAGCGAACGATTCCACCACAAGCAGAGATTTGCAGTAATATAAATATTATTATATTCTGCTCGAGCTAGTCAGCTCGAATATCTTGTAAAGATAAATGTTTAAAATACTAAGCACGATTACTTAGCTTATTTTAAATATCATTTTACAATGGAAATTAAGAATGAAATAAAATTATTATTTTATATTGATTTATTGCATTTTATTGTGGCTTCAAAATCTCTGATCACGCGTGTGAGTAGTGGTTATCTATCCCGCTTGATCGAGTCGAATCGGTTCGAATAATTCAATTCAATTCCTGAACCAGTTGCAGTTCGAAAACCCTCGTTCGCGACCGAAAAAGTCTAACCTCCTTGACCCGACTCGAGTGAATCTAAAATAAATCGAGATATTTATGCTGAATCGATTCATTTGATTCAGTATAATAATCCGTTCGTTTGAACGAATCGTTCGCGAACGACACACCTATAATCAGTAGTTTGCAATTGCATTTCGATAAATTGAATCTTAGGCGTTTTATTGTGCTATTGTGAAAAATTGTTTCAACCTGTTTCTTCGTGAAATACTGTGGACCGGTGGATACAAAACAGCCTAGAACTTAGAGTTTAATGGCTCAACAGAATTGTATTGCAAATGTTTTAAAAACGTTATCTCGTGTACACGTACGTGTATCGAACGTTTTAAAATATTCAGTATTTTAAATATGCTCCAATTACGTCTATGGATGTGCAACGATCGTTCTTAGACTACAAATGGATTTTTTAATAACAGGTGCCGGAATCTAACTCCAAATCATTTAGAAGAATTATTAATAATATACTTTTATTATAGCGTCAAAAAATAATTGTTGTAGTATAATAACGGTTTTTTGATAAATGTTTAGCGTTAATCTAATATTGGGCATTACAAAAATCGTCCGTCGAAAGTATAAGGTAAGATATTGTCTATTTTGTATTGTATATCATTTTTGTACCGGGTGTACCACTTAAGATGTATGTCCAAATGAATATTTTGCTATCTTACGATACAGAAAAGATTCTTAGGTATACAAAAGATGCTGTATATCAATCGGACTACAAACTAATGTATTGAAGACTTATACAGGATGTCTAAATAATAAAAAAATTTGTTTCTTTTAAATACATTTTAATAATGGTACAATTCTTATTATAAGTGGTTTTACTAATAGGGGTGGAAGGTGCGAGCCGAAGGGAGCAGATTTCTGTCTGGTTGCCATTTTATTGCATGTATGCTCAACTTCGTCCACCAAACATAAAACACAAGCGACTGTTCATTCAGAATAAAATGGCAAAAGTACAGTATAGGCGGTTGGCATAACCACTTTTGGACAAATTATAAAAAGAAAAAAAAAATAGCGAAATATTCAAAACTATCGAAACCTGAAAGTTGCTCTGGTCATTATTTTCGTCGAACATCAACGAGTCTGTTAGGCCCTTGTCCCACCAAAGCTGCGCAACAGCGACGCGACAGCGACACGATTTCAACATGACACAAGCAGGCGACATGGAGTTGTCCCACCAAAGCAACGTGTTTTCTACATTCAGTTCAGTGATGTCGTCAAGTGAAGACGACGATGTGATTGCAATGTACTGGTACTTACGGAATAGAAAAAATTCTAAAAAGTCTAAGAAAAGGAAATGGTGGGTGCATCCTTTTATTGCAAGAAACCAAAAAAACAGAATGTTTGTTGCTGCTAAGGAACTCAACAGACACCCAGTAAAGTTTAAATTATTTTACCGGATGTCAAAAGAACTGTCTACAGCATCTACTAATTTTTCATTAAATTTCTGTTCATTTTTCTGTTGTGCCATGATATTCATTTCCATATTCGTCATTAATAACGCAAAATACCACCGCACACACAGCTTGAATGTTGCTTCACAACTGACCTGGCGAGTCGCTCGGCAACAAGAAGCCGACACGCAGCTTGGATGTTTCTTTGCTGGAGCGTTGGTGGGTATACGGTGTATATAAACCATGGGTTAATCACGAAAGATACACGCTGACGACATCGTGTCGCTGTCGCGTCGCTGTTGCGCAGCTTTGGTGGGACAAGGGCCTTAGTCGACGCTGGAGCTGAACTTACCAATTGGAAAAGACACGGCAGATGGAGCTCTTCAACAGTGGGAGAAAGTTATATAAAAAACAGCGTGAACAATACAATAATGATTTCAAGGAGGATAAATGGGTGATAACGAAAACTCGATGGAAATGTTTGTTGATATACGACACATAATTTCAATACCGATTTTGCGTTCAGAAATACCAGACAAATTAAAATAAACGTTATGAAGTTCATTTCACACACACTCTAAAGACGCTCTGGCCATCATATAGGCAAGCCATAGTCTGAATCCTAACTCGGCATTTTAAACGAGATAACTAGCAGTTAAATAGATCTGCGTTAGTAACATGATGATTAAAATCTGATCCGTGTATTAATTATTATCAGTGTGTACCAGCAGGTTTGAATACATCCGTATTTATCTACGAGTATTTACGTGCAATTGGAGTGCAAGAACATACAAATGTTTAACATGTGATATAGTATCATTCAACTAAATTACCATGAACCCAATATTGTCTAATTTCAGACGGGAAATACGAGGTACACATCATTAATTTCTGTTATTCGATTTTAAGGACAGTCTTATCTATATATTTTTAACCAAATAATTTTTTCCCATCACGGGAAGTCTCATAACAGTTGCAATGGATTTCTTTATAAGTTAAATTTTTCTGCGCTGACCTGACAAAAAAATTTGTCTCATTATTATCGCGTCATAAATAAGCTAATATTGACGACCTCGGGCTATGGTTGGACCTGTACAGTATAATGTCCTAGAAAAAAAAACAAGACAGTCAGGGCTATAGCTGGGCTAAATATCTCTAGTCTATCCACTTTAAGAATGAAGTAATCCTGAAATCGGGTTACTCAGTCCAAGAGCCTCAGTTTGAATTTGAATCGGTCACTGTTCAAGTCGACTCTTTCTCTGGTGCAAAATCTTTCTATTATACGAAGCTATTTCGTCTTTCATCATTTTTACGAAGGTACATACAAATTTACTTTTTTGCACAGGTAGGTGCTGAATGTCTTGATGAATTTTAACATGAATCTCACATTGCATAATCAATAAAAGGACATAAATCAATATTCTACTATTCAAAGACGGTATAATGGCTTATTAAATATGAATTATCTCCATTAAGAATCTTGTAGGTAGAAATGAGCAAGGGATGTGCCACTTTCAGAAATTTGTACCTATACTTAAAATTAAATTATAAAAATAGCGTCCTTGAGAACTTCTATCTTCTCACAATTTGTCGGCAATAGGACGATAGGTCAAATCTAATTGCTACTTTGCCGATGTTTTGTTTATTGTGCATAAACTTCCTCTGGACTTAATAGCAAAATTGATATAAATGTGAATATGAATAATTGTCATATTTATTTTTTTGAATGTTTAGTGACCTGCTGTATATTGCATATTACAACTTAGTGGGAATAGGTCAATCAAAATAGAAAAACTAAACATAAAAAATATTAAAGACAAATTTTGCTAATGCAATAAAATATGCACACACAAATATGTACAGGGTCATCACGCGAAAATATCCTTTTTTTGAAATATCTTGGCTGTTTCTAAAATTAAAAAAAAGGTGCAAAGACCTTTATTAACAAATTTTTTTTTGGAGATTCCAAATTTTTAATCAAAAAAACAATTGCGCATAGCGTTTAAGAAATATACCATTTTATATTGCTTTTTTTTAATATTTCGATTCTCCTCATTTTTCTGATTTCAAAAACATTAATATGAGTCATATTATCTAAAAAAAGTTCTTAAGATATTTGGATTTTGGTATTAAAATATCGTTAATGATTCTGTTAAATGTAGTTGTATTTGAAAAAAAAAAAAGAAGAATTAACCATGACAGGTACTGATTTTTGAAGAACATTACTTTGAGCAGTAAATTGCATCTATATTTCAAAAATGTTGCTATTTTCATTTCAAAAAATTTTTGAGATAACATGACATGTATGGTATTTTAGTAATCAGAAGAATGAGGAAAATCGAATTAGGTAGAAAGGTATCTTCTTGATAACCAAGTTATTCAAAAAAAAAAAAACATTTTCGCGTGATGATCCTGTACATGTATGCACACATACTGCCATATAATATTTAATATAGTTTCTTGAGAATTTCGGTCAGATATTACTAATTTTTTTTCTCTAATGTTTCAGTTTATTACACCATCATCAGAGAACTACAATTAATAAAATATTTAAAAAAACACAGAAAAAAATTTGTTCACAAAACTTATACCTAGGCTACTAACCAAAGATGAAACTAACACTAAATAGTGTTAGTTTCATCTTTGGTTACAAGACAGACTGCGACGACTTTAATGGTACTTTTGTAGGCCAATCAAAATAATATCTGCATAAAAGAATATGTATGCACAAATACAGCATAAAAACTCAAAACCAAAATATGACAGCACTCGTCAAACACCCCATAGAACAAAACCACCGACTTAATTTTAACAACATACAAATATTAGAAAAAGAACGAAAGAACCAAACTATAACCGAAGAAGCATACATGAAATGCTGCAAATAAAAAGGCATACCAACGCAATAAACAATCGCACTGATACATACACCTACATACACTTACACACGCACAACCTACACACATACACACACGCACACACACACACGTACACACGCACACACACACGTACACACGCACACACACACGTACACACGCACACACACATATATACACATACATATACATACATATACATAAATAAAAAACAGAATATAAGTTATATGGACACAAATACATGCATATTACGTATACTTGTATAAGATAATACTAACAATAATATTTATAATTGTTTAATACAACGAATATTTGTATTAAAAATATTTACAAAAATATTAACATTAACATAGTTTGTAAACATTTGGAAGAAGGGAGATTGTGTTATTTATTATATTGGTTCTTAGAGTATGAATTGAAAATATTTCACCGTGTCTTGAGGCAATACGAGGTACAACACAAATTACACTGTTGTGAAGATCTTCACATTTAATATAATTATGGAGAATTTTGAATAAAAATATTATTGATATAGTAGCCCTTCTCTGTAGGAGGCTATCAAAGTTGAAAGTCGATAAAAGAATGTCATGTGGATATCCTCGCGGAGGATACCAACCAAACGTCCTAAAGTGCAAATTTTTTAAGAAGCGCCGTTGAATGTTTTCAATTGCTGTAATGTGGCAATTGTATATTGGACTTCAAATAATTGAAGCATATTCTAATTTAGATCTTACTAAAGAATTGATCAATAATTTACATAAATGTAAGTTGGTGAAATCCTTGATGTTTCTTAGAACAAATCCTAATGTTTTGAAAGATGACATAGTTGTTGTGTCAATGTGGTTAATTTTGAATCAAAAAGAACACCAAGATCTTTCACATTATTAGGTCTAATTAAAGGTTTATTGGATATTTTATAGTCAAATAGGTAAACATGTTGCTTTCTTGAATAAGACACAATGTTGCATTTACTGATATTTAAAAATGGGTTGTTTTCGATACACCAATCATTTATATTTTTTAAATTAGTTTGTAAATGTTCGCAATCAGCCAGTGATTTTATTTGACAAAATATTTTGAAATCGTCAGCGTACAAAAGGTATCTTACATCAAGCTTAGCAGCAATATCGCTTATAAATATAATGAAAAATAGGGGTCCCAGAATGGAATCTTGAGGTACACCCGATATTTGCAAAAATTTTTCTGATTTATGACTTCTAACTTGAACATATTGCCAGCGGTAAGTTAAGTATGATGCTACCAGGTTTAAGAAGTCCACTAATATACTAAAATGTTGAAGTTTGTGTAATAAAATTTTATGATCCAATTTATCAAAAGCCTTAAAGAGAAGTCAGTGTAGATGACATCTACGTAACCTTTTTGATCTAAGACCTCACTGATAAACTATGTGATAAACCCCATTAGTTATTGTTGATCTTCCAGAGACAAAACCATGTTGTTCAGGTAATACACAGTTGCTAATATGTGCAGATAAGTGATCATATATAATAGTTTTTAGTATTTTACCAAAGCTGCAGATTATAGTAATTGGTCTATAATTAGTAATGTTATTAGTGTTTTCTTTTTTGAATATAGGTGTGACTCTAGACAATTTCCACAAATCTGGAAAGGTAGAATTCTTAAAAATATATTTATTATTATATATATATATATATATATATATATATATATATATATATATATATATATATATATATATATATATATATATATATATATATATATATATATATATATATATATATATATATATATATATATATATATACATATATATAATACATAAAGGATTTGCGAACATTATGGCACATTATGGATGTGATCTGTCCCCATAGTCATATTTGCTTTAATTTGTTTAATAGCTTTCTCAACATCATTAACGGTAATTTCAGTTAGGTGTAAAATGTTATTTGGCGCGGTTCCGTCAAGTTCTTTAATTTAATTAATATTATGTCCAAATATAATATAATAGATATATAATAGATTGCAATTGCTTTCTGTTTTTTTCTATCATTATACATTTTATTTGCCAGCTATATTATCTTTCTTTACTTTTGAGGCCTTTTGGCGCTCCAGACGTCTCGGCGCCGTCGTGCACCGTACGACTTTGCCCTTGTTTACGATGCGGGCCTGAGTAAATTATATACAAATCCAACATTATCTCTGTAACAAAAACAAAACTTTAAGAGCCAAAACACCATGTTAAAATAATTCAGTTGCGTTAAAACAGGCAATTAAGTAACACCAAACATGTAACAAAAAAAACAAACACCTAATAATTAATAGTGTGAGTAAATAATGTAATGTAAAATAACCATAACTGTGTTTTTAAAATATTATATTAATTGTAGTTCTTTGATGATGGTGTAATAAATCGAAACGTTAGAAAAAAGCTTAAATTAGTTACATTTAACCGAAAGTCACAGAAAACTATATCAAATATTAGATACTAACGGTCAAGAAAAGAAAATATATAGCGGGTGTCCGGGTGTAAATGAAACCTAGCTTACCCCCTTTGTTTTCATTGTTTGTAGAGATAAATTGATGAAACTTTAATGTGTTGTTATACACATAAAATTGCATTAGAAGACAGTATTTTAAATTTGTATGCATTTCCTGTTTCGCCGGAAATTACCTCCACTTTCTTATTTTAAATTGATGTATATTATTACATATTTGAAATATGTGATGAATTCTGAATATAACAATATATTTTCTTTTATTTATTTATGCATAAAAATTGAAAATACTATCTTCTAAAGCAATTTTATGCGTATAACAACATATTAAAATTCCATTCATTTTTTCTATAAACAATGAATATACAAGGAGTGAGGCAGGTTTAGTTTCCGTTCGGTGTATATACATACATACCATTTATTACACACATAATAAATTACTGCTTAGAAAATGATGTTTTTCCATACAGCAGGAAGCAGGTCCTGGTGCAGCTATTGCCTAAAATAATATGTCCAGAAGAGTTTAAGGATTTTCATCCAATAGCAACAACGAGATCACGTGAACAAATTTTATGTTTTACCTGAATCACAATCGGGTTTTTATCCCTTACACAGCTGCGAAACAGGACTTTTAAACATTACGTATGATATATTGAGAGCAACAGCCCAAAGAAAGCCACTGTCCTTGTACTTATCGATTTCTCGAAAGCTTTTGACACGTTAAGCCATGACCTACTCATTATAATACTCGAGTCCTTAGCCTTAAATAACAAAACACTTATTTTTTCGCAGCTATTTAAAGGAGAGAATGTAACAAGTTAAAATCGATAATGGTGTGTCTGTACCTCTCAATGTGTCATCCGGTGTTCCACAGGGGTCAATTTTAGGACCGCTTCTATAGACGCTGTATACCTCAGATTTTGTAAAATCAATTGAGCACTGTCAGATGCACTTGTATGCGGATGATTTACTTTTCTTTTGATTCCAATGATTATGCAGAGGCAATGATTGCAATTAACCAGGATTTAAATTCAGTAATGAAAAACCATGCATTAAATATTAAACAAGTAAAACGCCGGCATTAGTTTTTGGACACCAAATTGTTAGGTCAGTAATACAAGAAAATATGCAAATATGTGTAGACGGGCATAATTTAACATTTACAGAGAATGCAAAAAAATCTAGGATTAAGTTTTGAGACTAAACTTAGGTTTAAAATGCACATTAATAATTGTATACGTATAGCTTATATAAATTTAAAACTTATTTATAATATACGCCAATTTATCAGCCAAATATGAAAACAATTTTATGCGAATCATTAGTACTCTCTAGATTTAATTTTGCAGACTCTGAATACGGACCTTGTATAGAAGCCGAGGATTCTCGAAGAATTCAGGTAATACGAAACTCTTATCTATGTTTAATTTTTGGAATTAGGCGCCGACAAAAAATTTCTTATACATTAAATCAGATAGGTTGGCTTAATACGTCTAGACGACGCTTACTGCATTCTGCTTGCTTATTTCCAATCATAAATAATAAAATACCTAAATACCAGCACAAAAAAGATCTCATATAGAACAGATGTTCATAATATTTATATCTGTTTTAAAGGCACACTTACTCCTCCTCATCGGATAGAATTATTTAAACACTCATTTACGTACCAAATCACAAAAATGTATCTCTATTACATCTTTAATAGAAATTAAACCTTTAGTGGGATTTAAATACTCTCTCAAAAAGATACCTTGTAAGTGGGAAAAATAATAGTCTATAGGTGATTAATTTAGTGATTCTCCTGTGATAAATTATCAATTTTTTCCTCTGTTTTATTTTTTAATATCGTTTGCCAACCAGTAAGCTTATATAAAATGATTTATATTCTGTATTATTTAACTTTATAGATTCCTTTTTTCAATCTCTTATTTCTATTTATTAACGCTTCAGATTAAATACAGGGGTTCTTTGTGCAACCATATGATCTTCGACGTTTTTCCTATATCATTGCATACTTTTTGTTTTTCTTATTTACCTGTCAACTTTATATTTAGGAAAATAAAGACCATTTATTTTTATTATTATTATTATTATTATTATATTGACATTTATACACACATGTATATACATATACACATATATGTAAATATACATTTCTTTCTATAAACAATGAAAATAGAGGGGAGGAGCCAGGTTTTATTTCCACCCGGTATATATAAATATTGACATATACATATTGACATATACATATATACATATGTAAAATATACAGACAAACATTATACATTAAAATATGATAAAAATGTATTTTATATTTATTTATTTATATATTTTTTACATATCTCATATTTATATCAATTTGGCTATTGAGCCCTGAGGAAGTTTATGCACAATAAATGAAATGTAGGTAAAGTAGATTTCTCTACACTAAGCATAAATGTAAATATTTTAAGTACGTCTCGGTTATATTTGTCGGCGGACTTTCTCACAATATAAATAGATTTTTAACGAAAGGCACCTAAGTTTAATTCCAAAACATTTAGAGCAGATATTAGTAATATACATTTATCCTTGTAGGTAACTGGTAGTGAAAAATACTTCCATGTATATATGTGTTAGTATAGTGTTACGTCCCTCAATGCATCCAGTCCTCCTCGAGTGAGTGTTTATAACAAATCGACTTCAACAATTTTGGACAGGGCCATCGGGAGCCAGAGTGAGCCCCCGTACAAGACTTTTTGTTGGGCCCCTCTCATTTTTAGATAAATAGTATTTTCTTAAAGAGTATCTATACAATATCTCTATACCGATGGTGCCTATATTATTATTTAAATACCCAAACAAATTAAAATATTTATTAAAAAAAAAACTAAAACGTAACAAATACGTTCTCTTAAATGAAAATAAAAAATCACAAATAAAGCAAATAATAAAACTAACCAGTACACTATAACACGTACAACTAAATTCTGACTACAAACTTTGTCTTTGGCTTTGGATATTATATATATTTTTTAATTTAAATTCAAAATTATCGCTTTTCGAGCTTTGCGACACTAAGAAAAAGTTCAATCACAGCGTGAAAATCAGTTTTCCTTGCCAAAACTGCTTCTACTGCTAATGTTCCTAAACTTGTTAACTGTATTTGACACATTAGTAGATTTAACATGTTCTTTATTCATGCTAGCGTACTAAATGCACATTCTCCCTGTGCAACAATGACGGGTAGAGTACAAATAACTATATGGTAGTCACAACAATATTCGAAAACACTTGGCTCAATTTTTGTTCCATCAACTTATTTAACAGCTCAACGGATGACAGGCATGCCTCTCCGGAATTTGCATTGTGAATTTTCCGTAAATGATTCAATTCTTCTGACAACTGAGAACGAGAACTCAAATATTGAACTAAAATGAAATTTTTATTGCGGCCAGGTAAGCCAGAGGCCTCTTGACTACGCTGGGGCCCTGCGGAATTTCTACCAGCTCTCCTCCTCTTTCGACAGATCTGACTGGATATTACGGAATTCGCTAAAAAAAATTATAAGGTAAGATATATATTTACGCACTGACACATAACCAATCCTGGTTTTGACATCTCAATACCTAAATTCCGAACTCTTGAATTAATGTACAATGTATTGGTATTCGTGCTAACAACTTTAGTCTTAGTATCACAACAAAGGTTTCAACCCTCTTCAAGATTAACCCAGTATAATATTAGGGAATAGACGTTTGCGCCCGCAACTTTACGTCAAGGGAACTGAAAATCCCAATTAGGAGACTGACAATTTAGAGAGTTCTACAAGATTCATATTCGGCATTACATATAAAGATGGCAATTTGCGACGTTTTTATGTTAAATTTATTTAATTATTTTTAACTTTCACTTGTTACTATCAACGCTTATCGATAGGTTCGACTGACTTAGCAGATACTTATCTTCTGCAGTAAATATGTGAAAGACACGTGATTAATATTTTGTTGCATATACAATTTGTTATACTTATTGTTTCGTTAGGCGAGCAGTTATTATTATTATTAAAAGTTGATTTGAAAACAAAATAGTATTATGAAGTTTCACATAATATATTTAGAACACTTCGAGGCTCACCACTGATATTTTGCTTAACTGGATTAATTGATGCTCTACATGAGCGTGAGCATGTTTAAATTTGTCAACTTTGCGTTTGGAATTACATAAAAATGAAAAACGATATGTGTCTTTTTTTACAAAGAGGTAGTAATTTTTTTGTAAAGTTCAATAAATATTAGTCTACAAAAATAAAATGATGGCTCCAAACAGTGTAAATGTAGAGACCATCTGGTTTGCCGAGTAAGTGATAAAAGAAACTTTTTTATAAACGACTAATGACAGGGTATTAACTGAATAACAACAGAGCTGCCAATTAAATACTAATTGATGAGCGATTGGTATTCGCGAATTTGTTTAAGTTCTCATATATACAGGCTGACCCAGTTTTAAGTAACCAAACTTTAGAGGCCTAGAGAAAAAGAAAGTTTGAGCAGGAAAGTTCCTATAAACATTGGGTTAATAGTACCTTTGTACTAAACTTCGCCCATAAATATAGACGTTTATTATTACTATTATTATTTTCGGATGTCCGACGCTGGACAGTTCTCCCGTGGCCTCCGAGGCCTCACGGAAGTCGCGCCAGCACATTAACCACAGCCACTCCCCACATTCCGCAGGATTAGTGACTGCAGATTCCAGAATCGTGTACCTTAAGCAGACGGAGAGAATCCAGAATGACCGCCTTCTGCATTTGGCCTGCCAGCTACTCAGCTGAATTTTGGAAAGCCGGTATGGTCTTCAGTTCCGAGAGCAGCGAAGGCTTTATCCCTCCGAGTACACCGATTATTAGGACGACCATTTTGACTGAGTAGCCTGGGTACAGTTGGAGCTCATGCCAGAGATCGCGGTATTTAGTTCGTTTCTCCTCCTCCTTCAAGGTGATATTTTTCTCCGTAGGTGCCGAGAACTCGATGACATACGTCACCTTGGGTTGATGGTCGAGAAGGACTATGTCAGGCTTGTTTGCTTGAATTACCCTGTTTTTCCTGTTCAGCAGCTCTGATTTGGGCTTTCAGACGATTTGGCTGAAGTTCGGCGACTGACTACATCAGCACCTCGCCGGCCTCCTCGCCTGATGTCAAATGCGAGACCGACTTCATCTGCGGCTCTTTTTGCTGCCATAAACAATCCTGCTCCCACTCCTACAGTTTTGTGATGTTTTACAAATCACAAGAGGGGATCTGAGCTCTTGAGGATGTTAAATGCCAAACTCAGTACTACTCTACCATGCGTACACTCCAGTCTCAAGAGTTCTCGGCTCCCTCGTTGAAGTGGGAGGTGCACGCCAGCAATGGACGATCTAGGATGAATACTCTGTGAATATTCATCACCTTGCGGGTATCTCGGTTTGATTGGCACAGCTGGTCTACCGTCCACTTTACTACTGCGAAGGAGTAGAGCGGAACCGGAACGGCAATCATATTAGGTGCAGACACCTTGTTCTTCCCCGAAAGTTTAAAAGACCAAATCTTTCGGAGGCGGTGTCTGTACTTGCCGCGAGGGAGAATCCTTTATTTGTGTTACATCTTGGATGTGCCTTTGTTGCACACCCAGATATGTATAGGTCTCTCCGGCATCCAGATGCTGCATCTTCAGAGAATTCCCCCGCATCGTCCTCTTTTGAGGTGGACGACTGCACATTTGCTCAACCCGAACTCCATACCAATAGCCCGTGTGTATTCTTCGACCACCCTAAGAGCATTTTGTAGTTCACGCTCTCCGGAGGCATAAAGTTTAAGGTCATCCATGAGTGGTCCACATTGATATCTGCGGGTTTGGCGGATTCCAACAGACAAGGTTGCAGTGAGGTGCAGAGGAGAAGAGAACTCAGGGAGTCACCCTGGAAAACTCCTCTCCTAAATGCCACCTTCTCTGTCGTGACCCGCTGTGAACCTGAAGTTTTGGTGAGGTGAGTCTTCCAGAGCGGCAGCAGCGGTTCTATGCGTCTCACTAGTGGTGCTGGTACCGCAAGGCATTAGAGCAAGTGCAACAATAGCTTATGCGATGTTGTAGCAAGTGCCTTGCGGTAATCAATCCAGGCCATCGATAGATTCCGCTTGTATTGCACAGAATCAGCAGGCTGTCCTTGCAACCTGTCATGCCCTTCTTGACACCACGCTGTTTGTGTATCTGCTGGAAGACCGGATCAACAGACGTCAGTGTCCTAGCATACAAGATACGTGTAAATATATTGTAGCAGGAATTAATGTAGGTGATCGGCCTATAATTCTCCAGGTCGGAAAGATCCCCTTTTTTGGGGATAAGCACAGTACGTCCCTGGACGATCCAGTCCAGAATCTGCTGTCCCTCGTTCAACCATAAATTGAAAACTCGCGCTAGACGACGGCGAGTGGAGGGAAATTTCTTCCACCACCAGTTGTTAATGCTGTCTGGGCCCAAGTGCTGGACTTCCTCCGTACTGATTGCCGGGCACACTTCTTCTGGTTCTTCAAGATTTCTGTGGCACAGAGCCTCGAAATGTGTAATTGCTGGAGTGTCGCTATTGAATGGACGCGTCGTTTCATAGATTTCTTTCCACAAGGTTTCGACATCTTCTACAGTCGGCTGTGTGATACCACCAGAAGAGACATAATAAATGAAAGAAGAAAAAAAGGTACAATTTCGGGAAAAAAATTAAAAATTTATTGACTTTCTCCTAACCACTTGGATGTAATAATTTTTTTTGTTAAAATTTTACCATTTACACGTGTATATTAAAAATATCACTACAATCACAGCTATTGATTTTAAGAAAAAAATATGTTAGTATCAGTTATGAGACATCTGTGTGATGACACTCAGCCATTTTCACTTCCTAAAAGTATACAGGGTGGCCAAAAAGGATTTTTAAATTTACAACTTTTTGAACTGAATTTTCTCAATTTTTTTTCAAATAGAACACCCTGTATATTTTTGGAAGATGTGATGTAGGATTGAAAAACGAGCATTTCTTGTACATACATTTCTATGGCTATTTGTGACCATTTTCAATTTAATGAACAATAACTGCAAAATTCAGCAATAAAAATTAAAAATGAGGGTTTTCTTTCAAATAATTCAAGAGAAGGTAGCATGTTTCATGATATCCATAAAATCATCACACCAACAACAATCCAAAATTTGAAGGAAAGGATAATAAATGCTTTCTTCTAAAAGTATCACACCGGCAATTTTAGGAACAGTAGAAACCTTATTCCAAAGACGCATAGAAATGTGTGTCAAACAAAATGGGCAACATGTGGAGCACTTTTTATTGAATTATTTAATTATTTCTTGAATTACAAAAAAAATATTTTTAATTTTTATTGCTCAATTTTGCAGTTTTTGTTCAATAAATCGAAAATGATTACAATTAGTCATAGGGATGTTCGTATAAAAAAGGTTCGTTTTTCAATTCTACATCACATTGTCCAAAAATATGCAGTGTGTTCGATTTGAAAAAAATTGAGAAAATTCAGTTCAAATAGTTGTAAATTTAAAAAATATTTTTAGCCACACTTTTAGGAAGTGAAAATGGCTAAGTGTCATCACACAGATAATTAGTACTAACATATTTTTTCTTAAAACCGATAATTGTGATTAGTGATTTTTTTACACGTATAAATGGCAATTTCAACAAAAGAAATCATTACATCCGAGTGGTTGGGAAAGAGTCAGTAATAATACAGGAGTGGGAGGAGGCCACAAACAGGTTTCAAAAAATGTTCTGATATACATGGCATTTCATTTAAAAAAATGTTAGTTGACCCTGTAGAATCGTTTTGGCTCACCCTGTATATTCAAAAATAATTTCCAGTTATAGACTTTTTGTCTAGTTTTATGTTTTTAGATCAGGTTTCTAGCTATCATAGAACTCGACATATCGAAGTCAGCCGCACTATTGCCCCACCCTGTATATGTTTTTTTAGTAATTATTTTGGACACTTACTACTGTGTTCCAAATTATGTGTGATTTGATATAGTTGATTATCATTTGAATGTTTTAAATATTCATTAGCAACCGACAAAGAAAAATAAAACAATTGACTAGACAACAAAGAATGGAGCCAACAATAATTTATTCAAAAAGCCCCTTTGCCTTTATTAGGATTTATGTGAAAAGTGCAAACTAATAAATTAAAAATTCAAAGAGGCGCATTATTCCGAACCAGATGAGCATTAATCGAATTGAGGGGTGGCGTATTTACTAGCAAACCAATCGTAATGTTTTTCCAATAATGATCTCAGCATCAGTATGATTCAAGATTTAGCTTTACCTGGGAAAACCCGATTGTACAGGGTGGGCAAATTTCGATGTTTGTATAGGGTAACTCGGTAACTGTAAGAGATACAAAGAAATTGGAAAAGACATTCTCGATCTCTTTTTTTTGAGACAAATTTACTGGCGAAAACAAAAATTTGCTATCGTCTTCTGTTTTTGAGTTACAAACAAAAGTTCGATTTTTCGACTTTTAGACACATGTTCTTGGTTGTTTGTAAAGTTATGAAAAAAAAAACAACTTTTACATTCACGAGGCACTTTTCTCTTCATAATACAGTGGCATCGAGAAAATTAAAAAAAAAGGTGTTATGGCATAAAGTTGTATTTTTTTAAACAGGAATCATAGTTGGCTATGGTTTAGTTAAAAAGGATTTTTATTTCTCTTTCGAACTATATATCATATGTGGAGTCACTATTGATGTGTAAGTTGTAACGAAGTGATTATTTTATAGAATTAAAATATGTAACTAGGTGCTATTTGCCTGATTCAAAAGATATTTTAAACATTTTAGTACCGCGCTCTTAATAGTGGTATTGTCAGTTGCTCATTAATAATAGTATAATTAATATTTGTAAGATAGGTAGTAGTAATCCGTTTGTATAAACATGCCGAGCTGCAGACAGTACGTGAAACGCGAAAGGCGAATCGCGCATACTGTCACCGGCACTCCTGTGCCCGCGCAAAGGAAAGGACCCCGAGATTGAAAACAAATAAGTTAGTTTCCGTCTGGCCGCTGACCGAAGAACCACGCCGACCAGCATAGTAAGTAATCTCGTTGTGAGTATAGAGGTATATAGGTATATAAATTTAATTCCGAATTTTTCTAAGTCATATTCCGCGCATGACTATCGCGTCTCCTCCTACCTCTGCTTTTGGCAGAGTTTAGTAGCTTGAGTCCGTTGTTACCGCCAGTATCTTCCAGACGTGCCGACGCCGACCGCTCCGTAAATCCAGAGAGGAAGCAGCACAGGATACGGAAGTAGGTATCAGGGTTTGATAAAAAATAAAGGTTTGGTAAATAAAAGGTATTACTTGGCTGGTGTGTATTTTCCGGAAATTGTTTAGAGTTTGTAAAACGCGAACACCCCATCCGTGGAGTCCGCAAGCGTAATGCCGTATCTGCTTCATACACTTCCGTTCGAGTGTAGAACGGGAGAGTGGCTGAAAGTTGGAATCGTAACCGCGTTATACCGCGTGTCCTCCAGGCTACCTGAGCACGTCAAATTTTGCATGGTGACTTGGAGGTACTATCATTCGTAACCGCGTATCCTTCAGGCTACTTGAGCACGTCATATTCTGCAGGGTGACTTGGAGGTACTATCATTCATAACCGCGTTATACAGGGTGTCCTCCAGGCAACCTGAGCATGTCATATTCTGCAGGGTGACTTGGAGGTAGGATTATTTCAGTTTGCCATTACCGTAGTCTCTTTAAAATCCCAACTGTTAGGGTTGCCACTCCTTCCCCCCCCAAACCGTAACCGTGTTATACCGGATGTCCTCCAGGCTACCTGAGCACGCCATATTCTGCAGGGTGGATTGGAGGTACTATCATTCGTAACCGCGCTATACAGGGTGTCCTCCAGGCTACCTGAGCACGTCATATTCTGCAGGGTGACTTGGAGGTACTAGATTCGCCATATCATAAGTCCGGAACCATACATTAGCCAAGCCATAGTAAGTCATAGTCATAGTCATAGTGTGCTTGTATTAACGCTTGCTTCTCCTTCTAGTATCCGTCCGTCGTCTGCTTATGGCCGATCCATTATTGCTGGTCACCGTTTTCACTGCTTAATCACCTTATTACCATGTCGCACCGCTTGTACGCCCGCTTACTGTCCCCGCTCGCCTGTAATTAAGACCGTTTGCAGTATAAGTTGTAAATAACCTATTAGTGTAAGAACCGTTAGCCGTAGGCTACTTACTAAGATGTATATAGTGTAAATAATAATTAGTGTGTAGAATAAATGTAAATATATTGAATGAGAGTCGTTTCATTAACTGTAGTGTGTAAGTTACCTTTTCCCGACCTCTGGCTTATCCGTTTCTTCACTGTAGTTGCCCGGCCTCTATCGTCCCGCCGATAGAGTAAAGTGGTGTTTCTGCACTCTAAACACAAACTGGCGCCCGAGATATCCGTACCGTGAGCACCGCCGTAGTGTTGGGCGTCAAAGTGACACTTCTGCTCGTGTGAAGAACAGAAGGGGGCGTCAAAAAGTATTTAATTAGATTAAGTAGATTACTTTTTGCGTCTTTTTATATTTATTCCAAGTAGGCGTTTGTCATCTTGTGACAGTGTTTATCAGTTTGTCAGTAAATTGCATATTAATAATTTTGTTTCTGTTATAATTACACTCCATTTAATCGTAAAAGTGAAGATGTCTTACGAAAATTACAAAAAATATGATATGCTAGAATGCTTTATTCAAAGTAATAACAATTGTAATAACATTGCATCCGAAATATATTTCAATCGCTATCCAGAGAGAAGACAACCTAATAAAGTTATTTTTAAGAGGTTAAAAGAAAATTTCATTAATTGTCAATCTTTCAGCAAGCTAAGATCAAAAAATCAGATATTTATATCTAATTTTATAACACATTACAATTAAAAATAAAATTTCAAATTAAGGTAAATGTTATTTACGCGTTATTTATGCATTGATATAGCACGAGAAATTATATATGATTATATGAAGAATCGTATCATAGCTCGGTGAACACACGTGTATAACAAATCTACAGGGTATAACGAAAAAACATGTAATGGCAGATTCTGGGTAGCAAATGATGATGATATAATATATCGATTTATCTCTATTAAAAATATTTTTTTATGGTGGCGTTAAATCGCTGTAAAAAATTTTGTGTTAGTAATAACGAAAAACGAAAACGTTAGGTTAATTCTAAATACTATATAGATTTAATAAAATTACACCTAGGTAATACTGATGCGTATTTTTTTTAAACTAAGGAAATGCGAATATTTTATTTGGTGTAATTTTAGGAAACTAAATAATCGTATTCTCTAAGTTTCAAAAAATACGCACAGTATTGCCTGTTATTTTATACCTTAAATCTATATGGTATTTAAAATGAACCTAATGTTTTCTCGAAGCATGGTGAGCCAAGTGATTATTCGACGCAAGACTTAATTTGCTACGACCAATCAAAATGATTTCACGGGTACGCGTAGAAACTGCTGTAGCTGCAACAGCTTCTTTAGTATTACCTTGGACCATTGCAAAAAAAGAAAGATATACCCGTTTTAAAAAGGAAAAAGTGTTGGACTAAAGAAATTTACAAAAACCTAGCTCGGCACTGAAATAAACTATTACGACAAACAGCTTTGGAACAATTTGAGAAAGTATGTACCCTTACTATGTATATCGTTCAATTCATCTTCTACACTCGTCTTTCCCATCTTAAAAATTTCTGCTCGCAAATTTACAAATAAAACGATAAACCCGTCCGGAGTACTGCCTCGTGCTCGACTGAGGCTCCTTTGAACATGTTACAAAAACCGACACGCGCGGATCAGACCGCGGCAACCTCAACTGAGGCATTGAGCACGCGAGGGAAGTCTAGATTGTGCGAGCGTTTTACTTCGCAAGTCAACCTCGCGAGGCTGCTCGCCCAGTCTGGACCCGGCTAATGATTAGAGCGTGGCAAATCTAACGCTGGTCATGGAAGTATGTACGTTGGCAACAAATACTATATGCGCGTATGCAGCAAATATAATTGAAATCTCTGCGTGCCGTATTCCAGTCTGCTTAAGTCTTTTTTTCTGTTCTGTGTGCTTAAGTATTTCGTCGTGACAGTATAAACTGATGAAAATAACAACGTTACGGTGTGCCGGTTTGAGATTTGCGTCTTACACTTTTAAGCACATCGACAAATATAAAGATCTAAAGTGTAATATAAGGGAAGGCTGCGTTTTCACCAGGTATACAATTTAAATTCATAAATCTCTGTTAACATTTTTCTGTTAATAATATCGAAAAACGAAAACAAATAATTCATCCTAATATATTTCCTATATAAAGTTGCAGGCAATACTGATGCACATTCTTTTTTATTAAAAGTTAATACGGTTATTCAATTTCATGACACCGAATAAAATATTCGTATTAATAAAAAAATAAACGCATCAGTATTGCCTGTAATTTTATATATTAAATCCATATGGTTTAAATACCATATGGATGAATTGTTTTCATTTTTCGTTCTCATCAACAGAAAAATTTTAGTTGTGTTTCGGCTGAACAGCGATTTAAAGTTTTATGTTGGTAACCTGACGACGGGGGCATGCTAACACTGTCTGAAAGCCTCTAAGTTATAAGTTTTATATTAGCTTGTCCTTACATACAACTTCCAACGTAACCTAATTTAATACGTTGGGGGCCATGGTTAGCAGCAGTTGGATACTACCATGAGTATTTTCAACGAGTAAAGGATTTTATTCTACAATTAAATCCATCTCCCAGACCCAAAACTATTTAAAAAATCTTGAAGTAGAAGCAACAATATATGTAATTCACAACAATTATACACGTAAAAGGTAAGCAATGTTGCTTATTTCATCATCTTCCATAATTATCATAAACGTAGTTATTCACATGGTACGCCACTGAGATCCGTCTGATTTGCCACGCTCTAGTAATGACTATTAGAACAGAATTTAATGTATCTTTGAATCAAACGGTGAATTTTGAGTATATAACCTTTTTTTTAACAAAACTATCTTTTAATACAATTATTGTAATACGTTTTAACAAATACGTATAAAACAATAATAAGTAATTTTTAATACTGAAAATTTTAACAGTCGATGAATTTTGACGAAATAATATTATTTTGTGGTAACAACTTTTTTTTCAGGGTGTTGTAAAATAATCTGCGATTTTTATTCCTTTTTACTCCTAAGCTAAAATACGATGATTTGCATTTTGCTGAAACATTTTATCCTCCTCGTTCAGAATGAACATTTTATCAAACCAGGTATTTGATTTTTTTTATTAGTGGTGTTATTATGTCATGTCCTGCGATGAATATTCCTGTGTCAAGGAGTTTGGAAAAAATTAAAATTTAAGAAAAAAATTATTAGCGTAGACATTTTGACGTAAAAAGGAGGCGCAGTCTGGTTGAACCATTTCAATGGTTTTTTTATAGAATCAATTCAGCCCAAGATACCAATACCTCGTACCAAATATGAAATAAATATCTCACACATTTTAGGAGAAAAAAGAACACAGCAATTTTTTTTCTGTATCTCGAAAACAAAAGACCTGCCGAAAAAAGTTTATAGTAAAACTTTTCAGTATTAAAAGTGAATCGACCTGTATATATTAAATCGATTATTACAATGCTGTTAGAAGCAAATCGATTATTTACTTAAAAGTCCATCATTTCATTTGATTTCAAAATATGTAATATTTAAAATTTCGTTTTAATAATATCTAATTACGTAACTGAATTCTTCTTGAAAAAGGTGAAATTGAAATACATTTTATAATTTCCATTTCCAATAATTTAATTTACTTACCATAGGCGCACTGATAAAAAAGGGGAGGCTAAAACAGTCATATTATGATCCTGAAATCCAATATTTTAATTTGAGAGTTTCTAATGAGAATATGTTGAAATATTGAGCTCCTGTTATTATTTTATTTTAACATACTCCACCAAACGAAGAAGATAATTACACAGACTTAACAGATACAGCCAATAGCTTTTTTTATCTTCAAATTTAAAGGCCTATAACACATTAAAAAGAACTGTTGATTAGAGATAAACCTGGACATATCGCCATAATTTCCTGCCCAGAATCTGTTATTAAATTTATAACATATATATTGGTTCGCTGAATAATCGCTTCATCCACTGCGTGTAAGTGTATGAGCACGAATCCCTCACTAGTGCCATTCGTTTTTGAAAGAATGTGTGAAATTTTTCTTTTTTAGACTAGCTTGGCTTCAACAATCTCATTTTTATGCAACTGGCTCGGTGCAACGTTTCCATTGTGCTGGATTTATAGAACAACATTTGAGTCTGCTCCATACGGTCGGCCGTCATATTCGCCAAATCCAATACAATGTGACTCATTTTTCCATTAATGGAAATATACTTTCGTCGAACACTTGGTCGACCATCGAGCACTACTGGGCAAGCATTTGGGATTCTGGTTTTTAGGGATATAGTTAATCGGCTAATCAACGCCTTTGAGCATCACCTTGATTATTGCCTAAAAATGAAAGAGGTAGGGAGCAGAAAGGTGGCAATTAAAATGATTATTTAGTATTTTAAAAATTGTTACACATTTTTATTAACACAAAAAAATTAAGAAAATATGAAAAGCGTTATGATGTTACAAGTGGATATGGGGATGAGGTATGGACATCCGTTTAATTTCCGATATTCGATCAGTGAAGTTAAGCAGCACTGATCGAGTCCGGCAATTGGATGGATGAACGATAGCTCGTCTAACAGTCGGTAGGCTGTCAACAGACAATCCCGGGAAGGCCGCTAGCCTGATGCAGGCGGAGAGGCGAGCCCGGGTGGAGGGTCCAAGAGACCTACCCAGGAGGATTGCCACTCTGCTAGCGGTGCAGGCGGGCAGGCCCAGGCGGTGGGTTAGTTGACAGTCGAAGACCGTGGTTCGGAGTCCACGCTAAACTGTAGGTCCCTAGGTAAAAAGGGCCCATTGTGGCCTACTTGCCTAGTAAAATAAGTAGCTACTACTACTACTACAAGTGGATATTCTTTGGTATCTTTAGTAAAGTAAAATATGCATTAACATCAAAAAAGCACATTAGCTACGATCCGTAAGTCGATGTTTTTGAATAAATTAAAATTAATTAGCACTGAAAAATGTTACGGTAATTAGTGAATTTTTATTTTCGTCACTTTGTAAGAAAATTTTTAAAAGGTCGATACGAAAACAAAAAACATTACAAGCTTAACTTTATAGAAATAAAAAGTTATCATAACTGAATAAACCTCCATATTCTTTTATCTGTTTAGATATAATGCAACTTTGCAGCTCTTATTGACGCCGCTTCAGTTGGTCAGAAATTACGGGGACAACAGATAACTACAACAACCACAAAAACATCTACAGCACAGATTAGTACTTTTTAAAATTATGTCCACTATTCTCTATGAATAATTTGTTCAACATTTGTTTTCATAAAAAAAATCAGCATTACAACGTTCGTATTCTTGGATATATCATTATTATGAGGAAACATGTTTATGAAATGCTTAAAAAATTACCACTTTTAAAAAGCAATCAATATTTAATTTAAAAATGTATTTATTTCCTTTCAAAGCTTCTCATAATTGGCTACTACGCCCAAATTTCTAATTACGTAATTGCTATTTCCAATAGCTCTGCCTTTTTCACTGTTATTTGTATTTGCAACATCAACGTGTACTTTATAAAAGTTAAATGAGGTTAGTTTCAACTTTCTCCACCAAACGTGAAAGTTTCAGACCCTCATCTATTTCCCAATTACGAGCAGCCGGTTTACGACTTAAATTATCGACAGTTGTAGTATATTTTCTGTAGTAATAATTACTGGCATAAAGTAATATTAAAATTTACATATCGTCAAAAAAAAAAACAAATTAAAATTCATAATATACGAACACCAAATAAAATATAAACAAATCTGTAGCTCCATCTGGAATTATAATAGAGACCATGCTATCAAAATTATAGGATTTAGCACTACGTAATGAATAGAACCTACGATATAACGAAACAGAAAATCGAATTTGCATTTAAAAATAAATTTGACATAATAAATATATTTATATTAATTTACAGTGAAAAAATATGAATCTTCCTTTTTTTTACCACAATAAATATTATATTCAGTAACACAGCAGTAATAAATGTATTTTTCATATTCATATACTCATGGACAAAGTTAAAGCACCACTGTTTTTTCACTTTGCTTTATGAATCTTCAATATCTTAATTCCGCAAGTAACTTTTTCAGATGGATTTGGAATCTGTTGCATCATTAATGTTAAATAATTGTCAATATCTGCAAGTTGTCAACAACATTGCGCAGATATCTGATTACTGATTAATTTGGGTTTTGAAAAAAAAAATGTTTTTCATAAATTGAAAGATCATATATGTTTTATAACAAAACTATTTTTATTTCTTTTTCGTAATAATTAACAGCTGACTCGTGTATTTTCGTTTATAATTAAGTTATTCTCGTTTTTATCATCTGTGTATTGATTGCTTCATTGAAAATGTCTAATCTAAATAGTTATCGGGCCTGTTTTGTACCATTCTGTACAAATAATACAAAAACAACTCCCAAAAAAATATTTTTAAATGTGCCACAAGATGTTAAACGTCGAAATCAATGGTTCCAAGCAGCACGACGTATCCCAAAACCATATCAAATTTGTTCTGTTGTGAAGTTCACTTCGATGTAAGTATTTTAATATAATTATATATTTAATAATAATCATTTATATCAGCATGTAAATATAATGCATAGATACGTCAAATACAAATTTTTAAGGAGACTAACTCCAAATTAGAACTAACAAAAAAATCGTGATGATACAAAAGTTTAAATAAATAGTTTTAATTGGTTTAATAATAAATTTGTATACTGTTATTATCGAATGATATTTGTTTAATTTTGAGTTTCAAACTTTATGTTAAGTTAAGTTATACCCTGGACTAAATGGACAATGTAAATTGATATTTTGCAAAATACATGTCGTTGATTGTTTCATAATCACAATGATATTGAAACCATCCTGATTATTATTTATTTTTAGCATAAAGAAGATATGGAGAATTACTACAATGGGAGGCAGAGCAAAAATTGTTGATGTAGTACCACACAAGTTTATCTGCCAACCTAGCTGTAAAAGACAAGACAATACAGTTCCTAGAGTAGCTGCAGAGAATAGAAGAAAACAACAAATTCTTCAAGAAATTTTGAGTGAATCGTCAGAAAATAATGAAATTAACAATCCTCAAGAATTTATTATTGGGACTATATCAAAAGATCATAATTTTGATAATGTTGAAATACATTCTTCGTCTTTAACTAATATCAGTTACAAAAGTCAATTAGCCTTTATAAACCCTTTATCACACATTACTGGTTTAAATAGTAGTAACCAACAATACTTTTTTTGCACTAAACAATAATTTTGAGAGTATATACACAGGTAAGAGTTGTTGGCAGTACTTACGTGAAAAACATTAACATAATGACGTCACAAATATGACATACATTCGTGGCGCGTGTTGTAGTCAGATGATATTTTTTAAAATTTCAGGCAATTTAATTAATTTATAATTAGTTGTATATAATTTAAAAAAAAAATTTCTCATCGATTTTCAATATCATTTGTGATAAAGCATTGAAAGAAAATAAAAAAAAATGATAATTAATTTTTATTCAAAAACCCAATTGCATCGCAACTACATAAGTCGATCAGTCTGATTTGTTTATTAGTTCTATAGTCAACTTTGCTTGGAATTATTCGAAATCGTTCATTCAGATATTCTTCAACTTAATCATGCATTGACCAAGAAATTTAACCCTACAGGAAGCAGTACAAAAGTCAACATTGCTGGACGAGAGATATTTTCAACGTTATGTGGCAAATTTGTTAGAAGTAAACCATTCATCAATAAGTCGCACGGTTAGACATTTCAATGAGACTTATTTTAGATGACGAGGTTAGGGCCGAAAAAGGTTAACTTACGAACGAGATGAAGGTTTTATCACACGACTTGTTATAAGAAACAGGACCGCTACAAGTTCGGAGCTGAGAAATGAACTCGAAGCAGTTCGAAACGTATCAATTTCTTCTCGAACAGTCGGAAGGAGGTTTAATCAAACACAATTGCATAGTAGAAACCAGCCATTGCATACCAACGGATACAGAGTTGCAAGGGATCATTCCAATTGGACTGTAGTCGAACAGTAACTTTGTTTACAGATGAAACAAGAGTTAGCTTAAAGAGTCCCGATGGACGTGAGCAAGTCTGAGGAAGGGGAAGAGAAAAGTATGCTAGCTACAATTTCGTTCCGAGAGTGCCTTTTGGTGGCGGCTCTGTAATGTTTTGAGAACAATCTGGTTTGACGCTCGCACAGAGTTGAAGAATGTGGAAGATCCATGATTGCAATTTTTTATCGGAATAATGTCATGCCATTTGCTCCATTTTTTGTTGAAAACTTCCACTTTATGCAGTATAACGCGAGACCTTACGTTGCCATATACTAGAACTACCTCAATGAAGTCAATATTACTGTTATGCAGATCATCTGGGGCAATTTATAAATATTGTAAAAGCAAACAAAAATTCTACACAAAAGAACTGGAGAAGAAACATTAAGGCAAAGGGCATAAATAAGCTAAGAGTTTCACTAAATCACATTAAATGGAATTTATTTTGTCCGAATTTTTAGTTAGCACTTATTCTTCTCTTATTGACAAGTATTTTCGACTAAAGGAAAGTAAAATAAACCACAATCCTCCTGTCCAGTGGTTTAACGACTCACTAAGAAATATGAGGGACACACTCTGTTGTGTAAAAACTATTGCAAACTGCTCTAAGGATTTCACTATATATAATACTTTAAAAAAGGATTATAAATCCAAATTAATTAAATCAAAAAAAAGCTGCTTATGATTCTTTTATTGAAAATTCTAATAACAAAGCACGCGACAGCTGGAAATTAATAAATTTTGAGAGAAACAAGTATACATCTAGCACACCATCAGAACATGAAATCTCAATAGACTCTTTTAATAAATATTTCGCTAATATAGCTGAGCATTTTATAAAGTTGTTACCTACAGTGAATGTTAGTGCAACAAAGTTTTTAAAAAATTTACCTACTACACAGTCATCCTTTTTCCTTGAACCAGTAACTACATTTGAGGTTGCTGAGGCCGTAAAGAATTTAAGGGATTCAAACTGCTCTGATATTTACGGCTTAAACAGTCGAATTCTGAAAGATACCATAGATATAATTCTAGTCCCACTTACACTACTTATTAATTGCTGCTTTAGTGAAGGCGTTTTTCCGGATGTGCTAAAGGTTACCAAAATCATACCGATTTTTAAAAAAGGTGATATCAGTGTTAAAGATAACTATCGCCCCATATCTATCATTCCAATGTTCTCAAAGATTATAGAAATTATCTTGAAAAATAGACTTGTTAACTATCTTAATACTCAGAATGTTTTAAACTGTTGTCAATTTGGTTTTAGGAAGAAATGCTCAACCACAAATGCTGTATTTGAAATAGTGAGTAACATAGTCGAGGGTCTGGAGAGTGGTAAGCATGTGGCTATCAGCTTATGCGATCTCTCCAAGGCTTTCGACTGTGTATCTCATGAGATTCTTTAAACTTTTACGGTATCAGAGGTATCTGCCTAAATCTCTTTCATTCCTATCTCAACAACAGACAACAATGTGTATCAATAAATGGTATAAATTCGGAATTTCTAAAAATTAACCATGGAGTGCCTCAAGGTTCTGTACTGGGACCCCTACTGTTTATTTTATATACTAACGATTTCTTTCACTTTATGTCTCCGGTAAAATGTATTGCATATGCAGATGATACATCTATTTTGAATCACAATCCTAATATTAGCAATTTACACAATGACTGTGCTAGATCCCTCCAGCAAGCTTGCGAATGGTTCTCTTCAAATAAGTTAAAACTAAATGAAGATAAGACTTAGTCTATTATGTGTACATCTAACTTTTATATGTTTATACATGTTTATCTATATATGTATATATTATTATTTATACTTTCTTGTAGTGTACAAAGCAATTACTTTGTTTTTTAATTTCATTTTTTGTTATATGTATGTATATATTTTTTATTTGTTTCAAATATTTTGTAACCTGTATATTTTTTTGTAATTTTGACCTGCCACAAATGTATCCCTATATGTAAAGTGGTTAAATAAATCTATCTATCTATCTATCTATCTATCTATGGATTGGCCACCCAGAAGCCCAGATGTAAGCCTGATAGAGCACCTTTGGGATACATTTAATAGATTAGTTTGACATCGTATACCTACTCCTAGGAACATCGTAGATCTTACAGAGGTCATTGTTACTGAATGGGAGAACATTTTTTTCTTCTTTTCAACATTCATGATGCTTTTGCTTGACGATATTTATTTTTATTGTTTGCACTCAATAAATACTTTCTAAATGAGAGTTTAGAAAGTAGTTATATATGAAAATAAACAAGAGTAAATGACTGAGAAATCATTTACACTTGTTTATTTTTATATATTGTTACGCCAATGGGCTGGTTCCGGGGTGTGCCCAGAGATGGGGATACCAGAATTAAGGGGGTCGGAAATATTAAAGAAAGTTCTAGACCATACATGGATGGATATATAAGGCGCACGGTGAGTCAAGGAACTCAGTCTTAATTTGGAATTGTGAGAATAAAGAAGAAATAAGTAAAGATTTCTAAGTGTTTGTGATTATTGTTGTCCTTCATTAAGTTAGTGTTGTAATTATTAATTAGTTAATAAAATAGTCAATAAGTATTACCTGGAGTTTCTATCAACGAGTCTACGGTTTGAGGTGTTTGTGTGGATAGTAAACACGTAACAATATACATTACGTTGAACAACTCAAGAGTTTCGACTTTTGTCATTTAATAAGATCGTGCGTTAATTACGTCCTGGAGTTTATATCAATAAAAATATGATACATCGAAATCAACAGGCACTATGTTTAATCTAGACAGGGAAATTAATTATCAGCGCGATTGGCATGCGGCTTCATTTTTTAAAACAGTGAAATAAAATGTGTACACATAATTTCTGAGTTGGAACCTTTGATGTGAAATAATTTTCCACAAATTATCAAAACAACAACAAAACATATACTACACTGGACACGCCTTTCGTCAACCAATTTTGGCATCATCTGGAGATGATTAAAACTCAGTTTTAATCATCTCCAGATGATACCAACTTGATTGGCGAACATCAGTTTTGATCATTTCCATCTCCAGATGATGCCAACTTGGTTGGCGAAACGCGCGTCGAGTGCAGTATATGGGGTTTTGGTGCTTTGTGGAAAACTACGTCAGTGTTATACACCATTAAAACATTTTTTTTATTCAACATCCGACTATTACCGCTACTAAGGCCAATCACCGATGCCAGGAAATAAGTTCATCAGTGTTTGTGTAAGCACTAGCACCCCCCAACCCGAAAATATTACCGTACACCCATTTCGTCGTGGAATAGGGCTATTTAACGTGCTCACATCGCAGATACACGAAACCCACACCTTTCGAATTGAAAATAGTATTATACCTTATAGACTTGGTCCTGCCCGTCTAGAAAATTAATTATTTATTGTGAATCTTTTGGGTGGAAAATTCATATTTATTGGTCTAGCACGGTAAAGTGATATTAAGGGATTGGTTAAAGTCTTGACAGGAGTATCTGATAACAATTAAAAATGATTAATCCTGTCTTCTTTGAAAGTAAGCGTTTGACATCTGTCTGTCGAATTTTTGAATTTTGTTTGCAAAAGATTTCAAATTAAATAGTTTTTTAATCCTAGCAAAAATTGTTGAAAGAAAGTCGCTGGTGCTCGTCTCGGAAACTGCTAGCTCATCCAGTAAAGAATCGTTTTCCGGTCTTATCACGTGAATAACTATTTTGTCCTTGTTGGTAATCAATAGTAAGTAATTTTTGCAACTTTCTAATAGATTACTTCCTTATCTGTGATTGTTTATCAATTCTTTCATATTTAATATGTTGCTTGGCACTTTATTTTCAAAGTCTCTTTAGATAAACGATAATAATCACGGTTTATAGAAGTATGGAAAATCATATGCCGAATCGTAATAAACGTTTCCTGGTCTGTTTTACCGAGGTTTTCATTTTAACTGCCAAATGGTTAAACACAGGGGAAATTATTTTTACAAAAGAGAGGTGCAAAATTCATTGACATTCGTCGATGCAATACAATTGGTTGCACATTCATAAATGAGGTATATAAAGTTTATTTTAAACTTATTTGCAACATAAAAAATGTCGGCTTCTTTGATCCCTTTACCGTCGTCAAAGAAGCAGACGTCTTTTATGTTGCAAATAAGTTTGAAATAAACATTACATATATTTACTAACCATATAAAATGATTATGAATTAGATCACCGGTTCAGTGGCGTAAATGTCTAGTGCACGCGATGGAAAGCGTAACTAGAAATCTTTCTTTAGTAGTTGCGGGTTCGAATCCCACCACCGACCGGCACTCGCAGTGTCGGTGGGAATGGTTGTATGTCCACGTTTTTCTAAATGTAACCCCCTTCTGGACAGCTTCGGGGGCTGTCTAATTTCTATGGTGTGTAAAAAAAAACCTAAATAATCAAAAAGAAGATTGTTATTTTTATTACGGACACCAAATTACTTTGCTTCCGAGCGAGGTCATTCATCACCTTCAGATTTAGAAGCACAGTTCAACCCTGCCTCACAAATTTATAATTTTATTTCGTAATTAATACAAAATGCAAACTCATCAGTCACCGTCAGCAACCGAATTATTGCAAATTAATAATATAGGTAATATAAATATTTATCATGTTACATTACAAATAACTACATACATTATTAACGTATGTAGTTATGAAATTAAATAATTATAAAACGCTGTTGTATGCCAAAAATATTACATATTTGTGAAAAAAGTAAAAAACTTAACTTACTAGAAGCTATGGAAATAAATAAGTTAAACAAAGATAAAAATTATAACATATTAAACGATCAGATAGATATAAATAATTCCCCGTTATTAAATTTAGTTCTGTAAACTTATTGCTGTTAAGATAAAATTCAACCCAAAATATAAAGGACATGGCACCCAAACAAGAGGGATCCTGGGTTCAGTAGATTTTTCTGAATTTTTTTATACAATATATTATGACCCAGGATGACACTTGTATACGCGGGAAATTTTTCTGAGCCTACCAGAAAACAGGTCCGAAGATTCCTTCTTTTGCAAAGTTTAAAAATATTATTTTTCTCTTTGGATATGAACATGAACATGACACAGTTTAATAACATTGTAAATATAAATGGGAGACTCCTGGATTTAGTTTTATCTGACTTGAAAACCTGCACTGTTTCGCGAGACACTTCACCTCTCGTGAAAGAGGATGTTCACCATCCAGCCCTATGCATCAATGTATTACCAAAAAGAATTAACTCTGCCAAATTTCCAGTAAACTCGCGAGAAAAGAATATTTATAACTTTAGGAAAGCAAATTACCCAGCACTGTACAACTCTTTACTTCAAACCGACTGGACTTTCCTAGAAAACTCCAATGATGTCAACAAGGCATGCGACGAATTTTATGATAAACTACATTCAATTTTTGATGTGCATGTCCCAAAATACAAAAACACAAAAAGAACAAAATTTCCTGTTTGGTATACAACCGAAATAATAAGAAACATTAAAGCGAGAGATCACTACCGCAAAAACTACAATAAATATAATGACATCAACTCACTAGAAGAGTACAAGCGCGTAAGATCATCGATAAATTTACAGGTCAAGGAAGCATATAATAATTATTTAGAAAATGTAGAGAATGCTTTGATAGTTGACCCTAAGCAATTCTGGTCATACATAAATAACAAGAAAGGTACTACCACAATACCTGGCAGAATGAATATAGATGGCCATGAAATTGAAAACCCACAAAACATTGTAGATCATTTCAGTCAATTTTTCAAAAGTGTTTATTTGCCGCTCTCTAACGCTATACCAGCTCCTAATATCGTAAGTAATTTGCCATGTATAAATATCGATCAATTATCAGAATCAGATATAAAAATAGCCATTAAAAGATTAAAAAATAAAATGACATCAGGACATGATCAGGTTCCTAGTTTTTTAATCAAAGATTGCGCGAATGTGTTTACTGTGCCACTGCTAACCCTATTCAATACTGCATTACGGACCTCTACTTTTCCTGAGTGCTGGAAGCTAGCCAAAGTGTGTCCCATTTACAAATGTGGCAATAAGGCAGACATAGGGAACTATAGGGGTATATCAATCCTGCCCAATTTCGCAAAAGTATTTGAGGCGGCAATCTATGCTACAATTTATACTGGTGTAAGAAATTCAATTTCTGTCCATCAACACGGCTTTATGGAGAAACGTTCTACCTCTACAAATTTGGCCTGTTTAACACAGTTTATCACAGAATCTTTAGACAATAGAGGTCAAGTTGACGTGGTGTATACCGATTTCTCTAAAGCCTTTGATCGCATAGATCACAAATTGCTAATAGAAAAATTAAACCACTTTGGTTTTAATAAGTCATTGTTGAATTTCTTTAAATCTTACTTAGAAGAAAGGCTACAGTATGTCCAGTATAATGGATTTAAGTCGAGTACGTACCTTGCAACGTCAGGAGTGCCACAAGGTTCAAATCTGGGGCCACTTTTATTCAACTTATTTATAAATAATTTATGTATAGAATTAGAATGCGAGAAACTTTTATTTGCTGATGATCTTAAAATATATTGTAGTATTAACAACATCGAAGATTGCACAGCGTTACAACAGCAACTACACAAAGTGGAAGTGTGGTGCACCTCTAACAAATTGGATATGAACGTTTCAAAATGTAAGGTTATATCATACACGCGTAAAAAGAATTCTATCGAGTTCTCGTATACGTTTAACAACACGGAGTTGATAAGAAGTCAAACAACAAAAGACCTGGGTATTTTATTTGACTCTAAACTGGATTTCATAGAGCACATTAATGCATCAACAAATTCGGCACTTAAGTCACTAGGATTTATAATAAGAAACTGTAAAAAGTTTTCTAATGTAGAAGCGCTCAAGACACTGTATTACTCACTTGTACGTTCAAAACTTGAATATGGTGCGATAATTTGGGACCCGATTTATAATATTCATTCACATTCACTGGAAAAGATTCAACGAAAGTTTATGAAGTACATGGTTTTTAAGACAGATAATTATTATCCAGAACGAGGATACCCAAATACACTGCTATTGACAAGGCTAAACATGAAGTCCCTGGAGAATAGAAGGAGGGTAATCATCTTAGTATTTTTGTATAAGCTAATTCATAGTTTAATTGACTCCCCAGAGCTATTGTCAAAAATTAATTTTAGAATCCCTAGATTGGAGGCACGTCAAAACGTTCTATTCTACTGTCCCACTAATCGTACAAATATTCTCAAAAAGTCTCCTATTTATTCTATGATGGAGTTATATAATACTCTTGGCGAACAAGTTGATATTTACAATTCCAGTTTAAATCATTATATCAGTACGATCTCAACTGTTTCCTAATAAATGGCACAAATGCAACAATAGTTTAACTTATATTGTATAAGAATATACACATTATTTATAGGACTTACATACAGCTGCATACGCAGTTATTTAATTCATTAGTAAAATATAATATACCAACTTTTTTTATACAGAGTACGATATGATAATGTATAAATACCCCTAATTCAGTTAGTCTAATTTAGTTTAATTTAGTTAGTTCAAGTACCTAGTGTTAAGTAGCATGTAATGTATAATTAATTTAATCAATATGTAATTATTGTAATTGTATTTTCCCATCCCATAATTGGCCTCGGCTGTTGGATGGTGTATTCAAATAAATAAATAAATAAATAAATCCTTTAAAAAATCGATTAGTATAAAGATTTTCAAGTATATATTTATTTAACGAAGTGTCCTATAATCCAAATATACGAGGTGCTATGATTGTTAATGATAAATGCTAACTTTTAAAGTTCTAAAAAATGTATTTTAGATGCAAACTGTTGATAAAAATATTGAAAAAAGAAATACTTATTTTGTACGTTTTTTGAAGCTATTTCAGTTTCTATAATTAATGTGTACGTAATATTTTTTTTGTTAATATATTGGAGAATAGTAGTGTTCTACTCGCTTCCTTGTGATATTGAACTACCACATAGTAACGGCTTCCTCATTCAACTTTTTTAAAACTTTTTAATTTTGCGAATTATGCCTTGAGGTTATTTTGTTATTATGGTTGTCACTTAAATAATTTATTAACTTCAACAATTACTTCATACGAAAACTGTAAAATTATAATTTTTTAAAATGGTACAATGTTATACTTGTGGTCGGGAAAATTCCAATTGCAAAATATATGACGAGAATGATATTAATGAAGAGCGGAAGAAAAATTTCGCAAAATTACATAAAAATCGGTTTCGTTTTAATGAAATTATGTTAAACGAACAGTCCAGAATTTGTTCAAACTGTAAAAGAAGAATAAACAGAATAATTGAAATGGAAGATGATTCGTTGGCAATCCCTATGGATGTTTTAGCACAATGAATTGTTTTGTTTGTTTGTCAGAGAATTTGTCGATTTCGAGTAAGCATTGATACAAGAATAGACTTTTTCTTAAAAACTAGAATTTATTTACCCTTGGAAACACTGTACTCAACATTTAACCGAAAATAGATTAATACAACTTGAGTTTATGGACAATCATATCTGTACCGCTACGAATAAGCATGACGGGACCAGAAACCGGTGAATGGTTTAGAAAATTTGAAAAATTAGGCAACATGCTCAGAAAATATCATCTTCAAAATGAGACCTATTTTGATGACGATGACATTAAGTCGAATACATCTTTAATTAAAAACAAATTTTGTGAATTATTTCAATTTTGCAATCCTGTACAATATGGCGGTCATTTAAGGAATGTCACATAGAAACATTTAATAATTTTTTTGATGAACAATGAGACAGGGATTATCAGATACCTGTTTAAAAACGCTATTGAATTACTCTTGCCGACAATATGTAAGTATAGCTATTACCATTGTAAGACAGAGCCTTATGGTTACATTTGTACCTGGAAACTTAGGATTTGATTGTCCTGAAGTTCAAAATAAAGAACAATTCATAAATAGCCATGTCACCAGATTTTCAAATATTCTCTACAATCCTGAACGAGAATATCCAAAAGCAATTTTATACCCTGACTGTACATATTTAAAAGTTCCAAAAAGTTCCCATTTTCGAATTCAACGACAGTAAAAAGTATAATTTGTTAAAAACAGGCCTAGTAGTCGCTCCGGATGGATATATTTTTGATGTACATGGTCCATACTTCTCGGAGTTCGCAATAATGACGCAGCAATTCTTTTACATCACATGACCCAAGATCAACACAGATTAAGATAATGGGTTCAAGAAGGTGATATTTGTTGCAGATCGTGGCTATAGGGATGCTGTTCGGTTTCTTGAGAAACTGAATTTAAACTACGAAATTCCACCTCACCTGTTACGTAATCAAAGGCAGTTTACCACAGAGGAAGTGAATCGTTCGAGAGTTATTACAAAAACAAGTTGGATAGTGAAATCAAGAAATGGACATTTAAAATCAGTTTTTTAAGATTTTTAGGGATATGATACCAATTCAACACTGTGTACACTTGTCAGATTTTTTGATAATTGCGTGCGCTATATTAAACAAATTTCACGAGCCTATACACATGCAAGATGCAAATGAGGAGCTTGCACAACGTATGTTAGAAATTAGAAATGGAGATAACATTAATTTGCTTCAAACAAGAGTTCAGCAAGATCAAATGCTTCGTGCAAGAGGTCATGGCCCCTGGATTAACATTCACGAGTATGACTTGGAAGGATTACCTAGATTAAATTATAATTACCTAAAGCTGAAAACTTTAGGAACTTACCAAGTTCGATTATCTCTAAGATATGTTGAAGACATCACAAATCGCAACCCAAACAACGAATTTATTCTTCAAACTCAGTTATTTGAACCAGGACTTATAAGAGCAAAAATATTTTCTCGTTTTACTCAGTCGGTGAGACACTTCATTCTTATTTCCTACCCTGAAAATCCTGATTAAAATGTGGATCCTACATCAGGAACATATTGCACATGCAAAATGGGAGCAAGGACATTAGGAGTATGTGCTCATGTAGCTAGTTTATTATGGTACTTGGGATATGCCAAACATGAAAATGTGAAATATCCATCAATATACTTTTGGGAGTTTTTAGATGCGGTGAATAGAGAACAAAATCATGTTGCAATTAACTGATTTGTATTTCATTATTTTAGTATCTTTGGATAGTATTATGATTTTTTAAATACTCTATCTTAGCATTTTCAGAATAGAAAATCATTAACTTATAACAAAACAGGTATTTATTTTTTTTTGTTTTTATGTTAAGTATCAAATTTAGAAATAAATGTTTAATTATCGAATGATAATAATGAATTTTAATGATTACCTGTTAGAACAGTTCTACACTTAACTTTACTCTTGAATTTTTTTATTGAAATTTCCTTAAAAATATTTCTATAAAAACATTAACAATTGTATTATTATGTTATCACCATTATTTTTATTCTTTCAATATTTTTATCAATAGTTTGCATCTAAAATACATTTTTTAGAACTTTAGAAGTTAGTATTTATAATTAACAATCATAGCACCTCCTATATTTTGATTATAGGATACTTCGTTAAATAAATATATACTTCAAAATCCTTATAATAATCGATTTTTTAAAGGATATTCATATCGAAAGAGAAAAATAATATTTTTAAACATTGCAAAAGAAGGAATTTTCGGACCTGTTTTCTGGTACACCTTGTAGGCTCACAAAAATTTCCCGTGTATACAAGTGTCATCCTGGGTCATAATATATTGTACAGAAAATTTCAGAAAAAATCTACTGAAACCCAGGATTCCTCTTGTTCGGGTGCCGTGTCCTTTTACTACCTCACCCTCTATGCTTTTAACACAACATTTGTGCACAGAAAAACCAACCATAAACTTATTTGCTATTTATTTTAGACCTAAAGAATGAATCTGTGTTACTTGAAAATGTCCGAATAGGATGACACTAGTTGTAAAGTTTAAAATAAAAATAAAAGTGAAAATTAGACAAGAAAAAAAAACAGTGTTTTGTAATTATTTAATTTCAAAAATGGATTTTCACAAAGTAACGTCATTTCAATCAGCATAGTTATTTTTAATTAGGTTAATATTTATTTTTCTAACACCTCAATATACATTTTTAACAATTTTAATTATCTATATCATCACATTAAAAACATGAAATTTGCGTGTTTGGCAAAACAATAATGTTATGTTAAAAATATAACTTATTAATTTGAATTTGGTAATATTTTATACTTATCGGTTTGCTTATGTTGCAGAAAGTATCTCTTCAGTCAATACCTACCTGAAAAAAAGAAAAAGTACATTATTAAAAAGAAAATAAATTTATATAACAATGAGCAAATGTACTCATTTTCAAAAACTACGCATTTTTGAAAAAAAATAGCTTTCTGAAAGTATCTCAAAATTATCTGAATTTAGAAAATAAAAAAAATTTCTTCTTTAAAGCGAAAAAAAAAAGATTTATAAGGACTACGACTACAAATTATAACTACATAATTTGCAATTAATTGTTAACAACTAATTTTACTAGTAGAAATGAGTGAAGACAGTGGTGTAAAATCAGGGCTGCAGGGTGTACTGAGCACACGACCCCGGACACTAGAGGGGCCCGGTGCCGATATAAAAGTTATCCTTACCAAATCAAGGACCAGAATAATTCCAAAATAAATGCAATACCAAAACTCAGTATAACCAGTTGATTATTTCAGCTAAATTTTTTTTCATAAATCCACTGAGCGCTCTGGGACCTCGAATGCAGGTGGTTGCGTTAGGGGCGTAGTATTTTACAAGGATACCATGGGTGTATGAAGCAAATTTAGCGTTGTTGATTAATTAATAAACTAAATAAATATTAGTAAGGAAAGAGAGCACAGGTGCAGCCAGGTGTATATATTTTAGTTTTTAACATTTTATATGGTTAAAATAAAAAATCTGTAGATTATCTAGATAAATGAAATAAAATACACACTAGGCATAATATTTTATTATTAATAATTGAAGAATGAATGCTACACATTTCTCAGGTTACAAAATAAAATAGCTAGGTATAAAAAAAACAAATGAATTATTCATATTTCCAAATTATTAATTTTGTGTTTTGTTTGCCAGTTTTAAAATTTCTATTAATAAATTTAAGACTGTAAAATATGTTATGTGGTGTGGAGGTAAAATATCATACTTTCAAATTACATTATTAAAATTACTTCATTAATGGTTCTTGCTTTTGTAAAACAGTAACTCCTATACTAAAATCAATAGACTAATGTAACCGTTTTTTCACGAGAAAATGTGAATAAATCTTTCTGTAACAACTGCAATAAATGTTAATTTTACATTTATTTATTATTTCGCTAATATGCTACTTACAGAAAAAGTCTACGGATATTTTTACAAAATTATACAAGACATAAAAAACACATTTGCTTGGTATTTTTTCTAAATCAATTAAAAAAAAAGTACATTTATAAAAATGTCCCTAGACTTTTCTTATGACATAAAAGAAATCATTGTTTGTGTAGTTTATCACTCTATCCGTATTATAGGATGTATACAGGGTGTTCTAACATAAATGGGGCTTTCTAAATAGGTATTTTACTATCGAAGAAGAAACAATCGTAATGGAAGAGAATAGCCCTTACTAAAAATGCAAACCACTTAACGGATGGTCAACACAAATTTAAGGATTCAAAACAATTTATATACAGGGTGTCCAATAATTAAGTGCCTCTATTCAAGAGAGTAATAGAACTATAAAAAATAAGTTGAGTTTTGTATATAAACATTTACCTTAAATCAGTTTATAAATAAAAGTGCGGAATTATTTTTGTAAAGTTAGGTTTGAACTAAAAAACTTTTTTTTTTTTTTAGTTCAAACTTAGTTGTAAACACAAAAACATCATCGGTTAGTGTAAAACAGAAAAAGTGATGTGCTCGCTATACGCACAAATTATTAATTAAGTAGCATTATCATTATTGTAAACTATAAAGTGCGACATCGGATTATTTTTTTCGTTTAAGTCATTGCATTGAAAACGGTGGAACACAGCCACCGAAACGTTTGTGAAATGTGTTTATGAATAAATAAACAATTTAGATTTTCATTCATATCTATCATTAAAGAACCAAAATCCCAAGAACACAATTGCTATAAAATATATAAATAAGGTTTAAAAAGTCAAAAAGAAAAACAACTTTGTTTCAAACTATATACTTATATACATATATGTATATATATATATATATATATATATATATATATATATATATATATATATATATATATATATATATATATATATATATATATATATATATATATATATATATATATATATATATATATACATGTACATGTAAGATGTAATACTTACAAGATAGGGGTATCCAAATATTCCTGAATGGAGTAAAAACAATGCTTTAATACTATGGTTTTTGTGTGATATTTAAATTGTTGATTGTTCAGTGTTTTTATTTCAGTAGGTAACTCATTATATAGCTTTAGACATAAAGTATTTTTTTCGGATCTTTGGAGTCTATGTTTAGGGGCTCGGAGTAAGTTGCAGGATCTAGTTTGATGGTTATGTATATCAGAGTTTTTGTTAAATGTTGACATATTTCTATGGATTTGAAGCAGCGAATGATAGATATAAAGTAAAAGTACTGGGATAATGCCATAGCTTTTGAACAAAGACTACAGTGATCTCTAAATCCCACATTCGCAATTATACGTACTGCTTTTTTTGCATCTTGAAAACACGAATAGCCGCATATGAATTCCCCCATAGAATTATCCCATAACTCGGAAACGAATGGTATACAGAGTAATAAGCATTTACTAACATATTGTTGCTTAATAAATGTTTGCCTCAGAAGATAGGTATTACTTGATAGTTTTTTACATAGAGCATCTATATGACATGTCCATGTTATGGAGCTATCCAGAGTAATCCCAAGTAATTTTCCACACCCCTCTACAAGTGTACTGTTGGAGAATGTGATTCTTTGTGTCTTTGTTTTGTTCAATTTCAAATTATTAAAGGTAAACCAGCGGCAGGCAGGAATGGGAAGATTGTTTACAACTTCGTTTCTTGTGTAAATCCGTCCATATATTGTTCGACCTTGAAAAATGGAATTTCGATAAAGATCAGTAATATTATTCTATTTAAGTATTGTAACTGTATCTTCTACTTAGTTTTGACTGACAGCACATTTTACTGTGAAACTATATACTTTTTAAGTAAAATTTTGATGTGACTTTGCTAGTTGATGATTTTATGATTACTAATGAAAATATACCGGAAAAGACGAAAATTCAGTTATAACAATCTATCTCGCAATGAATTATAGGAAAATTTCTGATAAAACGACGCCGACGTTTTTACTTCCTTATACCTAATATAAGGAAGTATAGTAATAGTGATTTTTTTCGTTCTCGAGATATTGATTGATATATACGTTTCGAACCCTCCTGAATCCATTCTGACTATTTTCATAATGATGTCTGTCGGTGCGTATGTGTGGCTGTGTACTATATTTTGTGTGTGTATGTGTATATCCGCGATAACTCGAAAAATACTAATAGGAGACTTCCCAAATTTGGCAGTTAAGATTGTGAACAACATTTTAGGTGATACATTAAATTTGGTGAATGTGGTACCACCAAAAGAGACATAATGAATGAAAGAAGAGAAAAGGTATAACTTCGGGAAAAAAATTAAAATTTTTTTATTGTATTTCTGGACGAATCTCGACGAATTATAATGAAAAAAACATAACTTCTGTCCGCATGTCTGTAATATCGCGATAGCAGCCACAGAGTTTGAGATAAAGCTTTTAAATTTGGTACACATGTTTTAAAGGCCAAAGACAATGAAAAATTCGGTGATGAGCAAAATTGTTCAGCTCAAAGGAGGTCCACGGGGCCCAAACTTTTCTGTATTTGCCTTTACAAAAAAATGTATTCTTGATGAGAGATTAAAAATCATGTCTACTATATCAAGCTAATAAAATATATTTTCCAAGTACTTAAATAAAGCTGATGTAAACTGAAATTTTTTATACATTTGACCTAATAAAATGGGGTTTTGATAAATTTAACAGTTTGCCAATTGAAATGTCTAATTTAGTTACAAAAATGTCAATGTCAATAGCAAAAAATTATTAAAATATTACATGAATTATTATCGACTATCGAATGACGCTGATAATTAATTATTTCACAATTTTAATGAATCATTTCAAGGTACGCTATTAAAATTTAATGGAGGTAAGTGAAGAATTAAATAGAATGATTTTTTTAATTCAGGATGATATATACTGGTATAAGAAAGTTATGTGCTGGCCACATCAGATATTTTCCCTATTTTTTATTCTTATTACTTGCGTATGTACATCTCTAAATTAAAACTATTACTATAATTTCGAGTAGATTTTGCTACCTATTATTTCGCAATGCCACACATTTTGTAACGGAATTTTTCGTTAATATTTTTACTAAAATCTTACAATATGTAGGTACTTTGTACAATGTTTAAGTTCAACAAAGACCGCGTAGGAATTTTCCGTACATTATAGTTGATTTCTTACTTTGACTTGTGTAAAAGACGGATTTTAATATTAACGAAAAACATAAGTGCGAATACTAATACCAAGCTAATTTTTTATTTCCTTTTTAACCAAACGATGAAAACTTCATACGCCAAGCACGTATTGACAGTAAATTGATGTATGTTCAGTAACAAGCTATTGCAATTTTCAATTACTTTGCAGCAGAGAAAATGGAAAATAAAGGCAACCATGCGTTTTAAAATACTACGAGATGTCGTGGTCGGAGTTCCCAGTCTATGCCAATATAGTTTGGGGTGCCTATAGCGAAACCATTATCTCCAATGAGAAAGCAGCCCGTGGTAGCTTTGATAAAAAATACAGTAAAACCGGAAGGTAAAGTTGTATCTCTATGAGGGAGAGATATCACAATGCAAACAGTAGCGGGCCCAAATATATTTAAATAAAAATTATTAATTATTAACAAAGAAATTTCTCCAAAAGGATCAATTTATTTCTCTATTTATATATGAATCCGACAACTCCAAAAATTACATCATATTTTTGATATACAGGGTGCGGCAATTTTTCTGCTATAAGTTATTTACTTCGTGGAATTTTGAACAGCAACTTTTACAACTTTTAACTGAATTTTTTTTTGTGTATAAAAATTACGTTGTTTTTATACGATGATTGTACAATTGACCATATTCTGATAAAGCTTATTGAAAGTATACAAGAAGTGTTCCATTCCTATACAAAAAAGTTGTATGGAGTCAGACCTGGTGAATAGGTGGCCAGGGAAACGGTGAAGGATCTGCTGGAGATCCTAGAACCATTTAGTGAAGGCCAAAGCAGATGCCCCTCCCATTTTGTATAATAATAAGAGTTAAGCGGATCACTAGTTCAAGAAATTTAAAGAAAATTCGTCTTTCATTTCCTGAAGAAACTGCTACCACATAATACGCTTCAATTCAGAGACATCGCTAGAAACATAGTGCATGAGTTGTTTTGCGAATAAAAATAGATTTGTTGAACGTTAATGTCATGTTCAGGAAGGTGTGCAAATAGTAATGACTAGTAATCAGCTTCACACGGTTCAATAACCTTGTAACCGCCATCATAAAATAATTTATTGATGACCCAGTTGCTTCAATATTTGGTGCATTACAGATTATATGCCTGAAATTTGGCCTCTATTAAAATTCCCCGACAATCTATCTGGCAGTATTTCTCTGAAATGGCAGCCAAGATAACACATCCCTGTGAATTTTAACCAAAATCGTCACCTCAGTTATCTGCAGTTCGGTGCTTGGGCCACAAATTATAAAAATTGCTATGAAATTCTGCGAAATAAAAAGTAACGGCGAGTTAGCTCTCTAACACCTCTTATATGACACAATGTCAGTAAAAATTTTTACCACATGTACATGATACATACACACAGACAATCTTTTTTAATATTTCGATTTAGGGTGTTTAAAAAAGACAGTTTTTCAATCATTTATTTTGATCGGTAATTTTAACTACAAAGTCAATCATCGATACCTGGATAAATCTGAATCGCTAATTAGGAGATGATGAATTTTAAAAACAGTAATGTGAAAATCAGGTACTCACATTTAAATTATGTTTTCCAAGTAAAAATATATCACTAAAAACTTAAACATAAACATTAACAAATAAATATAATTTGGAACAATAGTACAAACAAACACCATTGATTAGAATGAAAAGTACGTGATATGAGATTTATTTTTAAAGTAAAATAATTTAATCAGTTACTTTTTATGATTGTGATTATTTTTTTTATTTTTGTTATTATATTGAAATATGAGCTGTTTAGGTTTTCTGAGCTTTTATTGACACATTTGTTGTTATGTTTTTATTTCGGTTATGAATATTTTTACAATCCCTAACGTGTTCAGATATTCTTGTTTTTAAATATCCGCCTGTTTGTCCTATATATACTTGATTGCATTCATTACAATTCATTACATTATAAACAATATTAGACTATAACTCTTTAGGGGTCTTTGTTTTAACTTTACTAACAAAATGTTTTTTAAAGTGTTTTCACTTTTTTGTGTTACTGCAGTTGTTTCATTACTTACTAAGTGTGTAAACTTATGTGACAAATTTAGAACATTGGGTATTTTATAATATACTTTGTTATGATTTATTTGAGCAGTTTTTTGTGTTATTACTATTGAAAACTTTATTAAAAAGAAACTAATTAATAAAATTTTCAATAGTAATAACACAAAAACTGCTCAAATAAATTATAACAAAGTATATTATACCCTATGTTCGAAATTTGTCACATAGGCTTACACACTTACTAAGTAATGAAATAACTGCAGTAACACAAAAAAAGTGAACACTTTAAAAAAAATGGTTAGTAAAATTAAAACAAAGACCCCGAAAGAGTTACAGTCAAATATTGTTTATAAAACACCTTGTAATGAATGCAATCAAGTATATATAGGACAAACAGGCAGATATTTAAAAACAAGAATACCTGAACACGTTAGGGATTGTAAAAATATTCATAATCCAAATAAAACAATGAAAAATCCTACAAGCCTGGCATATTATAAGACAAATTTGTATGTATTCAACTTTGAAGCAAGTATTTTAGGTAAACAAACAAATTTAAAAAAAAACTAATGAACGAGATGATAGAAATAAAAAACATAACAAATGCTTCAATAAAAGATCAGACATAGAAAACCTAAACACCTCATATTTCAATATAATAATAAAAATAAAAAAATAATAACCAATCATAAGAAGCAACTGATTTCTTTTACTTTAAAAATAAATCTCATATCACGTACTTTTCATTCTAGTTAAGGGGCCTAGTCGGGAAAAAGCTTCGGATAGCTGTGTCACTCTCTAGAAAGTTTTTATACATGCGCCGCTGAATAATTTTGCTCTTGACTATACCTTCACTGGACGTGTTATTCACCGACTTCATTGAGGTGCGATTCCGATAGAGGCAACACTTCTTTGCTCCATTTGTAGTGACAAGGATACTTATTTAGAAAATTCTTTTTAACCAAACAGTACGGAATAAAAGTTTGAAACTTGCTGAGCATAATTATGAAGATTCATTCTAGACGACATGTATGAATTTTACTTCGAATTTTACCGATTGATATCATAATTCAGGAGCTAATCACGTCTAAATTTCACTTATATTTACAGTATAAATTTTCCCTATATAAAGTGAAAATTAATTAAAATAGATATACATGTACCCTCTAGTACACTTTCAACTACTGATCCTCCAAATTTGGTGTAATTTGACCAAACCGTGTGGAAGAAATAAATTTTGAAAAATTACCTTACAAACACTGGTTCGATTAGTCCTCTTAATGGTGTTTGTTTCTATTGTTGTTCCAAATCATATTTATTTGTTAATGTTTATGTTTAAGTTTGTAGTGATACATTTTTACAAGGAAAACCTAATTTAAATGTGAGTACCTGATTTTTACATTACTGTCTTTAATAATTTTTGTCTATTTTATTACTTGTTTTAGTTACCGTTTAAATATTATTATATTACATTATTGTTGTCCATTTGTTAAATCCCTTTTGTACATTAGATATGTAACTATGTAGTTATACGTGTATATATGTGCATATGTATATAATATGTGCATAATATAAGTGTATATGTAATTGTTATAAAAATTTTGTAGTTATTTTAAGATGTTTCATAAAACTGTACAATTTTTTTATGTTGTCTTCAGTCCTGAGGATGTGTCAAAATACACGAAACGTCGAATAATTTAAACTTTGGTTTTCTTTTTTCTGCCGACCTTACCCCCACCATTTTAATAAATATTTAAAAAGTGTACTCATGTTTGATTATTATGCCAATTATATTTAATTAGTAAGTAGATAACCGCTTCTAGGCAACGAGTTAAATTTGGAGGATTAGCGACTATAGAATTGGAGGACATACTGCCCAACATAGAAATTAGCAATTAATTTAATGTCAGTGTTATCTTCACATCAAAGGTTCCAACCCACTTCAAGTCTTAATTGAAACTGAAATATTTTTTATTATAAAGGAAATGTTCAGTGATTTCGTTAATAAACATCGACCATAAAATTTTTCGTACCCATTCAAATAAAATATGAGAAAATCTAATAAATTCTTTAAAGGAATTATATTCGACGAACAATACTATCACAGTCCATTCCAACTAATTATTTTGCTATTAAGTGACTATCATAAAAGTAATAACACTACCTTATATTTTTGTAGAAATACTATTTAATTTTTCATACATGATCTACCTATTTGCGAATATACATAAAACCGTTTTGTGAAATGCTAGTTTTATTTTTTCATGACTTAATAATTGAAAATAAGCTGAGCGAATTTGGCCAATGACAACCTGACCTTCCACAAATTTTTTTTGTATACGAACGAAAAAGTTACTTTCACTTTCTTCAACATTTAGTATCAAAGAGAAACAATTATTGACTACATTCAATTACAAGAAAATATTTTTTGATAGATTTAGAAACCCTAATGCGAATTACTTCACAGGAATCATTTTTTCATGTCTATATTTAAAAGTTCAGATTATTTACGGACTTTGACCAACTAATTTAATAATAGTAATTACAGGAAATGACAAGGACTAAACCTAGACACAAGGCATTATCTTGTAACAACGATGTGTAATTTTATATTTAATGTTTACTTTATGATTATGACCAATAATAATTAAATTAAAACGATGGTTATAAAAACCGTTGAAAATAACTTTTCTCCACGTCATCCATGCATTTTACATGTATAATTTTACAGGAGGAAAGAATAGTAATAAATTTTTAAAATTTTAGTTATGAGGTCATGAACCGCCACTGATAATAAACTTCCAAGTACGTTTCTATTGCAGGTTGCTTAGTGTACTGTGGAGCGGACCACTTTAGGTTTATTGGTCAGAAATGAATAATAAATTGAGACGTATTACCCAGTAGGTAGTAGTAGGACCTTAATAAAACATAACAATATAAACAGAACTCGAAATAGAATCAACGGTAGTATTTGTTGCGTATTTCCTAATATTTTGAATACCGAATTAGATAAAAATGCGTAGTAGGAGTTTTACACAAATCTGAACTGCATTTTTTAAACACGAGTTGGTATTTTGCACAGTTATAAGTAAAACATGAGAGAAGATTTTCAGAAGGGAGGCGTTAAAATTTAATTAATTTAATTTTTCTTTAAAAGCATTTAACAGAATTTACTTTTTACTTTTTTGCTTTCATCTTTAATTGTCAATTTTTTGTTTTCAATTTTTTTTTTGTCAAACTAATGTGTTGTCCACTGTGGGACAATTCATTTCACTCAGGAATAGAAATTTCAGGAATAATTTGATCAGCTTAATCCCAAGTATGCAGAATTAAAACATTTAATGTTGGAGGAAGGCTTGCTTTTAGTTGTGAATAGGTCTTTTCGTGCTACGTGAATACTTTTCAATTCAATATCAGCACCGTATAGTACGAGGAAAAAAGGATCTAGCAATCGCATATCGTAGTCGGTCGCCGTTGTGCAGTGATACTACAAGACTGGAAATGACAAGGAAATCGGTAGCAACTTCAACGTATACTTTCCACTTCTTCCATATTAAAAGCTGATACTGTGTCGCGGCCAGTAAAAGAGTGAAACACATGGAGAGCAATTTTCTTGCCTTTTCTCAGTTCTCTGCTACTATGAATTGGGCTGATACTGTTTTAGACCTGACCCAAGTTGATCCAGAACTCAATTAGGGCGCAAAATGTTAAGGCATGGTAGAATGATATTGCCAAGGCTAGGTACGATATTTTTGGGTACTTTTATTTCCGATTCTTGATATTTTGTACCGGTATTACAGTTTACCATACGGTAAGATTCAGTACATTTTTAATCAATACCTATCGTATCAGGTATCGTTATCGACTTTCCAGGAAAAAACTTAAATGCATTCTAATGGCGAATTGTCGATTTTTCAAAGGCTGTCGCTATTATGACTCAACTTCGAAATTGATTACAAGGAAAGAGACTCACAACTGTTATTTTTAAGTTCACTAAAACTGGATTACTGGAAGACTGAAGCATATAAAATTTATTTTAAACTTATTTGCAACGTAAAAATGTCGGCCTCGTTGATCCCTTTACCACCGTAAAAGAAATCGGCATTTTTTATGACTTCCATTGATCTTCATGCAATGATACAGTCGCATTTCAAACATCTCTCTAACACTACTAATAACTTGTGGCGTTACGTGTTGACATTCTTGACTAATCCTTTGTTATAAATCATCTAGCGAGTCTGGTTGAGTTGCATAGAATTTCGTCTTCAAATGCCTCCATAAAAAAGTGTAACGAAGTCAAATCTAGTGACCTAAGTGGCCGCTCCATCATAGGACATCTTCCACCTATCCAACGACCAGGGAATGTATCATTAAGAAATTGACGGACAGACACGGCAAAATGTGGGGGTGCTCCATCTTGTTGAAAGGTAAGATTTTCAGAAAAAGTCTCATCGTTTTCTATTATTTGGGTTATTTGTGGATCAACTGCTTCTCTAAGTGATTCCAAATAGACTCACTTTATAAGTTTCCTTCAATGAAATAGGGTCCAACAATATGATCTCCTAGGATACCACACCAAACATTAAATTTTTGAGGTTTTTGAGTACGAAATTCACGCATTACATGTGGATCACTCTCAGCCTAATATCTGCAATTATGTCTATTCTAATCCATTGACAGAAAATGTACATTCATCGGCGAAACAAATGTACAAAAAATTTGGAGTATCAATTAATCTTCCACTCATTACTTCACAAAACTCGAGACGACGACGGTCAGGATCATCCTCGTGTACTGATTTTATTTTGTATGGATGAAACTTATGTTTTGTAAAATTCTAAAAACACTGCTGCGTGAAACATCTCTGTTGTTATAGATAATTGTGATAAAGATTGCTGATCCTCTAAAGTGACTGCTCCTTTCTGGTATGAGTAGTATTAAAAATTCTATCAGCAGCTGCAGCCCTTGCCGAATCGTTGTTTCCGTAGTAGAAACCTACAATTTCAGTTCATTCTTGCAGTGTGTACACCATTTTGAAAATAATTGTAATAGTAACGATGAATAGTTAAGAAACTAGGTAGTATAGTACACTATATTCATTCAATGAATTTACTTGTTAAAAAATCTTAAAGAAATGTACCTTAGTCATAAAAACGAGTAGTTTTACTTTATCAAAACAAAAAAAATTCTTCTTGTCAGTACCTATTCTTTTATTAAATTTGGTATGGGTAATTTGCTCGAAAAATCTAGGTGAATGGATTCAAATAAATTTTATCTGTAACTCCCAAACTATTCACTTTAGATCCCATAAATTATACATTTTTGTAACGAGCTTTTCCTGAAAAAAATATGGGGTGTCCCATTAAAAAAAAATTGGGTGCCTCTGGGGGTGAGGGGCTGGAAATAATCCTAGTTCTATTTATCTTTTTTTGTGTTTTTTTTTGCAAAAATCAATATTTCTAAATTTATTTAGGCTGGATAGTTTTCCTTGAAATACACTGTATTTTATGTTTAGTTGAACAGAAGAAATAGATTTTTTAGAGTTTAAGAATGTCCTAGAATTGTCTGGATTAACTTTTATGTATGTCATTTTATATCGCCCTCTTGCGATGTTTTGCGGTCCTTACATTTGTTAAGACAACTTATCTATTCCGTATCTATTTCTTATGAATCAGAGACGTATATTATAAAATAAACTGCAGCAACAAAAAGATTAGTATGTAAAGTAGTATAAAAAAGGTTACGTTTCTCTATATATTTCAGGTGTGTTGCTGATTTCCTTTACTGATATACAGGGTGTTTCATCGGGAATGGGAAATACGTTAACTGTGGATAGGGATCACCGAGTTGGTTTCAAATAACCCATACTTAATGGATCTTTCGCCTTTTATAACCGAGATACAGGGTCATTTGTCAATTTTACTTATTTCTTTATTGACTCATAACTTACAAAACACTCTGTATATTTTATTGACATTTGGCACACGTATTCTGCATCACTGACGAATCCACTAAGGCATAACAATAAAGGAAATCCAGGTCCGACTTGACGAAAAATTAATAAATTCTTCCATCCTCAAAACATATCCTGTATATCTGAATTTTTAAAATTTCTTTCCATATTTGAAAAGAGTGATAAAAACTGAATTGCACAATGTACTTTTTATTGCGAATTTAGGACCAACTAATCGCAACTACCATGAAAATGATTTTTAGAATTACCCATTTGGGAAGAATAATGCATTTGTTAATTTTTCGTCAAGTCGGATCTGGATTTTCTTTATTATTAATGCCTTAGTGGATTTTTCAAGTGATGAAGAATACGTGTGCCAAATGTCAATAAACTATACAGGGTGGTTCGTAAGTTATTAGTCAATAAAGAAATAGGTAAAATTGACACTTGTATCTCGGTTATAAAGAGCGAAAGACCCATTAAGTATGGGTTAATTGGAACCACCCCCGTGACCCTTATCCATTGTTAATGTATTTCCCTTTTCCTATGAAACGCCCTGTATAAGTTTATTTCTCAATCTAATACATTTTTACTTGGAGATGATGATTTCATTCCTCATCAATAAAATTATAGGATAATGGATACGGTATCCGTAGGTAATTTCTAAATCATATGTACCATATCCAAAATATAAGTTTATGATTGTACCCGATACTTCTATCTGCACCCGAATCCATTTCTGTATGCATTATAAAACCACCGTATTTACATTTCTTTCATTTGAATAAACATTAGGCCAACAAAAGCTAGCCTAAAATGACAAAATCTGTTAAAATTTTGATAACTGTATTATTTCTCTCACATAATTGATGGAAAATAAAAATATATTCAGCTGCAAGGTAACATACATTCATTATTTAACATATTTTATAGTAATGTTAGATAATAATCCCGGTTTGCCTCGGTAATAATAACAAATAATTATGTGGAAAAGGAAACACAAATACCCAAAATATTAGCATAATAAACGACGCCTTAACGGAATATTTAAAGGGCTTTGTCTTTAAAGGGGCTTTTGAATTCGAGCTTTTGATTATAAGAACGTAATACATCTTAGAGAGTTTAAAAGATGAAAACCGCAACAAAGGTAAAGTCTGCTAAAACTAAATGCCATATATGGAATCTACACGTGAGGAATGTTGAGGAAAGTCGTCTGGTAAAGCCACACATTATAATGCTCAGATCAAGTATACTTAATGTTTGTAAGCACGCTTGATTAGAGCAAACTCGGAGCTGAATTTTAGAACTTAAAGCTCCACATAAGACTGTAGAAAGCTTCTTATTACTTCTGGAAGAACTTAATTATTGTAGCAGGTGAAGTGAAAATTATCAGACGATGAATAATAATGAGCTGCACCAATTTCTTTCATAAATATCTGAATAAACTTTTTACCTTATATGTTAGAGAAGTAAGACTTTTCATTGTTTATTGAACTCGATGACCACAACATTACATATATGAAACTAATTTTGTTATACATATACGTAATATCTGTTGAAACTGTTGATTTTCTGTTAAAAATAATTTATAAGTTTTCAAAGAATAGCTTTCTATATAGCATATAAGACTGTATTACATTACTTCATGAGAAGAAATAACAATTTATATTTTAAAAAATTTATCTGAACTTATAAACTACTCAAGATAAACACATGCAATATTTTCCAGCTTTCGTACTATTTTATTTTTACCGACGTAACACCTTTCTTATTGTCGCCTAGGGACTTTCTACCATTTATCTATAGTCAACGCAACATCCCAAAGCAAAGGTTTGCAAGATTTTATTTGGCTCGGGAAACAACGGATACCAAATATAACAAAGGCATATAATGGGCATTTCCCATATATTTTTTTATTTGCTTATTCGATAGTATTTATAAATATAAGCTCACAGAATTTTTTCTGGATTTTTTTGAGCCCCGGGAAGGGTTTAAAAAATATATCAAAATTTTGAATTTTAGTCTTATGACGTCATCCGACTAGGTTTGGCGCGAAATACAAGCAGCCAGTGACAGTGAAGACAATACCGCAGTATTGCCAGTTTTACGTATTGTTTGAAAGCGTGATTGGTGATTGATTACTTATTCAGTTATAAATATAACTATGAATTCATTCACATTGATTTTTTTTACCTTAGTACAAAGAGAAAATTTTATTTGTATCTGTTTTAAAACTTTATTCCAAATATTTGAAAAAAGAAAATCAGCAGAAATCGAATATTATTAGGATTAGGTTATGCTATAGATTTATTCTCCGTTGCTGTTAAGGAATTGACGATTGAAATCAAATCCCAAGCAACATTTTACCAACTACCGACTACTTTTTCACTAATTCCGACGTCAGAATTATTACAAATAGTAGTCGAGTAATAACTTAAATTTTGTAGTTGTAATACAACGTCGAACCAAATATTGCGCCGTCCTCGCAAACCTACTGCTTAAGTCTGGACGATTTACCAACGTTGATTTGCCGATGGAAAACGACTTAATAAGGTTTGATATGTTTTCAAGTCATTATCCAACGTTGATGAGACGTTGACAACTGACTAAAATAGGTATGGTTATATTTTGAATAACTTACCAACGTTGGTTAGACATTGACAACTGACTAAAATAGGTATGGTTAAATTTTGAGTAACCTACCAACGTTGGGGTAGACGTTGGTGACTAACTGAATAGGTCAAGTTTGTTATGGAACACTTGCCAACGTTGGTTAGTGGCTTAATAGGTTTGGTCCTTTTTAGTTATTAACCAACGTTGGTTAGACGTTAATGACTAACTTACGTAGCTCCGATTAATTTTTCGGTAATACACCTACTTCTGTATAACGTTGATAACCGACTTGATAGGTAGCTACATTCATCTCAAGTAACATTTTACCGACTACCGACTACTTTTTACTAATTATAAGGTCAAAATTATTACAAATATTAGTCAAGTAGCGTCGGAGCAACGTAGCTTGAACCTCGCAAACCTACTATTTACATCTAGCACATTTACCAACATTGGTTTGATGCCAGAAATCTACTTAATACGTTGAGTGTGTTCTTAGATTATTATCCAACGTTGATTAGACGTTGGTAACTGATTAATTAGATTTAGGTAATTTTTGAGTAACATTCCAACGTTGGTTACACGTTGCTGATTGACGTAGTCGTCTAGCAACGTCGGTTGGACGTTGGTGTTAGGCTTTTGGTCCTTGGTCTAACATAACCTCAAAATCAATGTCGATAATTCAGGTATTGATAGATATTTAGTAAAGATTTATACACCAACTGCAAGAGACGGTCGATATTATCGTGATTGTTTGGAATGAACGTTAGTGTTAGTGCAGATTTCTGCACCAAAGCCTACTAAAAGTTGGTGCAGGTAAAATTATTTAACCGTGAAGTCGCTATTAGTAAAAATACTTGCACTTATTCCGCCTTCGCCATATTTTCTGGTTCCACAGAAGGAAATAATAGGCGGCCATGTTGATTATGTGTACAATTATTTTAAATACACAAAATTTGCCTCTTTTTTCAAATAAAGTAAGCAAAATAGTTTTTATTTACTCGTAAAATTAATTAAACAATATTTCAATTGCGCTTTCTTTGGAAACGGAAAATATTTTTTGAAAGTAAAAAAATAAAAATAGTGCTTTCGTTCTTAAAATAAACATTATTCTTATGGGTTCACTATATTTTTCGACCTACTTTATATATACGTATCAATAAAATTTCTTTCGTTTAAGTTTTTACCCCACCAGATTTATTAAAATTTTGTATATAATACTTACTCAATGATAAACACGCCTTATCCATTTTATATAAATAGATAGATACGGCAAATAGAATAATATACAAAATTGCTTAGCTTCACTACGTACACCCGACTTTTGTAGGTTAGATTAAGGGCAAATTTTAAATAAGGTTGGTAATAGGCTGACAACCAACTTAAGCCGACGTAAAATTTGGTGAACATTTGGTCGGTAATCACTACGACTAAAGTCGGTCCTCTGCGTCGAATCGACCCATATTTTATTGACCAGATTAGTACAAATATAGGTCAGCCCGACGTTTTGTGTACGTCGCACACCGACTTTTAGTTGCGAACAGCAACGTCGGTTCGTCGTCAGAATGTTGCTTGGGATATTAATTAATTATTATAATCATTCTTATTTAATTTTAACTTTCACCTAATTATAATGATTTTATTTGAATAGTATTGGAGTGTGCATTTTATTAAAAAATCGTAAAAAATTTTACCGTTTTAAAAGAATTCAAGTTATAAATAATGAATAGCAATACTAAATTAATAACAAAATTATTTTCTTCACAATTCATTAAGTGGAATATAAATCTAAATAAAAACGACAAAAAAAATGCACAATTATGGAAAATATCTATATGTATATAAGATATACATTAAGTGCAAAAATATGTAAATACTTACCTTTTATTTTGTTCCCAAATTAAAATAGTCTTGAAAATGTTTGATATAACACAAAAATTAATATACAAATTCACGAAATCGTTCAAAATCACAAATATTCTCAAGGAGTTTGCAGCTACCAAAACAATACTTAAATAAAGAAAATATGGCAACACAGGTTTGGCCATATCACAGGGCGCATTATTATATTAGTTGATTAATTGGCGGCAATTTTAAATTAATCCAAACTCTTATAATATTTTTTGAGTTGATTTTTTTTTAAATCCAACCACTTATGGATACCTAGTTACATAAATAGTGTAAAATCATATACAATAAAATCCCCATTTTGAAAAATAAATTAGAATTAGTGCGTGCAATAGGCCTCATCCACTTGCCGGATTTTTAAAATAAATTCATATATAATTATAATTAAATATTAAAAAAATAAATTAAAGACATTCCATTTGATTTTACAGAAATCTGAGGAAATTAATAATTTTTTTATTTCTGTATTTAGTCCACCAAAAAATGTTTCTGAAGCTGTACAATCTTTCCAAAACAAAAAATATAATAGTGACATTTCTTTCAAATTTAAGCTAGCAACAATTGACGAAATAAGTAACATAATTTTCAGCTTAAAATCAAATGTAGCTGGTAGTGATAATATTATTGAAGCACTCGAGTCCTGTGACGTCACCGCATCGACTTGCCGGCCGGCAGTGTTTGCAGGCGTAATAAACTAATTCAGATTTTAATGTTGACTAACTTATCAAAGAAAAAATAAAAAAATCTTTTACACACTGTTTTTTGTATTAAGTAAAGATTCCAAACATGCCAAAATTATATTTTGTGCCTGGGGCCTATTGGGGTAGCTACTAAAATATCTCAAGTATGTCAAATTTAATATTAATAATTTTTCATTTAAGTAATATTGATGTTTAAAATGTGATGATAAATAACTACTCTTCTCTAGGGATTCACTGGTGAGACGATTATAGCGTCCATTTGATAATTTGATGGGTGCAGAGATCTGATTCTTGAAACTATTAAAATTCTCCCATAAGTCAAATGTAGTAATACGATATTGTGTGGTATTTTCGAGCAGAGATATATAATATTTTTTTAACACTCACAGTAACAGTGTCTTATCACATAAAAGATAAAATGTAGCTATATATACACAGCAACCGACTAATAAACGTATAAACAGTTGAAGTAATTAAAAAAATCTTTAAAAATATTTTTGAAATTGAAAATGCCTCTAAATATTTATAAATTTGGAAAAATGTTGGTCAGGATTTTATATCACGTACAAAATACTGATTCCGGAAGTATACTATATTCATATGAAACATGATAAGAGTATATAGGAAAATTGTCGATCCAAAAGTAAAGCCTAAAAGTGTTATCATACTAGATAATGAAACATATCATTTGCATCAGATTAAAAAAATATCCAATGCTAGCAGCAACATAAAGAGCTGCAATTCTTTGATTAACGTAGAAACTGATTTCTTAAATTTCACAAAACAGTTGTGCGACAGAATATTAACACACGGTTGGAGAAAAATTAAAAGATTTATTAAAATAGAGGACCAATATTTAGCACTTGCTCATCTACGCAGATAATTAAAGTTATGATTGTATTAATGAAAATGATTAGATATTTAATCATAAATTCGAATTTATTAAGTATTATTTATTTAAAATTTTATCGATTTTATTGTATTTGTGTACAAAATATGCTCACATTATATACAAATACAATTTGGTATACATTTGAACCTCATTATATTTGTATTGTTTCCATTAATTAAAATATCACCAAAATTGGTTTGAGTAAAGTTTACTTATTTTTAATTTACAAAATAATAATAAATACTAGAAATAATACCCAAATAGATACCAAAGTCGAAATTCTCTCAATTTATTTAATTGAAGATTAAATAAATTTGCCTACACACACTTCTCAATCATTTATAAATTTGTATCATACTAAGAGAATTGATGAAGCTTTAATTGCGATTGCCCATTAGTAAAGGACTTTTACCATATAAATGGAAATCCCTCTTGAGACCTTCGTGCATACCATTCGCAGACCGGTTTCTGGCTTAAATTTTACCCTCTCTGTTAGAATACTTTGGTATTACAATTTTTTTTATATCTTTATGAGTAGATATCGCTTGTTGGGTATTTTTCCAATTTATATTACAATGCGATTGACACTAGTAGATGGAGTTGACTTCAACTCATTAATACTCTGCTTTCATGTAGAGACTAGTGATTCTGAAATTTCTACTGCTGTCGTTTTGTATATACCTACTTCGCACTGATGAAGGAAAAAACCAGAAACCGGTCTGCGAATGGTATGCACGACTGCGCCAAGAGGGATTTCCCTTTATGTGGTAAAAATCCTTTACTAGCAGGCAATTGGAATTCAAGCTTAATCACTTGTCTTGATATGATACTAATTTATACATCTTTAAGAAGTGTGTGTTGGCGAGTTTAAAACTCTTACGTGAGGGACCCCATATAGATGTGCCATCTATAAGACACACCACAACCTAAAATAAGTCATACAATTAATAACAGCCCTACATTTGCGTTCTTTGCATCATACGTAATTATTGGCACAATGCTTCTATGCCATAACTCAACAATTATCAGCCACAAGGCTCGAAATATCGCACACATCTTGGTGTTTAACACTGAACTGTCAGTGTCAGAATATCCTGCACTCGCAGAGAAGAGTTGGGAGTTAGAACACAAAAATACAGAATTAATGAGCTTGTATCGCATCGATATTTTACAGTAATTGGTGTTTTACATGGCGGACTAGTCTACTATTACCATTTGGTTTAGTTCAGATGAAACATCCTGTCAAATTATATTAGTATATAAATAATTGCTTATTATTTTAAATATTGTAATTATTATTAAAAAAAATTTAAACACAATAAAACCAAATATATACATGTTTAATAGAACTGATCATCCTCAATTGAGTCCGTAATTATGTCAATAATTTGTTGCAGTTTACAAGAGAACGTAGTTTATGCCTTTTTTCTGAGACGTTACATTTCCGACGCCATTATACGAAAAACCCCATGATATAGAACAGGATACCTCTTGCCTTATTGATGTCATGAAATTCTAAATACTATAAACGTACAGGAACGAATCAAGGTGGTGATTCATCGTCTGGCTGAAAATATAGCTCATTTTTCAAAATTCTATTTCTGTTTCAAGAAAAAGAAGATAATCAGCAATTTTTGCGCTGGAAATGCTACAAGTTATCAATTAAACGAGTACCAAAAATATCAGAACTACCAGGTGACACCAAGGAACCGTCGCAGCCAAAAAGCGAGCACAGAGAACGCTGCTCCCCGAACACAGATTGCAGTACAAGCAGAACAGCCGGAGGGGTTAAGGCATCACTCCAAGAACAGCGTCAGGTCAAATGATAACTCAACTTGGAAATGCTAAATTTGGATGAAGGGAGCTTATGGAATACAAAAAAGTTTCTTCAAATCACAGAGAAACCGTTGTCACTGGTTCATGTAAAGAATGGCATTGGCCACAAATGACAGAAGAAGGCACTCGTCGCCGGACTAGAGTTACAGTGAAGACTAACTCAACAATGAAACCGAAGATGGAACACATGGTCTGGAAAGCACATGACTGATGAGGACTTAATGACGCTCGTAACCCCAGATGACGAGGAGATTTTTTCCGTCTGAGGACACGTAAGGTATCAGAATTCGACGAGACAGGAAACAGCGTTCTTATATCGCAAAAATATGTAACACCATTGCTAATCACCAACAACTCAAACAGGAGACCTTGATACCCCCCAAACAAATTGAAGAAAGAGGATCCATGATCCAAGTCTTGGAAATCGTGGTGCTGAAGAGAGTCCTCGATGCACCAAGGCTTGTAAGAAATGTCGACATCTCCAAGAACCTGGACTACACACCAAGGATACTTTCCAGGATCAAGTGAAGAAGCTCCATGCACAGGGCGAAAGCCATAGGAATCTTCTAGTCAAATAGTCAGTCTCTTCCTCTTTCAGTTCATATTGTTACGGGTGGTCGATCTTTTCGTTGAATTCACACATTTATAGATAGATTTAAGGGTCAGAAATTTCTCAAGATAGTATTTTAAAACTTTGCTGTTCTTGAAATTAATCTTGTCTTTGGTCATAGGATTTAGCCTCTGTCTGTTGCGAAATCAATTTTGACCGATGTTGTTTACAAATAGTTAAAGGAGCAAAAACCAATAACAACATTTTAAAGCATTATTTTCTAATATTCAAAATGAATTAAATTAAATTTCAAAATTAAATTAAATTATTTTACCAGCATACTTCACAGTCAATAAAAAACTGTGGTGTCTTAAGGTAAATTTCAACAATCGATTAATTGCTCATCTTCTCGTTTTCGCGAAATATCTACTACGGATTTCCTGTGATGGCAATGTTGAATTACCTATTAAGTAATTGCATTTCGTGCCACCAGAATAGTTAAGCACTGCACAAGTATGATTACTAAATTACTGTAATAAAGTTAAATGTGGGAATGCTTTTTATTGAAATTAAAACTATAAATTATACGACTATTAATATGTAATTTTTTAGGTATATTGCAACTCATGAGATAACCCTAATACATTTAATATTTCCTAAGGTGCCAAAAATACATATCGCGTACGGATGGACAGTAAAATATACACATGAAGTGTAATAAAAATTTAAATATAGGAGTGTTGTAAAATACTAAATAAAGTATAAAACTGAGAATGTTCGTAAATTGTCATAAACAGGGAGAGAAAACTGGACCCGAGTCCGGGACAGGTATAGTATATCCAAAGTCAGTTGAGACGTTATAAAACGTCGCGCGCCAATATCCATTTGGCTTGATGACGGTCTCGGATGCTAGGGCCAGGCAGGACTATTGCCTTTTTACCCTAGTCATCGCTGTAGACCTGGACCGGCCTCGTGCAGGGCGGGTTAGCTTACTTTACGAACGGCCCCACTCACAAATGTGAGCGATGCCGAAGATTTCGGCCAACCTCCCTGGGTCCTGGCTGATGAACCCTGCTGGCTAGGGCCTCTTCTGGCGCTCTTCTGTCTTCGTCTTCTTTCTTCGCCAGCTTGTCACCCCCGGGGGTAGTCATCGGTCTGTCAGGGACTGTGCGGATATTCTGTGACTTGGGATTGACTGCCAGTACACAAAGTGTCAATTGACACATTGTCATCTGGATCATCGGACAAGGTGAGGATGAACTGTGTAGCTCTAGGAGGTGAAGGCCTAAGTGCTTTCTTAGCACTTTCGTCCTTCACGGAGCCAGGGGGACAACGGGCACTGGTCGGTTTACTGACCGGCGCCCGCAAGGTTTGTGGGAGGGTGGTTGGTCGTGTCATGTCTTTTCAGTGGGTTTGGTCCATCTGTAAGGAAAGGATTAGTTATACTTACCCGTTATCCAGTAACTGTACCTTCGGCCTCTTGTGCCTCGGTGCGTCGGCCGGATCATAGGAGGTGGCCTCCCTGATCAGCGGGTTCCTGTGCTCCTCAGCTAAGGTGTACAGTTTCTTCGCTCTATCCCGGATGATTTCGGTGACTGATGTGTACTCCAGGTCCCTGAAGATGTCAGCGTTTCTAACGTACCATGATGCGCCCACCGCTGTCCTGATGGCCACGTTTTCCACGGCTTGGATCTTCTTCAGATAGGTCTTCGCTTGGTATCCCCATGCTACGGAGGCGTAGGTCAGCTGTGGTCTGATGAGTGCTTTGACTAGCAGAAGCTTGTTCCTCAGACTGAGCCTGCTCTGGTTCCCTACCATCGGGTAGATGAGAGCTCTCGTCCGCTTGGCCTTTACCACGATGGCTTCGGTGTTCTGTCTCCATGTCAGGCCTTTGTCCATGATTACGCCAAGGTACTTGACGGAATCGTGCCATTGGATGTCTTCTCCGAACATGGAAACGTGTCCTGTGGGGGTTTCCTTGCGTCCTTTCCTGAAGAGAATCGTCTGGCTTTTCTCCGCGTTGACTGCGACTTTCCACTTGATGCACCATTCTTCCAGAAGAGAAGCTGCCTCTTGGAGTCTTCTGGTGGCTGTTCTCGCTCTCCAGGATCTGGCCGTGATGGCCGTGTCGACCGCGTAGAGTGCCATGGCGGTGCCTTCGGCCCTTGGGAGATCAGAGGTGAAGACAGCGAACAGATGGGGGGACAGCACAGAGCCTTGGGGGACTCCGGCTTCCATCGATCGATACGTGGACACACAGTCCCTGATCTTCACGCGCATCTGTCTCCCGTGCAGGTATGATCTAACTAGTTTGACAAGTGCAATGGGATAACCCATACTCATCATTTTGGCTAGTAGACCATCGTGCCAGACCCTGTCGAAAGCCTTCGCAACATCCAGGAGTAGTGCCGCCGTGACCTGTCTTTGGTTGAAACCTTTGGTGACTTCTTCGGTGATTCTGAGCACTTGGAGTTCCGTACTATGTCCTGTCCTGTACGCGAACTGTTCATCCGGGATGATTTTGAGCTCTTCGTTTTCTTCTTCTATTCTTCTCAAGATGACGCGCTCGGCTACCTTGCTCACAGCTGAGAGTAGGCTGATGGGCCTGTAAGAGGAGGGTAAGAGTAGTTCCTTACCTGGTTTCGGGATGACTATGACGTCAGCCTTCTTCCACCTGTCCGGGAAGTATCTGAGCCTCAAGATCCCATTGGTGATGTTCACCAGGGCTGCCACCCCTTTCCTGGGTAGCTTCTTGAGGGCGATGTTTCCGATCTTGTCACATCCTGGAGCTTTCCTCGGCTTCAAGTTCCTTAGAATCTCCTTGACCTCCTCTGGAGTGGTCGGACGGATGTGATCATCGTCTGGCAGGCGGAGCATCCGACGCACTCTGCGTTCCACGTCCTCAACCCAGTCCTCGTCCTCATCATCGAGTTGGTTTTCCCTACACTGCAGTTCCAAGCTGTCCACGAATGCTTCGGCTTTTTCCTGGCGAGTGTAGACAATCCCATTCTCTCCGTGGATTGGGGACATCGGTTTCGGCCTGTTCCGCAGAGCACGCTGGGTGTTCCAGATGCTCCTGTCCTGTGGGTCCAGCGATTCCAGGTGACGCTGCCATCCTTCTTGACGGTGTTCCTGGAGGGCAGCTTTGACTCTCCTGTTCAGCGTGTTATAAGCGTGCCTGTCCTCAGGGAGTCTAGTCCTTTGGGCCCTTTTCTTCGTCCTTCGTCTATCCCGAATCAGCTGCCTGAGGTCCTCCGTGAGGTTTGCCATCGGCGCTGGTGCCCTTCTGGTCTCCGTCTCTGTGGTGCTTTCCTCCATCGCTTCCTGAATCTGGTTTTCCAGGGAGGTGATGGCCCTCTCCACATCTTCCTCGGATTCAATCCTGGGAATATGTGCAATGTTCCTTTGCAGCGCTGCACGAAACAATTCCCAGTCTGTCCTCCTTTTGACAAAGGTCCCAGTGTCCACATGATCCTTCTCTCCTAGGTCCAAGAAGATCGGGTTATGCTCGGTGGAACCTTCCGTCCTGGTAGAGATTTCCGCATTGAGGGTCATCTCCTTCATTATAGCGATGTCCAGCACGTCCGGTCGGTGGATCCCATTGTCGTGCGTCGGCTCGTCCGGTCCTAGTGCGTGCATGTTGCCAGCGTGTCGTCCCAGGAACCTCAGCAGATCTCGTCCTTGAGTGTTGGTGACTCTGCTGTTCCATTCCTGTGACTTGGCGTTCAGGTCCCCTATGGCAAGCACCTGAGTCCGGTCCTGGAATATTGCATCCAGGTCCGTGTTCAGGATCCGGCTTCGGGGCGGCTGATAACAGGATACCACTTGGATGTCGCCATTTCGTGCCGTTGACACTACTACGGCGGTGGCTTCTAGGTTTTCCATGTCCGGCAGCACGATTGGATGGTGGTCGATCGACTTCTTTACCAGCAGGGCTACTCCTCTCATCGGCCTTCGTCCAGCGTAGTCCTTCCTGTAGACATGGTAGCCAGGGAAGTTGGCTGGCTTCAGCGGCGTCATCTTCGTTTCCTGTAGTGCCAACACGTCTATGTCGTACCGGGCTAGGAGTTCCTCCACTTCAAGTTTTCTTCCTTGTAGCCCGTTAACGTTCCATGAGGCGATCTGCAGGAAGTTCGGCTTCATCTGAAAAGACATTACAAATTAGTAAGTACTGGCATTTGTGCAAAAAATGCGCTCATTGCTGAGCACATTTGTTGCATCTGTTGGAGCACCGCGGTGAGGTTTTTGGCCTCCACGGGTGCCCGTTGTTGTTTTGCAGGACCGGCGTTCGGCCCTGCTTTACCCTGAGCTACTCTTGCGTAGCTCAGCCCGTTGGTGGCGGGTCTTTGTGCCTCCCTCGGTGGCTGCTGCGTCCTTGGAGCCTGCTTCTTTGGGGGGCCCGCGGGCTTCTTAGGATACTTGGGGCATCCTTTGTAGCTGGCCGGGTGCGCTCCCTGACAGTTGGCACACCTCGCTGGGACGTCCTGCTTCATTTTGCAGTCCGCGGATCTATGAGCCTCACCGCACTTCACGCACTTGGCCTGTGCGGTGCACCTACCTTGTGCGTGGCCGAAGCGCTGGCATCGGTGACACTGGGTGACGCTCTGTTGCGCCCTTTGTCTCTCCGTGCGGACTACTAGGTAGCAGCACCTCGTGACTTCTAGGATCTTCTCCTGGTCCAGTGGTATTTGCACAAGTACCAGCGGAATCCCTAGCTTGGTCCTCCGCGATGTCATCCGCTGGACGGAGCTCGGAGAGAAACCTTGTTCCTCTAGATCCGATTTCACCTCTTCGCAGCTTACACCGCTCGGGATACCTCTTATCACTACTCTGAGGAGCCTCTCGTCTGGGAGCGCGTAGGTGTGGTACTCCCTCTTTTCTTGCGTGAACATCCTTGTTATCTTCCTGTAGTCCTCACTTGTAGGCTCAATGGAGATACCTTCACCTACTACGCGGGCCTTCTTGAAGTTGACGCTCGCCTCCTTCAAACGTCTGCTTACGACTGTCCACGTTTCCTTTTTCCTAAGGATTACCGGTGGGATCTTGGGTGGCGCATTTTCTGCAGGGGCCGGTCCTGGACTCCGGTCCTGTTGTCGGCTTGCGCTCTCTTCTTGGCCAGTGGTGACCACGGGGGCCCGTGTCTCCTGTGTGCGGGCCTGCTTGGGCACCTCTTCATCGGAGTCCATTGCCTCCTTGCGTCTCTTTTTTGTCACATTTTTGGCCGGTCCAACTTGGGCCCCCTGAATGGCTTTCAGGAGTTCCTCATGCTGCCGATCCATCTTAGACTGCATTTGAGCCATCCTCTGGCCCATCTTTTCAATTTGCGCCCTCAGTGCCTTGTTCTCTGCAATGAGGCGCAGCTTCTCCGTATCCTCGATGTCCATCATGTCGCAGGGGGAGGAAGCCCTGGAGCTTCCACTCTGCGAGGTCTCGTCGTCTTCACGTCTCGGCATACCCTCCTCCTGGGTACGTTTACTTCTATCTGAAATAGAAATGCTGAAAATATAAGGTATGGTTAATAAACACAGTAGATAATAAGTGTCTCCAGGCGGGAGACTTTATTTATCTTTTTATATTAGCGTCTTGAAAAAGACGACTAATATTTCTCCTCTTCTGAATTCTTTTCTCAAATTATATATTAGAGCCTTGAAAAAGGCAACTAATATTTCAGCTCGACCGCGCCAACCGTTGCTTAACTTTCGTTAGCTCCGACTGCGCCGACCGTTGCTTAACTTCGGATATCACTTCGGGTAGATCACAGTAGCACTATACTTCCGTATACACGTCTGCACTCACTCACTGCTTGCACTCGAATGTATAAAACGTCGAGAAAAAAATTTATTCATTAAATGAGTAAATATTTTTGTGGGGCGTTTAAATTCCTTTGTCGGCGTTTTTGTATCGTCTCAACTGACTGGATATACTATATCTACTACTGCCTTATAGTTGAAATAATACTGCTTGATACAATGTATTATTCAGAATGACTGAAGTCTGCCAACGCATTATCGTACATGGAGACAACTAATATTCGTTCTGCATTCGTTTGTACAAGAAAAATGAACGTTTCATATATACCGAGATTTACGGTGAAAATTCTTAGTTCATATGGGCAGGCAGCAGTGATGGGAATAATCAAGATACGATACGATAATAGAATTAGGTTTGTTAGGTTAGGTTTGTTGTGAGTGGGTCTCAGTAGACCCTCCACTGCGGCCATCAGCAGGCCTATTGTGTCTCACGCCTAGTTATATTTCACCCAATAAGTTCAATCTCTTAATGAACCTGATAACTTTATTGGGTGAGAATGTGCCCAGATACTCTGGCAGCAGTTGCCCTTTGCCAAATATTGAGAATTGGATCCTCTCCACAGCGGGACAGGTGCATAAGATGTGGTCTGCCTTCTCATCATCCTCCAGGCATAGACGGCACTCGGCGTTTTCCGCTAGGCCGAGTTTATGCAGATGATAGTTTAGTCGGCAGTGCCCGGTATATAGGCCTGTTAGAGTTTTCAGGTTTACCCTGTTTAACTCTAAAGGTTTCTTAGCTCTTGATTTCAAAGGGTACTTTATAAACGCCTTCGAATGAACTAATCCTGGAAACTCTTGCCATTACTGGAGAGTTTTCCTTTCAGTCTAGGTTGAGATAGCCATCTTGGCAGTACTTGAGGATATGCCAAGTATTGGTTCTGGTCCGATGAATCGTGATCCCGCTCCTTCTCTGGCTAAGGAGTCCGCTATTTCGTTACCTTCCATACTAGAGTGGCCGGGTATCCAGACCAGAGCCACTTTGTTGTTTTCGCTCAAATGATATAGAGCTTTCTGACAATTCCATACCGTTTTGGAGTTACACCGGTAGGATCCAAGAGCTTTTATAGCTGCTTGACTATCTGAGAAAATTTTTATTGATCTGCGTGTAAGATGCATATATTCCAGCCTTCGTATACACAGTTCAATGGCATGAACCTCAGCCTAAATACAGTTGCATGAGTACCTAGGCTTGAGAATATCCTCACCCTTGGTCTGTAGCTATGTACTCCGGCTCCTGCTCCCTCGGGATTTTTGGAGCCGTCTGTAAACCAACAACTGTCTGCCTTCAGTAGGTCGGCTTTATTCCGATCCCATTCATCTCTTTCTGGAGAAAGGATATTGAAGGTCAGCTCGTAGTTGATCATGGTAGGCATAGTATCCGAGGGCATTCCCAGGATGCTGTGATTCTCTATGTCATCCAGCAACCTGTTCTGCTCCATGATACTAGTCTGCGGCATATTAATGGCCGCTTGTTGCAGTCTGTAGTTTGCCCACCTGGCCTCTCTCTCCAGATATATATAAAGAGGGGGGTAAATCCAGGAGGATTTCCATTGTAGCTGACGGTGTGATGCTAATTGCTCCCGTTACGGTCATGCATGCTAATCTATGCAGTCCAGAGAGTTTGGATTTGGCCGTCCGTTGTGATCCTTTCGGCCACCAAACAATGGATCCGTATGTTATCATTGGTCTGGTGACCGTGATATAGATCCAATAAATTTGTTGGGGACCCATGCCCCAGGATTTGCCACAAATACGACGGCATATCCATAAGGACAGCTTTACTTTGTGGATTACCTTTTCCAGATGGGAGTTCCAATTAAGTGAGATAATAGAATTAGTCGATTATTCAAATATCTCAACATAATCGATTATGATTTCTAAAAATTGGTAGTACTAGTACTAATATTAGTTAAGAAAATTAGTTGTACACATTTATTGCACGATGAATGCTGCATTTTTGTAATAAAAATAGGTACATATTTAGGTGGAATAATTGAAAAGTAGTTGTTTAAGTTTTAAACAAGTAGTTATTGTGACCTACTTGTAATGTAAATGAATAATAAGACACTCCAGAAATTAGTACGTAAACTATTTATTATAAATAAATACACCAAACAAAATAATAAATAATTTAAGAGGCTAAAATTAATAAAATTAGTACTACTAATATTAGTCGATTATTAAAATATCTCGCTTAATAATAATAATTTTGGCAAAGGGCAACTGCTGCCAGAGGATCTGGACACATTCTCACCCAATAAAGTTATCAGTTTCATTAAGAGACTGAACTTATTGGGTGAAATATACATATACAATAGGCCTGCTGATGGCCGCAGTGGAGGGTCTACTGAGACCCACTCACAACAAACCTAACCTAACCTAATAATAATAATCGATTATTGAAATATCTTGATTATTTCCATCACTACTAATTCTCACGAATTTTACACATTGTGTTGGTTCCCAGGTTAGCGAATTACATGCCGAACACCGCTCTGTGAAAGTAACTATACGCGGTAGTGTCGCTAACAAGATCAAAGTTATATTTGATACGTTTATCCTGGTTTTTTGCCCCAATACTGGTTGTATATATTACAGGTAAGTATATAAATGCATACATATCAATGATTTGTCAATTAATGCAATTACATCAAGTTCTTTAAAAAATTGATTTTTTTTAATAACTGCCGGTCCTGAAAAATGGCAAATAATTCCGCTGCCTGATCATAACATATTCAAACAGTAGTTTACATTTAAAAATAAGAAAAACCCATGAAGAAAAAAATCTGCAAATGCTTTCTAATGGAGCTGCGACTCCTCAGCGGTAAAAACAACGTAATCAAATAAAATCTTACTGAATATACAATAAAATATGGTATATTCATTATTATACATAACATACTAAAATATACATTTCGTAACCATACGTGTTTTGTTTAAGTGGGAGGTGACACCACATCCGACTCGAAGGACCAAATATGGTGTTTTATGGTGTGAAAACATAAGTGCTTAAGAAAGTTGTAAATAATTTGCGGATTTTCTAGATTGAAGGTTTGATTGTGGTGTCTTTTGACGTGGAAATATAATTGATCACCGGTCCTTCAAGCAGGATTTGCGCAACTGTGTTTCATATTTCTGCTGTTGGTCTATTGAATCATTATTAAGATGGGATAAGTCATTCTTATGTCATTATATTATTTATGCTTACAGTCGGTGACCCAAAAGCCAACTCTGTCTTTTTGCCCGTCCTAAAAAAGTTCTCAAGTGTATCCTGTCGATTGCTTTATTTTATTTTATATATGCATGCACTTCCTTTATGGTTTCTCATTGTCAGCATATCAGAATAACGCTGTTGAAGGATTTTTCCATTCTATGCAGAAGAATCCTATGATCAGTTAAACATGAGGTTTGACTATTTGTTCGATATACATTGCAACTATTTTATTCATAGTAGTACAGCATATGGTAGCTAACTTTATCAGATGTTTGAAATGTCACCGGAAAAGTCGAGATCTACTTGTAAATATTTGATTTTCTTGAAGTAGTAGGGAAAACCTTTGGTGCATAATTTTAAAATAAATATATTATAAATCCCGACATTGATTGAGTATTTGCAAATGTTTCTCAAAGTTTGCTAACGTGTTAAATTAAACATAACCGTATGGACTTATTTTACAGTTACTCATTCACGTGAATTAGTTACATGAATTTTAAAAAATTAATGATTCTAGATACAGCTTCTGATTAGTGGGCTTATGGTGGTATATTGCAAGACATTTATAGCATTTACTGCTAAAAAATATATACTGGTGAGTTTGAAATCAGGTTTACATCAATGTTTTTTTACTGTCTTATACCTAATATAAGGAAGTATAGTAATCGTGATTTTTTTTCGACCTCGAGATTTTGATTGATACATACGTTTTGAAACCTCCTGAATCCATTCTGACATTCCGAATGAAGTCTGTCGGTGCGTGTGTGCGCGTGCGTGTGTGTGTGTGGCCACGATAATTCAAAAAATACTAATGGGAGACTTCCCGAATTTGGCAATTAAGATTTTCATTAACATTTTAGGTGATACAATAAATTTGGTGAATGTGGTACCTTCAGAAGAGACATAATGAATGAAAAAGAAAAAAGGTACAATTTCGGGAAAAAAATTAAAAATAGTTATTGCATTTCTGGACGAATCTCGACGAATTATAATGAAAAAACATAACTTTATGGAAAAATCTGTCTGTATGTCTGTAGTATCGCGATAGGAGCCATAGAATTTGAGATAAGGCTTTTAAATTTGGTACACGTTTTAAAGGCCAAAGACTATTAATAATATTGAAAGTGCAGTTTGAGCAAGTTGAATAAAAATTAAATAAACCAGAAGAATCGACACTGTTAACATTTTTAACGGTGGTGGTAGCAATATCTGAAACTGTTACACTCTTAGTGGTATCGTGGGAACACATTTCTTAATTAATTTTTCCTTGATTTTCTACATTATTGCAAGCAGCTGTATTATCGGGATTCAAGGGATTGATACTATTACACGTACTAGGCCCATTGGTGCTAGTACTAGCTTGATCGAGTCGAAATATTTTTCTTGCTGCACTTTTTTTATTTTCTATAGATTCTTCTATATACCCCTCTGTAACAGTGTTCGACCTCCAACCCCCATGTCTTTTAAGACAAGTGACATCACCACCCGAATCTACAAGAAAAGTGGCAGAAGTTCGACGTAAGCAGTGTCCAGTATATTCATTTGCATTTGGTAAATTTAAATATTTTGCCACTTCTTTTGTAACACTACTAATTTTATGAATAAATATCGACTACTGACCGTTGACATCTTCCATTTTGATACTTTATAAAAAAACGACTTTCTTCAAAACCTTTTGGCCGAAGAGCAGCGTATTTTCTGTAAATACTCAAATATTTTTCTCCAAGAACCGTAAATGACCAATGCTACCCTTACCGGTCTTAGTATGAGGAACTTTTATCAGTAAAGCAGACTTAACATCTTCAATGTCATCAGTTTTTAAATGAATTAGTTCATTACAACGACATGCGCTCGCAATTATTAAGGCAACCTATAAATAAAAATTCACAAAATTTGCCTACTTCATCATTTAATTTTAAACATACTTTCATCATTAAATAATGTATGTTAGGAGCAGCATCCAAAAACTGTTCAACTTGGTCCTTGGTTAAAACCCTAGCTTTTTTAGGGATATAACCATTACTATGCCTTTTTAAAAATGCATTCAACTTGGAAAATTTATATATATCTACGCCATTCTTGAGAGTCAGTGTCGATTTCACCATTGAATACTGTGACCACAAAGTGGAACATTTCATTTTTGAGGAAAGACTGGCAAAATATGCCAATAAAACACTTTCCGAATTTAATTTTATATTCTTTTCAGAGCACCATTGCATAAAACGATTATATGAGCACTCGTACACTTCACGCGACTTTGGTGGTAGAAGATTTAAAGTCACTTCGTTAGCAATTTCAACCACCTCTGCTGGTAAACTCGACAGATCTTCACAATCAGACTTTTTTTTTCTAATAATGGACTATAATAAATCACAATTTATTTGCTTAAATAGAATGTTTGTCTATATTTATTGGCATCCCTAGCAACCATACAATATCCATAGCAATCACATAGTGTTTGTCACAAGCAACACGATGAAACTGTTATAAGTCGTATAATCGAAAATAATTATGTATGTACTTAATGTTCAAATATTTCGATTTTTTTTGCGTTTGAAGAAAAAATAACATGTTTCATTCGGATTTAAAGTGTCTTTGTTTGACTCGCAATTTTTGCGTTCGCTCGGCTACGATGCGCTTCGCCTCACAAATGCAAACATAATTGCTCGTCAAACAAAGTGTCACTTTTAATCCAAATAAAACAATATACTATTATTTTATAATTATTTTACATACTGTCATGAAAATGGCATTTAGGCTAACTAATAGAAAAAGCGTAAACTAAAAAAATGCTTTTTATTTTTAGTTTCATGGTAGGTATATAAAAGGAACAAATAATGTTTATAACCAATGTAACTGTTTACTTTTGTTTGTAATTTATGTATATTGATTAAATATTTGTTTGTCTACGATTGTTAAAAATGTAGACTTTTATATACTCACTTCGGTGTAAAAAGTAGGCGTTTCCTTCAGGTCATTATTTTTTTTTTCAAGTTGCACAATTTTTGTTCGAATTGCATACCCAATTTTTGCCATTATCGTTACAAAATTTATACAAATTAAAAAAAATTAAATATTTTAACCGTTTTCTTTTGCACTGATTGAACGTCAGTGTCAAAACACATCAAACACCCATAAATGAAATACCAATCTTTATTGTTATCTATTATAGTTTTTCCAATCTCAGTGTAAACACTATTAAATGCTCGACAAAGGAGTTCGCTCATAATTACATCCATCGGGTATCGGTAGTTATATTCAAGCACAATTTCCCTGTTATTCCATCGCAGATAGGCTTTGTAATGGGATTACCTAGTAACTGAAGTTCAGATGAACTATTTACACTGAGACTGGAAATACTATACTAAGAAATTAACTTTAAAAATATGTTGATTATATTTATTATATTTATTTACAAATAAAGTTAAGTGAACGTCCTAGCGGACCCTGATTTTGGTTTGTGTAAAAATCCATACTGAGTAATTCAAATATTATTCCATCAGATACTGAAAATGCTAGAGATTGTAAAATAGTTTCGCTTTAGGATAGGTTACAGCACATTTCTTAAAGAACTTAATACAACTAGAAACTATAACGAAGGTAAAACTACTGATTTCTTTGCTTGACTACTCGAAATCGTTTGATACTTTAGCTTCGTTGGCAGTACTAATCCCGAATAAGTTTTGGTGTCCGACGCATGCGCAATTTGTTTTTAATCGTTCGCGGTACGGAACTTTTATATTCGAGGAAAAATGTTCTGTGTTCGTGGAACATCTCTATTCAATTTAGGATTTGCTAGGAACGCATCCGGTAGATTCCAGAATCTCTGCATAATTTTTAATTCCACGCATGCACATTTACCTTTTTGTCAGTATTCTGTCAACAGTATAATATTTGATGCGGATTTTACTTCGGTGTTTTTAATATGTGTGTGTAGTTAAACCTAAAACTTTTTGACGATTCATTTTAACTGCAAATATTTTATATTTATTTTTAATTTAATCAAACGATTGAATACGATACCTGGAACAGGTTCGTTAAACGTTCGCGGAAATACAAAATCAATAACAAGTTCGCAGTCGTGCATGAGTACCTACTTAATTAATTCAGGATTTATTCCAAAATATATTCGGAATTAGTTCAACGTCGTTACCACGAACAAAGTTAGGAAAAACATGTAAAATTGTATAATTTCTGTGGTTAAAGGATTTGGCACAGTGTCCTGACATACACACACTTACGCAAAACTATAAAAACCAAAATTTTTTCATGGACACAGAATTATACCGTACCATATATTAACGCACTTTATTTTTTTGACGGATACGTAATTACAAAATACTAATAAGAACATTAAATGTATTTGTACAAATTACGTAAACTTAAATCAGTCACAGAACATTTAACAAGTAGAAAATATTGCATTACCTGTCACATGCATCATATTAAAAAATATTGACAAAACATATAATTTTAAACCTAACATGATAACAATAATAAATACCTATAACTTTTTTATATTTTATACTGTCATTCTTATTTGAATGCGCTAGTGTAAGGATTTAGGTACATAATAAAGCAAAAACAATACTACCAATACATTTTATCATAGAAACTATTAAAAATGTTTTCTTAACCGCATTGCATTGAATTAAATAACAATGCAATTCTTGCCAATAGATTGAGTAGTTGTTTTAATACTTTTTTTAGAATAAAATGTATTGGAAGTTTGGTTTTTGATTTATTATATACCTAAAACTTTTATAATAGCGCATTCAGTTTTATACTATCATTCTTATCTGAATGCGCTACTATACATATGTATCTATTATTATTATGTTAGATTTGAGAGAATGCTTATGTAATACCCAATAATTATTTTATTATTTTCATAGGTTCTTTTGCCTAGACAAATATCAATTTTACTAGCTAAAGTGCAATATGCTACTAGTATTTCATTAATACTGAAGGAAACTGCAGTTACGTCAAAATTAGTATTATATAAATTCCCCCAAACAAAACAAGGTTATCTGACTGAAAATGTAAGAAACATAGTTACCCAAATTTTAATCGGAATTTCTTCAATAGACAGTTACTTGGAGAAACGACATTTTTCCGTATCAGAGGATATATACAGTGTGTCCATAAAGTATGGAATAAATTCATTATTTCTTAAACCAAATATATTTATAAAAATTTTGGTTATGACCTCATCCACTGTTTCTGTTATGACGTCATCGATATATTTTTAAAAGGAGCACCCTGTATATTTCTCCATTTTTGGATTCTTCTTCAACAGCTGATTACAAATATGTATGCACTTATGGTTTAAAATTAATAAGTTGGAAGATACGGCCATTTAAAGAGGAGCAAGTAAAAAGTAAAATAAACACGTTTTTATTAATTTTTGAAGTAGGCTAGTTTTTGTTTGTTTTTTTGTTTTATCATTATCGTCTTTGACAGTGAATCACTTAATAATACTTTACCCCAGTAGTGGTTCCTCAATAATTGTGCAGCAAAAAGAGCACATAGGGTGTTGTATCAAATTCGTCCAACACCATCAGAAAATACGTTCAAAAATATTTACCGAAAAGTGAATAATATCTCCAGTTTTAGTAGAAAAACGCATGTAGTTCAAGCAAACCAGGAAGAACTGCTTCATTTCGAAGATAAGCCCATCCATATTTATTCGCGACTAGAGATTTTTAAAACATTGTATTATTTTTTAGAAAATTCTGAATGTAGTCTAAATAATGCAGTCGATCAATTAGGTAAAAGTTATTCCAAAATCCAACGTACGTTAAAAAATAACAACTACATACCATATAAAATTTTACCCGTACAAGTTTTAACAGTCTCATAAAAGAAAAAGGCTAAACTTTTGCCGCCAGATGATTCAAAAGTTGGACGAAGATCCTGATTTTTTTACTAAAATATTATGGACTGATGAATCATCGTTTTCTACGGCAGGAGTTTTAAACAGGAAAAATCGAAGGTCGTGGGAAAACAAGCACAACAGAAAAAGATTGGTAAAACAAATAAAAAAATTAGGAAGAAAAACTGTTAGCGTTTGGTGTGGAATTTTTAGAATCAAAATTTTTGGGCCTATATTTTATGATTATACTTTTAACTGGAGTTGCCTATCTGGAAATAATTGAAATGAAATGAAATGAAATGAAATGAAATTTATTAAGTAGGTATGGCCTAATATACACAATATAATAATATATCAAATTACATAATAGGATATAGTTGTTAGATATACATATACATAAATATATGTAAGTACATAGCAAGATTTGATTTGATTTAATAAATGTGTATACACATATATACCTATATACACAGTCCTAGTATCATAGTCATAATACAAATATAGGGTCTACATAGTACATAAATGTAAGTACACAAATTCTATCACACCCATACCATCATAAGAAGTAAAAAGTATGAAGAGGAAAAAAAATATTATAGAAGTTGAAAATAGTTAATTTTGTACTATATGTTTTCTATACATTAAATGTTATGCGCTTAATTATCGTCTAATTATCCCAGAAACAGAAAGTATTCTTTTGCAGAAGCCGAACTATAATAATAATAATAATAATAATAATTTTATTTATGCAATGCAATACAATATGATACACAAATAATTACATCTATAGGTGCATCCGCACCTCTGTACATAAATAACATAAATAAAATTGAAAATCCACATGGAAAATCCGCGCGTGGATATCTAGACGGCCCTAATACTAAATATTGTATTCCTAATGTTAAACAATACTGGCTAAATATTAACAATAAAAAAGAAAACTTAAAAAAATACGAGTATGTATCTATAAAAATTTAAGAATAATTCAAGAATACTAAGAATACTGTGCCAGAACAATACTGATTATGCAGCACTAAAAATTACAAGGAATTGTACTCATACTGTTATAGTAGTGAAGTTGATATGCTGCACAGTGAGAAGCAAGTAATACCAGGTAAGTAAAGCAGATACGTCGTAGTAAGTCGTTAGTAATATAATTAAAATATTTTATACGCATACGTGTTTTTACGATCTATAATTTGATGTATTTCGATTCGTTTCTTTTCGATTATCCAATGTTTAATTCTTTTTTTAAACAAATTAAACGAATTAGTCGCTTTTATATTAGCAGGTAAAGAGTTGAAGATTACAGTACCTAAGTAACTGTGACTTCTTTGGCCTGTTGTTTTGTCAATTTTTGGAACCTTAACTGAATCTAATTTATATCTCGTATCATGAGGATGGTCAATTAATTCCAGATTTTTTTTTCTTTATAACAACGTGTCAACAAAGACTGACAAAACAGTTGCCTTAGATCGAAAACTTTACACAATTCATATAGTTCCTCTGATGGATAAATTCGGGGTTTTTTAAAAATAACTTTAAGTACCCATTTTTGAACAATTTCTAAGTTTTTTATATAATAGTTTGTTGCATTACCCCATGCTATAATCCCATAATTTAAATGTGATTGAACCAGCGCATAGTAGAGCATCTTTAATTTATTTTCATCCAAATATAATTGTAGAAATTTGAATTTTGGGAGCAAGCAACGAATTTTCTTGACTAACATGTTAATGTGGTCATCCCACCTCATATAACGATCTATTGTTACCCCCAAATATTTTATAGTTTTAACAGATTTTAATTTGATTTGCGATGTATCATCCTTCACGACAACGTAATCAAAATTTGGCAGTCCTCTACTAGTGGTGGCGAAAGGTAATACAAATGTTTTTTTGTAATTAACAGTTAATAACTTATAATTAAAAAATTTTATAATTTTAGGTACCTCCCTCTCAACTTTATTTTTTAAACTCTCCCAGGTATTATCTTCAAAATAAATAGCCGTATCATCGGCAAAGCTGATTATTTTACCGTTGATGGGTAAATCAAATAATTCATTGACGTATATTATGAAGAGTAATGGACCGAGGACAGTACCCTGAGGGACACCGCATTTGACTGTTTTAAAGTCACTATAACTATCGCCAATTTTTACGCAATGCGGTCTTTCGCAAAGGTAACTTTGCAGTAAAGTATTTACAGGACCACGAATTCCAACATCATTCAGGGTATCTAACAAATCCGGATGATTCACTGTGTCAAAGGCTTTCGCTAGGTCAACGAAAACGCAGAGAGACTTTTTTGCTTTATCTAAAGAGTTGTATATATTTGTTGTTAAGTTAGCTATTGCATCTTCCGTTGATCTAGCCTCTCGAAATCCATATTGCTTATCTGATAATATATTGAATTTGTTTAAAAAGCATATTAGTCTATTTTTTAAAATTTTTTCATATATTTTTGTTAGACTCGAGAGTAGAGAAATTGGACGATAATTATTAAGCTCTTCCTTATCACCGGATTTATATAAAGGTTTTATAACCGCTATCTTGAATGACCGAGGGAATTTATTTTGTGCAAAAGATGTATTTATTATGTATGTTAGCGGTTCTGCTATATTATCCGCTATTTTCTTTAATATTTCAGGTGTGATATTGTCAAGACCTGGTGATTTTTTGTCACGTAATTTATTTATGGCCTCTTTTACCTCACATATATTTGTATTCTCAAGAACCATTGAATTATTAATTACTTTTCTTTTATTTTGAATATTTAAAGCGTTTGGTTTTTTGGATAAATTGTTTATTAAATTTTCTCCTATTTGGTTGAAAAAAAGTATTACATTCATTTGCTACTTCTATTGGTTTTGTTAAAATCGTGTCTTGTCGAGATTTGACTGTTTTAATTCCTATTTTATTTTTATTTTTATTTCGGTTAGTCATTTCATTTATACATTTCCATATTTCTTTAGGGTTATTGTTAACTGCGTCCAAATGATTTTTATAATAATTAATTTTAGTTTGCTTTATTAATTCTTTTAATGTTTTATCATAGAGTTTAAATTCGTTAATAATATTTAAATTACCCTTATTTTTTTGTACATCTTTATATAACTTATTTTTTTCTATTAATAGACTTCACTAATCCTGATGTTATCCAAGGATGTCTTTTAACTTCATCTCTTTTAATTTTTACCGACTTTGTACATTTTTCAATATTACTTTTCAGTATGGCCAAGAAAGCGTCTACTGTTAAATCAATATCATTTGGAGTGTAGATATTTAACCAGCTTTCTTTTTGTAATAATTCATTTAGTTTGTTATAGTCTGTATACTTTTTATAATTATTATTTACATGTTCTAAATTATTTATTTCTTTTCCAGGCAATTTTATATTCAATATGATGGCGAAATGATCAGTAATGAGGGTTTCATACACTATTGACATAAAATTAGACAGTAATATTTTGCTTTTTACAAATATATGGTCTATGCAAGAACGACTTTCTCCTTGTACCCTGGTATAATTATTTAACTTGATGATATGATTTGGATGCAGGATGGGGTAACTCCACATAGTGTCCTACCCGTTCGAGATCATTTGAATAATGTATTACCAATATGGATAGGAAATAATGGACCTATTAAATGGCCACCTAACAATCCGGATTTGACCCTTATGGATTAATTTTTTGAGAATTTGTAAAATACATTGTCAATAATAATAATAGTATTCAAGTCATTAAAGACAGGATTCCACTTGAAATAAACAATATGAATATAAATAATGAAGCCATTTCCGGTGCAATTATAAATATAAGAAGACGTTATCAATTATGCATTGACAATAATGGTGGACACATCGAACATCTTTTATGAGTTATCATTTATTTATATTTAAATTTCCTAAATAAATCTTTGTTATCAATTTTGTATGAATATTTGATTTTTTTCTTCCTGTAAACTATTTTGATTATTTCATTAAAGAAATGTCACTTATCAAATATAATAGTTGTCATTTTCATAGCTCACTTTAATAATGTTAACTTTTTCATAGTTACAGTAACTAGTTTAACTAAGATAGTCGACGTTTAATAACACAAAAACAGTATATGGTAGGGGTAACAAATAGTATCTTTTTTATATCAGAAACAGAGGATCATTCCAAATATTTAATAATATACAGGGTATCCTATTTAAAAAAATATATTATTTTTTTGTATGCCCTGAAATCTTCACGCTTCTGTACTCTTGATAGCATTTTAATAAAATTCAGTCATAACCACACAACTTTTATTTAAAACTATTTTTCTATAGGCAATAATAACGATGATAAGGGGTGGGTTAATTTTAATGAATAACCCTGTATTATAAAACTCGGTTGGAATTGACCCTTAAGACTTCCCCATTAAAGTGCGATTATAAAAATATACGCTTGTGAAATATGCATGTTGTGTGTTGGAGGAAAATAACGATATAATGAATGGGGGGCGACAGTTACAAAATATAATGGCAAACCGTCGCAAGTTACATTTGCGTATAATGGAAGTTGTCAGTAGTGTGCTTGACAAATTAGATACTTATTTCAGATGTAGGACGAATCCCTCCCATACTTTATATTTTAATGCTTAGAAAGATTACCTTGAGCACTAGATTACATCTCTTATTTACATGCGAATTTTGAGCTTCATAATTTCACCCAGTATAATCCAACCTCTTAAAATAATTCACCGCCATGAATTGGAATTTATTATGTTCGCCAGCCTGAATACGTATCAGGTGTTTAAATAGTTATACCAAAAAGGACTCGACTCGTCCCATTTTTCCAGCAAAGGTATACACACCTAGGATTTTAAATTGCTGTAGAAGGTTCCGCCTGTACAATTTCTTTTAAGCTCATATTTATCTCGCCAGTTCCTGTAAGGAATTATTATTCTGCTTTTTGCCACATGAAGTAATGACATTTTAAAAGTGTTTATTAAGAAATGGATATAGTTTAACATTTAACAGACATGTTGAGATATTGAGATTAATTTAAATTTTCAAAATACTTTGTGTAATGTCCAATATTAATTATATTATTTGTTTTCCTACTTATTGTAGTTGATACTATTTTAAAATATCTTGACTCATACCTATACACAAAAAGAGATAAATTAATTATAACAAACTATATAGGTCGACATAGTAAGTGATAAGTGTATCCCTCTGGTGGTCAGTGCTAATACCAGTCAGACACCACTGATATCTCAGTGAATGATAGCGACCTGCGAAGCAGGTACCAAGAGCTTCGACCTCTAACTCTGGTAGGCTAAACTATATACTGAATAAGATTTGCAGGAAACAACTACTCAGCGGACAAAAGCCCCCACCTGCATTGAACTAAACCTGCAAATCCTGATTGGTACTCTTGGTATCTGCTTCGCAGGTCGCTATCATTCGCTGAGACATCAGTGGTGTCTGACTGGTAGTAGCACTGACCACCAGAGGGATACGCTTATCACTCACTATGTCTGTCTTGCTTAGTCTGCTTTAGGCTAGTCTGGTTTGCTATTATTATTTGTCTTTTCCATTACTTATGGCATACTGACGAGAACGTAAAAGTTCGAAACCGTTCTATGTCTAGTGAGGAATTGACAAAATTTTTGATGAAAGATTATAAATCATGTCTACTATATTAAGCCAATAAAATATATTTTCCAAGTACTTAAATAAAGCTGATGTTAATTGAAGTTTTTTACACATTTGACCTCATAAAATGGGGTTAGGATAAATTTGGTAGTTTGACATTTGAAATGCCTAATTTAGTTACAAAAATGTCAATGTCAATAAGAAAAAATTATTAAAATATGTGACACAAATTATTATTGACAGTATCGAACGACGCTGATAATTAATTATTTAAATCTTTTAATGAAACATTTCAAGGTACGATATTAAAATTTAATTGAGGTAAGTGAAGAATTAAATAGAATGATTTTCTTAGATCAGGATGATATATTATACTGGTATAAGAAAGTTATGTGCTGGATATATCAGATATTCTCTAAAACCCTTGAAACATATTAGGGTAGATCGCCCAGAGAATGAACACCGGCCAGTAAATGAACAACAGCGTGCTTTTTTGCTTATAATAAGGATGATGTTGCTTTTCGATAATTCATGTATGTTTCATGTGTAAGTTGCGACTGCGCGTTATTTCGTTCATTTATTGGACGAATTTTAACATTTAACAGTTCCTCACTGGAGATAGCCAGTAGTTGTGTCGTTGTGCCTTGGACAAAGTGGACGCCATTTTGTTTAAGGTAAGTCAACTGTCCTCCTTTTTAAATCCATATTTTAGCACTAAATGATAAAATAATTAAACTTTATATAAAAGCTAAAATAAAATAAATTGAATAAAGAACTATTTTTGCAGACAGGTTAAAATTTTATGTAACATCATAATACTGTAGCCGTGTTTGATAACAGGTTCTGACAAATATGCGAAATCCAGTGAATAAACAGTGTGTTTATTCACTGGGTTTTTTGAGGTTAACTTAAAATCAAGCAATAATTAGTCTTAAGTTAGTCTGCATATAAGATTATCTCTTAATAATACCATTTTTAGTACAAATCGAAGCGAACCAGTAAATGAACACCTTCTTTGTTAAACTTCAATCCAGTTCAATCACTGGGCGGCAGCTCATGTTCATTCATTGAGAATATTTGCTTTTACCCCTTTTACAATAATGAATGTTATTGCTATTGATTAAAGTTTATTCATTTGTTAAAGATGAATGAACAGAAAACTTCCAAAAAGTACTGCCGATTCCGATACACGGAAGATTCTCTTGCTAAAGTGCTTCAGGACATAAAAGATGGCACTGAAACATTGAATTGGGCTTCAAAAAAATATGATATCCTTAAGTTGACTCTTCACAATACAATTAAAGAAAAGACGTTAAAAAAATGGAGTCGCAGCCAGTGTTAAATGAAATTGAGGAAAATCGACTAGAACACTAGATTGTTGCTAAAGAGAAATTAGGATTTCCGATGCATCCATCAGAAGTAAAAGATGTTGTACAAAATATTTTGACGGAAACTAGTCATCCAAATCCGTTCAAAGATAACACAACCTGGCGAGAAATGACTCACGTTATTTTTACAAAGACACCCGAATATTGTAAACCGTAATACTTAAATAATTTCCAAGTCGCGTGCGGCAGTAACTGAAACAGCAATTTGAGGATGGTTTTTGAATTAGAAGAATTTTTGAGAGAATACAACTTGTTAGATATGATGAAAGATCCTTCTCGAATTTACAATGCCGAAACTGAGGTGACAACTTGCGTAAAATCAGGGCTGGTGTTGGGGCCTATTTCTAAAAATATGAAAAACTTATATGAGGTTTTATCTGGTAACGAGAAAGAATCAATAACTATGTTGCGTAACTACAGCGCGTCGTCATTGCAGTCTCACCTATGATAATATTTCCGTATAAAAGGATGCCAAAACAGTTAGCTCTGTCAGTTCCAGGTGATTGGGGAACTGGACGGTCAGACTCTGGTTGGATGACTGGAGCAACTTTTTTAAATACGTTGCTAATGTATTTTACAACTGGCTTGTCAAAGAAGAAATCACATTCCCGGTCATCTTATTCATTGACGGACACAAAAGCCACTACAGTATCGAATTGTTTGACTTTTATGACGAAAAAAATTGTTATACTGTCTTTATCCCAATTCTACGCACACTCTGCAACAATGCAATGTCACTATATTTAGACCATTAAAAGTAGAATGGAAGAAAGCTTGCCAGATTCATAAACAAAGAACTAGCGCTTCTATAACGGGCTACAACTTTTGTCCTTTATTTAAGGAAGCATTTGATAAAGCAACGCAGGCCACTACCATAATAAATGGCTTCGAAACCTGCGGACTTTACCCTTTACCCTTTAAATCCAGATAAAGTGGATTTTTCGAAATTCACATCGTCTAGAAGAAAAGAGGTGTTTCCAAAGCCAGAAGCTGAAAGCAATGAACTGACTTCCCAAGACTGTAAGTCGTGTTTGAAAGTAATGAATTGCTTTTTGGGGGATGCAAAAATTGCTGCATACAAGTCTGAAAATGAAGCTACAAGCATTTTTCGGTTACTCCTGCCGCTCTTAATTTTCGAGATCCGGGCCGGTGCGGACGCGAAGCGCCTTCCCAACCTTAGTACTTCGATCTGTTCACAGAAACCGATCCCAAAGTTTCATTTCGCGAGATTTAAAATTAACATTTTTACCTGTATTAGTGTCATGCGCACAGGCAAATGCAACCTCTCCCGCCAGCCAGACAGTGCACAGGCCTACCGAGATAGTGAAAGAGAGGAGATGTAAAAAACTAGCCTAACTGAAATTCTCATTTTGGCGATATTGCTAGCTCTCGTACTATTAGTTTCTACTCCTTCCACAGGGAAGTATTCTCGGGCCTTTACTGGGTATTCTTTTTATAAACAATATCGCACTTCATGTAGAAGATGCCGTCATATCGCTTTTTGCTGATTCTATCATTGCGGTTGACTCTGCAGATATAAATGAGCTTAGCTTTAAAGTCGATAATGCAATGCAAAATTATGTGCGAGTACTGGTCTAGCTTTTAATAATATAATAATAATAAAAATAATAAAGGTCTTTATTGATTTATCATGTTTATAAGTGTTTACAAACAGGATACAACATAATGGGCGAAATTCAGAGAATTGGGCAGAGTGCTCAATATCTGTTCTTCCACCTAACCCAAACAAAATAATAATAATAACAATAATGATAATAATAAATAAAGGAAACTTGAAGTAACATAAGTTAACGCCTTATAAAGTTAACAAACAAGGAAGTTTAGTATATTACTAGCTGAATAGGTAACAAATATTAAAAATAATAAAAAACAATATAAATACAGTATAATATAATTTAATATATATACACGTAGATGCACATAGAAAATATTGACCATAATCACTGAGTCATCACCAGAACATTAAATAAATACTTTTTTCAACGCTATTTTGGACGTAAATTTGAATTTATCTGGTAAACTATTAACATATTTAACTATGTTGTACGAAAATGATCTTTCAAATATGGCCGTTCGGTGTAGAGGAGGCGTAAGAGTATTTTTAAAGCGAATATTAACATTGTGAATTCTAAAATGGATTTTATTGTACAAGTATGGAGGAGATTCATTACGTAATAAGCTATTGAACAGACATATTTTATGCAAATGTCTTCGGTTGTACATACTTAGCCATTTGTTGAGTTTTAGTGTGTAACTAATGCGTTCAAATTTTCGTATGCCATGAATTAATCTGAGGCAGCCATTTTGAAGTTTTTGGATCCTCCGTGCGTCAAAACTGAACAAACAAGGACCATACACTACATCACAATAATTTAGCAGCGACAGAACCAAAGAATCACAGAGCAAATATTTTAACTGGGCATTCAGAACATGCTTGTGTTGATAAATTAGTTTTAAATTGATATAGGCCTTTTTGGAGGCTTTTATTGATATGACATGTAAACCTTAATTCTTCGTCCATATACAAACCTAAGTTCCTAACACTATCGTTAAACTTTATTAAGTTGTTATTTATATGCAGTGAGTTGCCAAAATTATCTAAAAAAAAATGCCTATCTGCTTTCCTACCAAATGCTATTGCTGCTGTTTTGGCACTATTTAGTTTCAAACAATGCATTTCTGAATATTTTGATAATTGAAGTAAATCATAGTTAATTGCGGCAAGTGCTTGCATAGAGTCCTGCAAGTTAAAACTAAGATAGATTTGTGTGTCATCTGCATAATAGTGCTGAGAACAGGACAAAAAACTAGACGGGAAGTTACATGTGTATATAGTGAAGAATAAAGGCCCCAAAACTGAGCCCTGAGGAACGCCAGTACTGACTGTTAAATAATTTGAAATATCATTACCGTACATTACCGCCTGACATCTATCCGTTAGATAATGTAATAACAAATTTGATGCTTTCAGAGTTAAGCCGATAAAATGAAATATTGAGAACAAAATGCTGTGATTCAGAGTATCGAATGCCTTCGAATAATCCAGTAAAATTAGTAACATTATTTTTTCATTATCAATTGCTGTAAAGATCTCGTCAGTAATATTTAATAAAGCTGTAGTATAAAAACCAACTTATTGTTTTTTTCAAATATAAAATTAGATTATGTCAAGAATTCATATTTAGCCATTCAGAGAATTTTAATTTCTAGAATTTGCCTTCTTGAGTTGAAAATAGGTTCTGTACACGAATTTTGGAATTCGCTTAAACGTGTTTTTAATTTTTTTATTTCGAATGTAATAACAAGAATATAATTTATATAAGGCACAATACAATATTTTCTATATTATTTATGAATCTTCATCGAATACATAAGTGGTTTATTTGATCCATTGTCTATTATTTTGTTTTCCATAAACGGCAACAGCCAACGATTTAGTTGCATTGTTCTCTAAACAATGTCTCTGGGATTAATTTATGTTATTAATATCTTGGTTTATCTTTTCTACAGATTGTATAATTTTTGTCGAATCAAATGCACTATAGTTCTGGGTATCGCCCGATTGAATTGGTATCTCCAGATTTTTAGGGCGTTATAGAAACCGGCAGTATATAATATAAAAAGTAGCGGTTTTAAAATAGACCCCTGCGGCATACTAGATTCAAGTACTTTTGATTTTGCTGTAGTATTTTAATTTTTTTTTTTTCGTTTATGGACTATCAGTGGTAGGCACTGGCTGGGTTAATTACTAACAACTTCCAACGAATCTTAAAGGTATTAAAAACGGTATTTCTGACGGTCCATAAGTGATCACCATCTACTGCGCAGAGACAATGATTTTGTTATCTTAGATATAGAGCAGCGCTACAATGAGAGGCATTGCGATTATACATATTTTTTTTCTAGCTAAGGATAATACAATTGGTCACAAAAAAGGCCCAAGTAATGTATAAAATTTCTGATCTATAAGAGGGGTCTCTTGATTTTTTTTTAATAGAGGATACCGTCTCGGAGAAAAACTGTAATTTAACCAGGTATGTACAAGTGTAGCTTTAAGGAACTGAAACCTACTCCAATAAGTAGCATCTCTTTTTACTCTATGTTGCCCATAATAAAACCGCTTTTTGCATAAAACCAGCAACGATATACAAATCTAACTAGACTACTTTCATTTTAATGCCCTCCGGAAATTTGTAATATTTTCTTTTAAGAAGTAGGTAGTTATAACTTCTGTTTAAAGATTTAACTTTTGTTTAAACATGAAAGATTACTAGGCACCCCTAAAGAAAGTACTAAATTCGATTTCGAGCAGGAACTACATTTTTGATGTGATTTATAAAATTTTAATACCAGAGAAATTTTCCTATTCAGTAAATAAATTTTGTGTAATGAATAAAACAAAAGAACGACGCCACATGTAAAAAAAATAATCTATTAATCTAAAAAACTTTATATCCAATCAACCAATTATAAACGTTAGTAGAAAAATAATCAAACTAAGTCATTAATTACGTTATAACGGTTAAAGGTTCTAATTGAAATGTCATGCGAGGAAAACCCAAAGTTATGATGAATGTCCCAGTTTCTTCTAATATGTGGACCTACTTCAAACAAAGACTAATACGGGTGACACATCTCAACAGAACAATTATATGAATCCCGGCGTTTTTATAGGAATTTTTGCACATTTAAAATTTTCATCCAGTTTAGAGCTTTCGCACTACATTTGATTTCCACCTTTTATTCAGTAAATCCATTAGTCAGGGTGTATTATTCTTATTTACGACCCATGTGGACAGCATAAAACTTTTATGAATGGAGGAATTTACACATTTCTCACATATTCAGCGTTGATAGATGTTTCAGCATATAAAATTTAACACTTGAGTTTATTTATCTCAAAAAAAATCTAAAAAGTGACAGCCATATATATGTAGGATAGGACAGCTAAAATATTGTAAATATAATCCATTTACGACTTTTTTGCATAAGGCTTGGTAGTATAACTGACGAGTTTTAGTCTGCTGTCTGAGAAAAATGATGCTTATCAAACATATGATGTTTTTTTAAATCGAGGATAAAGTGGATCTACATTAAATTTATTGTCCATGAGTTCTGGTTGCTTTCAAAATACCGACATTAAATCAGAGTATTGTGATTCCCGTAATTAAAAATGTTTACCTGAAGGTGTTAAAAACTACAGAAAAATATAACTATTGAGTACCCAATATCATCGTTAATCGAAAGAATCGTATATACTTAAAAAAAAACTTGAGACGATGGGTCTTCATAAATCCCAGGCAATAATGTGAGTTTACAGATGCGGCATGGGACAAGGTTATTCATTATAAATTACCCACCCCTTACCATCGTTATTATTGTCTATAGAAAAAAAAGTTTTAAATAAAAGTTGTGTGGTTATGACTGAATTTTGTTAAAATGCTATCAAAAGTACAGTAGCGTGCAGATTTTAGGAGATACAAGAAATAACATATTTTTTTAAATGGGATAACCTGTATATTATTAAATTTTTGGAATGATCCTTTGTTCCTGATTTCTAAAATATGCCATATGTTATCCCTATCATACACCGTTTTTGAGTTATTAAACGTCGAATATCTTAGTTAAACTAGTTAATGTAAATATGGAAGAGTTAACATATTTAAAGTGAGCTATGAAAATGACAACTATTATGTTTGATAAGTGACATTTTTTTAATGAAATAATCAAAATGGTTTACAATGAGGAAGAAAAAGTTCAAATATTTACTTGTTATATACAAAATAACTAAAATAAACGTGCAGCAAAAAGAGTATATAGGGTGTTGTATCCAAATCTTCCAACACCAACAGAAAATACATTCAAAAATATTTACCGAAAGGTGAATAATAATACCTCCCAGTTTTAGGAGAAAAATGCATGTAGTTCAAGCAAACCAGGAAGAACAGCTAGATATACTGCTTCATTTCGAAGGTAAGCCCATCCATATTTAATCGCGAATAGACTTTTTTTGAAATACTGTATTATTTTTTAGAAAATTCTGAATGTAGTATAAATAATGCAGTTGATCAATTAGGTAAAAGTTATTCCAAAATCCAACATACGTTAAAAATTAACAGCTACAGACCATATAAAATGTTACCCGTACAAGTTTTAACAGAGGCTCATAAAAGGATAAGGCTGGACATTTGCCGCCAGATGATTCAAAAGTTAGATGAAGATCCCGATTTCTTTACTAACATATTATGGACTGATGAATCATCCTTTTCTACGGCAGGAGTTTTTAATAGGAAAAATCGAAGGTCGTGAGAAAACAAACACAACAGAAAAAGATTGGCAAAACAAATAAAAAAATCAGGAAGAAAAACTGTTAGCGTTTAGTGTGGAATTGTCAGAAACAAAATTTTTGGGCCTATATTTTATGATTATACTTTAACAGGAGTTACCTATCTGGAAATAATTATTCCAGAGGCAGAAAATATTCTTTTGTCGAATTTTCCGGAAGCCGAACTTGATATGATTTAGATGCAGGATGGGGCAACTCCGCATCCGTCCTACCCGTTCCAAATCATTTGAATAATGTATTCCCAATATGGATAGGGAATAATGAACCTATTAAATGGCCACCTAACAGTCCGGATTGACCCCTATGGATTAATTTTTTTGGGGATTTCTAAAAGACATTATTAATAATAATAATAAGAATATTCAAGACATTAATGACAGGATTCGACTTGAAATAAACAATCTGAATGTAATTAAGGAAGCCATTTCCGGTGCAATTATAAATATAAGAAGACGTTATCAATTATGCATTGACAATAATGGTAAACACATCGAACACCTTTTCTGAGATCATTTATTTATATTTAAATTTCCTAAATAAATCTTTGGTATCTATTTTGTATAAATATGTTTTTTTTCTTTCTCACTGTAAACCGATTTGATTATTTCATTAAAAAAATGTCACTTATCAAATATAATAGTTATCATTTTCATAGCTCACATTAATAATGTTAACTTTTCCATATTTACAGTAACTAGTTTAACTAAGGTATTCGACGTTTAATAACTCAAAAACGGTATATGGTAGGGATAACATATGGTATTTTTTGAAATCAGGAACAAAGGATCATTCGAAAAATTTAATAATATATAGGGTATCCCATTTAAATAAATTATTTTTTTGTATCCCTTGAAATCTGCACGCTACTGTACTTTTGATAGCATTTTAACAAAACTCAGTCATAACCATACAACTTTTATTTTAAACTTTTTTTTCTATAGGCAATAATAACGATGATAAAGGGTGGGTAATTTATAATAAATAACCTTGTACATGATTGAAGCTATTTCGTTATTTCTTAGTTACTGTTGACGTAAGGGATTTCACAATTAACTCATTTTTTGATCAAAAGATGATTAGCTTCACAAAATTGTTCTCTTGAAACTTACATGGTGAATTTAGTGGGATCCTTACCTGAAAACAAAAAAAAAAAGAATATTAATATAAACACTTTACGATTTAAAATTTAATTTAATTTTAACCAAATATTTTAAGGAAAATAATTTTTGGTTCCAACAGGACGGTTGTTCAGCCCACAATTCACAATTATAATTAAAAACTTATTAAGAGTGACTTTCAGAGACAACTTATTTCCAATGGTGGACCAATACCATGATCTGCTAGATTACCAAATATTACCCCTTCTGGATTTTTTCCTGTGGGGTATGTTAAGAACGAGATTTATGAGTTTGAACCTCCTGAGACTGTAGCGGTGCTTGAAGGAAGAGCACGAGACCTATCTGCTGGCATTAATAGGAATACCATCCGGCGAGTGACCAATAACGTTTTAAGAAAATGTCAAAGATGTATAACCAAAAATGGTCAACATTTTGAACATTAATATAAATAGGATTTAAACGCTTTCTTTTGTTTGTCGTAAGATTTTTAACGTTGATAATATAGGCAAATTATTTCATGAATTGTTATTGGTAGATTTATTATCATTTATTTTAATTCTCTTGGTTTTCATTTATAATTTTCATCAGTAATTATTTGGAAGAAATTTAGTCTTTCATTAAAAGTTCTCTACTTACGTAAATTAAAGTACGTTCACTGTATTATAGTATTTATTTTGAGGTGTTGCTATATATCTAGTTGAAAAATTAATTTTTATCGTTTTCTTTGAAGAGTTTCTTATTTTTTGTCTACAAGTGATACATCGTTGAAAAGCTAAAATCGAGTTCTTTTAACGAGTGAAAAATACAATATAGCGCCCATAAAAAGAACGAACCTGATGATTGTCTTCAATAACCGAATTGTTGAACCTAAAATCTGACTAGACAGATAACGAAAAAAATTGGTTTGAGAATATTTTTACAAATTTGAAAAATATTGAAAATAAAATTGAAAATATTGAAAAATAAAAAAATTATAGCTGATATTAGAAAGTGTAACATCAACTGTCAACAGCTGGAATAGTTGTTAACAAAATAGTCTAAAACTTTCCCCATTCATTTAGTTTCCGAGATCCCAATACGTGTATCACCAAAATTTCCGCATTAATGAGAAATTATAATTTAGATTTTAGACATTTAGAACGCGTATATTTCCAGAATTTTTTTTGTAAATGTAAAATAAACTATTGAAGTGGTACAATACCGAGTTAGTTCAGAATTGAAACATTTAAACATTCTTTTAAAATGCTGAAAATTTTAATTAAAACCATAACCTAGGCTATTTAAATGTAAATTATAGCTAGAAACATCATAAAGGATAATAAAAAAATTAAAAAATAAATAGGAAACAGAAAGATCCAAATGCTAATGTAAATTTTCCTGACTTTGAAATTAAACTTGTAGGGTTATTTAGAATATGGAGCAGACAATTTACAGACTTTTAAGCAAAAACATTCCGATGAAACACTTTGGCGGTTTACGGTTCTTTCATTTACGCTTTTTCTAGACATATGAAAATTTTGCAGCTTGGAAAATTTAATTGTTTTCAATACATTTGGTTAATTAAAAGTGCGGTTTTAAGATACATATATGCCAGAAAAGCTTCGCTTTAATTTCACGTTTCGTAGCACAGCAAAATATTTTAAAAAGGGTACGAGCACCATAATTTTATTTTATTCTTAATTCGTGATATGTTTGTAAAAGTAGTCAGTGGCTCCGTAAAGTAATGTATACATTCGATAAAATCGTCACAAAACGAGTAACATGAAAGCGATCGGGCAAGTCGATTTTTAAATATATTTCTTTATTTTTTTCATGTATAAAAAAATGTTTTTCAAAAATTTTTGTAAAAGTTATGATGTCATCGGCAATTTCCTTTCTTTCTTTTGCGATAATGCCATTTGAAAGGGCACATTTTTGTACATATCACACCAGAAATTATAGTATGTTACATAACAATTTTTTTGGAAAAAATTTTAGGCGTTTATGAAAATTTACGTTAAATTCAACAGAAATCGTTGTGATATGTCAAACGGTTCATTAAATTTTTCGAAAACAAGAAAACTAATTGAAAAAACTTTGTTAGAAAAAACATGACAAATAAAATGATTTTATAGTGCAGATGTATGTAAGTATAAAATTTGAACGTTTGTAGAGTTTTTCGTTATATGAAAAAATAGAGAAGTTTTCGTAGTTTTGCCATTTTAAATAGTACATTGGTTTGTGTCAAAACGCTGTGTTTCAGTTTACTGGTAACACTCTTTAAATTTAATAAAATCTGAAAATGTTGCACCTAATGGGAAAGACAAAAAAATTTAAATACTGACAATTATAGATTTTAGATGAGACAGGATGCGAGTCAACAGGAGGCAGTATATACATATTGACATAACAAAACGTGTCCTAACCATCCACCTACATGGCAAACTGTCGTCAGCCAAATTGAATTTAAATTTGGGGAATATGACCACGTTAGACGTTTACCTAAATCAGAACCACCATCTGTAAGTGAAGATAATCAGGTCAATGTGCTGTTGTCAGTTCAAGACAAGCCCCACTTTACAGGAGCGGCTAAACACAGGAATGTTATCCATCATTTGCGCATGCGTACAATTAATTTCGCGCACTGATTTAAAAAATTAAATTTGTAAAAAAAGTAGGTCGGTCCTTCAAGTGCGCATGCAACAAAGTTGATTTTAAGGTTATGCGATCTGTTCTGTGGTTATGTACATGGATGATTTGTTTTTGCCGGTTGTGTCAGACCTAGTTATATGATGGCTGTATACTGTTTTAAGTGTGAAAAAGTGTTTTCAAATCAAAGTAATCTTAATAAACACCAGAAAAATGTGCACGGTAAATTAGGAAAGCATATTGTGCAATATGAGTACAATGTCACTTTGTTTAAATGCCACGAATGTCGAATATCTTTTAGGTCAACTTCAGAGTTAAGATTGCACCTAAAAAAAAAGACATGAAATGCAGTTTATTTTTGAAGGAGTTTCATTTGAATCATATAGTGGTATGTAATTATTATGAAAATGTTTTTATAATCATTTCTTTAGCAGTGTATATTTTTAGAATTTAGTACATGGTTACAGAAGGAAGAACGTGACAACAACATACAGTACAACAAATCGACAGGGATAAAACAAGCAAGTGACAGTAATTACAAGACTATTTATTTTCAATGCGTTAGGTCCGGTAAATATTGTTTGAAGTAGAACTTGTACTACTATTGTATGTAGTCTTATCATGCAAACAGTGTGTACCTATGTTCTGCCTATCAATATTTGTACATAGGAACCAGTTTCCCGAACTTGGTTTGCGAACTTTTGTTTGCGTACCAAGTTATTTAAATTTTCACTACATGCACGTACATGTTCACAACGAACCAGAAAAACATCGGGGAGGCAACACCATAAAAAATAAGTGTCGAACGTAGCTGCTGCGGTTATACAGGCTGTAACAAATTCGTTTCTCACTACAGAAATTTCGGAAACGGTAAGACATACAGCATCAGTTAAATTGGGGCAGAATTTGGCGATCATTAATATGTCGTTGAGAAATCGGAAATATCTTTTGTCATTCTTGAGATTTTTGAAAAAAAGTGAAATTTTGATTTTCGGTTTTTTTTCTGGCATTGCACAGTGGTCCAAAATAAATAAAAAGTTGTGAAAATTCAAATTTTATAAGTATTTTATACAGCTCTCACATTCCAAGGATACATTAGGGTATATCTCATGTAATGTTTCCCGAAATATCAACCCCTTTGTTCGAGAAATCTACTTGCGGTGACCCCTCCTCAAATATAAATAATTGTTAAGCCACGATTTTACTTCACTTTGTTGGTAGATTCAACGTGTGACTGTGCTTCAAATATTTATGCTTTAGGACAAGTACTTTATTTACATATAAAATATTTCCACAAATTTTATTTTGAAGCACCTTCGCCATATATAATTTAGTACCCCACATTACATCTTTACCTGGAATTCTTGACAATCATTTTGTTTATACCACTGAAACGGGGACTAAAAACTGCATCAGAGAAATGAATAATAAAAATAGGTTGCCATTTGAAAAAAGTGTTGTTAAAAACCGCCGATAAATGACACCTATGTGCAAATATAAAACAAGTATTTTCTCAAAAAAATTTACAGTTACACCGATTATTCTTTATTTTTACGGAATTGTGTATTCCACACAGAATATGATGAATTTGTAATCGCATCCCGTTACAGTTTTCCGTCGATGATCATGTTCACCAATACATCAATCAATAACTAGATCATATTTTAATTACGTGTTGTTGAGGTAATTCTATACAGCGGCATGTTATTAATGCGTTTGTTCGTCATTTAGTAATAGCACATAAATTATAAATACAATACTGCTCTATCTGCACTGAACCCACTGAATTGCGTTATTTAGGCCGTAATGCAAGTATGTGTGATGGCGGTGATAGAACATTTGACAGATCGGCCGTATTTCCCTCGGGTCCTTTACATTACGGAGATGTGAACGACTCTGGGGAATCCGGGAATACACCGGAGTTTGCGAAGCGGACCGGTTAGAGGACTATCAACTTCTGTGTATATGCAATCTTGCGCTAACCCGATCCATGAATAAATATATGTTTAGCCTACAAATTTAGCAAATTTACAAGAGAGCATGGCAAGGGAACGACCCACAAACGAACATCATCATGTAGAGACGAAATTGAGTGGTTAGCCGTCGCCGTAGACAACAGTATACCTTTCACATACAGTGGATATTATAGAGCCTTTTCCAATCTAAAAAACCTGAGGTAAAATAAAAACGCAGGTTTTTAAAAATTTTATATTTCATTATTTGTTTTTATATGTAACTTTATTATATATATATATATATATATATATATATATATATATATATATATATATATATATATATATATATATATATATATATATATATATATATATATATATATATATATATAAATAACATGGATCCGTAGTTATCCATTCATAATGTTGTTAATTTTACACAGTAGTGGTAGTACATTATCAACAATCAATCAATCAATTATTAGTGTTTTTTTTTGTTCTACAATTCATCAAGAATTTGTAGTTTTCAATGAACATAACTTTAACTTTAACCTCACTTTCGTAAGTGCTTTTTACTTTTTCACCAAGATCACCGGACCTTAATCCGTTCGATTATTTTCTTTGGCGCCATCTAAAAAACTTAGTTTATAAAACCAAACCGGAAAACATTGTCGAATTAAAAGAGAGAATTAGAAACAACATTTCTCAGGAAACTATAAACAAGGTTCAGCAACACTTTATTCATCGTTTAGGGTACTGTCAGCTACAACAAGGAGTACAGTTCGAACATTTACTATAAATTATTTTTATTGTTAACTAACCGTTCTAGTAACTATTATTTGTTCAAACAAAACATGAAAAATTAGTAAATTCTTATATTCAAAATGACCATATCTTTCAACTTATCGATTTTGTACCCTAAGTCTGATACATTTTTGGAATCAGCTGTTGATTCAGAATCCAAAAATGGAGAAATATACAGTGTTCCATTTAAAAAAAATATCGATGATATCATAACGGAAACAGTGAGGACGTCACAACCAAAAAGAAATAAAGACTGAGGTGCGAAATTGAAATTAAAAATCGACGTGTCCGAGGATTTTTTCTAAATATTCTTGGTTTAAGAAATAATGAATTTATTCCATACTTACGGATGCACTTTATACCTAAAATATACATGTCTCCTGTTATAATTCAACATAAACTAACTGTGAATTCTACGTATGTTATTAAAGAAGCCTAAGAAATATACGTTAATTTGAAGTCACCTGTATGTGTCATCTGTTTTGTGTATCTATCAGAAGTTCATATAGATATGGGACATTCTAAGAATGTAAAAAGTTTATTTGGGAAATTATATAGATTCATAAATAAAGGTACGACATTATTACAAACCTTCGATATACTGTCAAACTTTTTACAAAAATAAAACTTTCTCTTTTAATGTTTTATAACCTGGTCCATATTATTGAACAGTTTTAAATATGTAACAGTTATTAAGTGAGGTATTTAAATTTACATGGCAATTGTGTGATATTTGCTGTGAAATCGCAAATTTTACAACAAATGTTCAAGACAGCTTATACACTCACGTATATCGATAACACTTTTTTTTATTTGTAACTAGTAGTTAGGAAGATATTAACATAAGATATAAAATTATTATCCTTCAAAATATAATAATGTGTACATGGATATAGATATATGTTAATTAAGCTGGCAGAATGTCGATACATGATCCATCAGAAAGTATGGATACAAATTTGTTGGTATCGAAATTTCAACTTCTTGACACGTATGCCTATCCGTTCTAATGTAATTGAGGTATCGATATCAGGTAGTATAGATTCTAGGTATCTATACCGATATTTGGTATCGATACCAATGTTTGGAATCGATACATGAACAATTATCGGTCCCATTCTTGGTATGGATATCCGATTTTAAAATTGTTGGTGTCGCTCACCCCTAGTAGAAACCCCAGTAAACACACATACGTCTTTAAAACGTATTCTCAACGTGCCGTTGGTTGATAATTCGTGTTACGTTAGAAAATCAACCGTTTATTTATTGTTGAAAAAATAACGGTCTCTCGCAACGTTAAAAATACATGATTTTTTTTCACGAGAAATGTTGACAGTCCATTTGACAACGTTAAATTAACGTTAATTATAAAGCGATTAAATAAAACTGAACTTTTAAACGTTCATGAAACGTCCACATCAACTGAATAGTTCATTGAGGTCGAACAGAAACGTTTTTAAAAGGTTTTGGAGTTACGTATACTCGTAATACATTTTAAAATATCTGACATATTCGTTTCATATACACTAATATTTAACGTTTATACTTCCGTTATCTGAAATATGTAAAATCGCGACATTTTTAAGTTGTTTGTATGTAAAGAGACACGTTTTGGTGTTTGGACATTATAAACTTCTTTCTAATGTATGTGTTTAATCGGTATTAAGCTACAAGAAGATTTAAGTTGTTGGTTCCATTTTCCTTCTTCTCCCTGCCCCGGCAACCTTATATGCCAACGTTTCGAAAGAAATCTTCTGCCTGCTAACATGTCAATTAAGATAAGGAGAAATTGAAAAAAACAAGTCTCAAATCCATTATAGTAGGCATATGATTCAAACACCATATCCCAACCATGTACGACGCGTGTGACATCACACTAATAGTGACCTCTTAGCGCCGGCTTCAGGAAAATACACGCATACCGGTCGATCATGTTTTTGAACGATATCATTAACAATCCACATTTGAAGAGATTAGACCAGGCCGTATAAGTCGTAAAAATTTCTTATCAATATCAGCATAATAACAATACAATGCACGTTGATTAAACACACAAATAAATACAACATATTTTATCAGACATTTACAGTGTGAATACACATCTGTCAGTAACAAGTACGTATATAATATTTCGTTATCTGTTTATTTAGGTGTATTTAACACACCCTTTCTCCCTTATAGTTATCAACATCCGTGATGGAGATGTTTAAGTAGGAACCCTTAGGTCGATATCGTATACTTGGCATTATAAATCAAAATTTAAAATATTTTCATCATGTAATTCAACCATTTGTCCTGATGAGTTATTATTATTCGAACTTCAATAGTTTATTGTCAATATGTTTTTTCTTTAAAATGCTATGATTTCGAAAATTAAATCCAATTTCTTTTAATATTAGCTGGGATTAGGTAGATTTAGTAGATTCTACAATACTGGCGGACAAAAAAAAATTACCACTACTGTGTAAAATTAACAACATTATGAATGGATAACTACGGATCCATGTTATTTATATATATATATTATATATATATATATATATATATATATATATATATATATATATATATATATATATATATATATATATATATATATATATATATATATATATATATATATATATATATAAATAACATGGATCCGTAGTTATCCATTCATAATGTTGTTAATTTTACACAGTAGTGGTAGTACATTATCAACAATCAATCAATCAATTATTAGTGTTTTTTTTTGTTCTACAATTCATCAAGAATTTGTAGTTTTCAATGAACATAACTTTAACTTTAACCTCACTTTCGTAAGTGCTTTTTACTTTTTTCATAACTTAGTTTAATTAATTATAATTTATTGTAGAGTTCCTGATGAAGAAACAATAAAGGTTTCGAAAGCTTGAACAGAAAAAAAGAGTTTTTTTTAATTACCTGTCACATGACTGCAATCCCCGTTTAAAAATTAAAAATATTTATTTTTAACATAGACAATCGTCTAATTTCCCTCCCTGAAACCAGTCTTGAATAAAATAGAGTAATTAAGGTTGATATTCTGACTATTATTCAATGCAAAGATATAAGTAATAAATCTGGTGGTACACCGAGACACAATTTCGGCAGGTAAAAGTGAAACTGTCCATTTCTACGAAACTGACAACCATACACATCGATCCCTGGACATTCCGTTTCTTCACTGAGTTATCCTTCTATCATACCGCTGATAGAATAAAGTGGTGTTCCTACACATTAAAACAGGAAACGGCGCTCGAGGCTGTACCTAAATAAAAAGTTCAAAGTACAGCTGTGGTACTGAAGTGTGCCAAAGTGACACGTTGTACAAAATACGACATTTTGTTTAACGAGACACGTCACAGTAGATACAGTAAGATACAGTATATGTCATACACGTCATTGATATATAGCAATATAATAGTAAAATTATCAATAATGTTATTCCTGCCCATAATGTTTTATAAATGAAAACGCTATGTGTCACGACTTTTTGCTTGTCACTTCTGTAATCAGAAGACTTTATTCCAGTGGGATATGCTATTCAGGTACATGTTACAAAAAAATTTTTTTTTGTCCGCCAGTATTGTAGAATCTACTAAATCTACCTAATCCCAGCTAATATTAAAAGAAATTGGATTTAATTTTCGAAATCATAGCATTTTAAAGAAAAAACATATTGACAATAAACTATTGAAGTTCGAATAATAATAACTCATCAGGACAAATGGTTGAATTACATGATGAAAATATTTTAAATTTTGATTTATAATGCCAAGTATACGATATCGACCTAAGGGTTCCTACTTAAACATCTCCATCACGGATGTTGATAACTATAAGGGAGAAAGGGTGTGTTAAATACACCTAAATAAACAGATAACGAAATATTATATACGTACTTGTTACTGACAGATGTGTATTCACACTGTAAATGTCTGATAAAATATGTTGTATTTATTTGTGTGTTTAATCAACGTGCATTGTATTGTTATTATGCTGATATTGATAAGAAATTTTTACGACTTATACGGCCTGGTCTAATCTCTTCAAATGTGGATTGTTAATGATATCGTTCAAAAACATGATCGACCGGTATGCGTGTATTTTCCTGAAGCCGGCGCTAAGAGGTCACTATTAGTGTGATGTCACACGCGTCGTACATGGTTGGGATATGGTGTTTGAATCATATGCCTACTATAATGGATTTGAGACTTGTTTTTTCAATTTCTCCTTATCTTAATTGACATGTTAGCAGGCAGAAGATTTCTTTCGAAACGTTGGCATATAAGGTTGCCGGGGCAGGGAGAAGAAGGAAAATGGAACCAACAACTTAAATCTTCTTGTAGCTTAATACCGATTAAACACATACATTAGAAAGAAGTTTATAATGTCCAAACACCAAAACGTGTCTCTTTACATACAAACAACTTTAAAAAATGTCGCGATTTTACATATTTCAGATAACGGAAGTATAAACGTTAAATATTAGTGTATATGAAACGAATATGTCAGATATTTTAAAATGTATTACGAGTATACGTAACTCCAAAACCTTTTAAAAACGTTTCTGTTCGACCTCAATGAACTATTCAGTTGATGTGGACGTTTCATGAACGTTTAAAAGTTCAGTTTTATTTAATCGCTTTATAATTAACGTTAATTTAACGTTGTCAAATGGACTGTCAACATTTCTCGTGAAAAAAATCATGTATTTTTAACGTTGCGAGAGACCGTTATTTTTTCAACAATAAATAAACGGTTGATTTTCTAACGTAACACGAATTATCAACCAACGGCACGTTGAGAATACGTTTTAAAGACGTATGTGTGTTTACTGGGGTTTCTACTAGGGGTGAGCGACACCAACAATTTTAAAATCGGATATCCATACCAAGAATGGGACCGATAATTGTTCATGTATCGATTCCAAACATTGGTATCGATACCAAATATCGGTATAGATACCTAGAATCTATACTACCTGATATCGATACCTCAATTACATTAGAACGGATAGGCATACGTGTCAAGAAGTTGAAATTTCGATACCAACAAATTTGTATCCATACTTTCTGATGGATCATGTATCGACATTCTGCCAGCTTAATTAACATATATCTATATCCATGTACACATTATTATATTTTGAAGGATAATAATTTTATATCTTATGTTAATATCTTCCTAACTACTAGTTACAAATAAAAAAAAGTGTTATCGATATACGTGAGTGTATAAGCTGTCTTGAACATTTGTTGTAAAATTTGCGATTTCACAGCAAATATCACACAATTGCCATGTAAATTTAAATACCTCACTTAATAACTGTTACATATTTAAAACTGTTCAATAATATGGACCAGGTTATAAAACATTAAAAGAGAAAGTTTTATTTTTGTAAAAAAGTTTGACAGTATATCGAAGGTTTGTAATAATGTCGTACCTTTATTTATGAATCTATATAATTTCCCAAATAAACTTTTTACATTCTTAGAATGTCCCATATCTATATGAACTTCTGATAGATACACAAAACAGATGACACATACAGGTGACTTCAAATTAACGTATATTTCTTAGGCTTCTTTAATAACATACGTAGAATTCACAGTTAGTTTATGTTGAATTATAACAGGAGACATGTATATTTTAGGTATAAAGTGCATCCGTAAGTATGGAATAAATTCATTATTTCTTAAACCAAGAATATTTAGAAAAAATCCTCGGACACGTCGATTTTTAATTTCAATTTCGCACCTCAGTCTTTATTTCTTTTTGGTTGTGACGTCCTCACTGTTTCCGTTATGATATCATCGATATTTTTTTAAATGGAACACTGTATATTTCTCCATTTTTGGATTCTGAATCAACAGCTGATTCCAAAAATGTATCAGACTTAGGGTACAAAATCGATAAGTTGAAAGATATGGTCATTTTGAATATAAGAATTTACTAATTTTTCATGTTTTGTTTGAACAAATAATAGTTACTAGAACGGTTAGTTAACAATAAAAATAATTTATAGTAAATGTTCGAACTGTACTCCTTGTTGTAGCTGACAGTACCCTAAACGATGAATAAAGTGTTGCTGAACCTTGTTTATAGTTTCCTGAGAAATGTTGTTTCTAATTCTCTCTTTTAATTCGACAATGTTTTCCGGTTTGGTTTTATAAACTAAGTTTTTTAGATGGCGCCAAAGAAAATAATCGAACGGATTAAGGTCCGGTGATCTTGGTGGCCTATCGGTGGGTCCACGTCTACCAATCCACCTGTTCAGAACTATTTGGTCAAGACACCTTCGAACGTCTGTTGTATAATGGGGAGGTGCACCATCCTGTTGATACCGCAGGTTTTCTTCAACATTTTTAGGATTAATTCTACTGGGGAATAAATTTAATAACGTTGGGATGAGATAGCCCATTAAAAATTGGAGATATGCTGGTCCGTTTACAGTTCCAATGATTCTATTTCTTACAATTCCCGCCCACACATTTATCTTTTGTGGATACTGTGTGTGCTGCTCCCGCATACATCGAGAGTTTTCCCTTGCCCAGTATATACAATTCTAACGATTTACTTCACCATATAATTTAAATGCATTCAAGAGAAAATAATATTTTTTATGAGAAGAGGATCACCATTGCACATATTCATCATTGTTTCACAAAATTGTATCTTCCGATCTGGATCATCATCACTTAGTTCTTGCACAACCTGAATCTTAAAGGGATGCCATTTTTCTAATTTTAACACTGTATGCCCTGCCGTTTTAGTAACAACATAATCGCGACTAATCTGGTGAACGCTGGTATGTGGATTTTCATCAACAGCCAGTAAAATATTTAATTTTGATCCTCATCAACACCTGGGCGACCTGTTTTGGGAAATCTTCCATCATACCAGTCTCTGCAATTTCTTTTTTTAATTTTATTCACTGTCGATTGAGTTATGGGTCGGGCTGGATATTTAGTATCAAATAAAATACATACATCTCTCCTATCACCACACCCAATCATCGTGAGAATTTCTCTGCATTACAGATACACTTATGTTATAAATTAACGTAAATCGACAACAACTATTGAGGTGGTAACGATGTAATTTTACTTTTTACTTGGTTTTTTTCCAATGGCCGTATCTTCCAACTTATCAATTCTAGACCCTAAGTATGATACATATTTGGAATCAGCTGTTGAAGTAGAATTCAAAAATGGAGAATTATATAGGGTGTTCAGTTGAACAAAATATCGATGACGTCATAATGGAGATAGTGATGACGTCATAACCGAGCAAATAAAGGGTAAGGTGCTCAATTGAAATTAAAAATCGACGTATCCGAGGATTTTTTCTAAATATTTTTGATTTAAGAAATAATGAATTTATTCCATACTTTATGGATACACTGTATATGTAAAAGTGCTATGTACTTTTTTTTGAACTTTTTTTTCATCTGCTATGTTTATACATCGAACATACATTTGTAAGTGAAACTTTCATATAGAACACATATACATCCTTATCATGGTACTATGTGTATTAAATCAATATTCACATGTATGTTCCTCTAATTGCAGAAATGGGTATACATACAGTGTAAGTCAAATGTACCACTCACTTTTGAGAAAACAAAGTAAAAAAGCGATGATGTAATATTTGTGCATCTCAGATAGTCAGTGGGTACTCTCACAAGACTCTTTCACGAGAATCTAATATTCTATTCTATTCCTAATATTTGCGAAATGACTACCTGAGATGCGGTCTTTAGTGATTACTGCCATATACCATATTTTTCGATAACTTTTTATAGTGAGCCGTGCATTCCTCGTAAGTAGCTGCTAAAGTAAACCTTAACATTAATTAATAATAATAGTAATGAAATGTTCACTCATAATAAAAAACTGGAGATGCTCTTGATTTACGGAGAAGAAAAGAAAAATGCTCCAACTCCTCGATGATTATACGCAGAGAGATAGCCAGAAAGAAACCTTCCAGAACATAAAATATTTTCCAAACTGAAAATAATCATTTTTGATTGGAAAGGTGAGAAAATGAACTGCAATGAAAATGTGGCTATTATTTTAAACTACTTTCAAGCCCACCATGGAGCATCAATAGAGGTGGCTTGAAGAGACTTAAATTTGAAATACAGTGCAATACAAATAGTGTTGAAAGCTAATAAATTTCACAACTATAAAATTCATAATTTGCAAGAATTTATCCCCTAGAGATTTTGAACGTCGAGTAAATATTCTTTCTCAATTTTTAGTTGCTTTAAACGGTCATCCTAATTGGCTTAACCATATTTTGTGGATGGACGAGAATCACTTCATCAGTCATAGTACAACAAATAGAAAAAAATTTTCACTATTGGTCAGATGAAAACCCACACAAAAGAAAATCAGTTCAAAGGCAGAGCCATTTTGGCACATAAATGTATGGTTTGGTATAGTGGGACGCCATTTAATAGGTCCATATTTTGATGAAGGAGAAAGCTACCTAGAATTTCTCAAAAATCAGTTTCCTATTTTACTCGTAAACGTGCCAATTTACAGAAGGCATTTAATGCTTCAGCAAGACGGAGCGGTTGTTGTTCGGAATTATTTGAATACGGAATATGAAAACAAATGGATAGGAACACACAGTCATTAGACTTTCCTCCTAATTCTCTAAACCTAACACTTTTTAATTTTTTGAGGGGAACTTTGAAAAATATTGTTTATAAAATAAAGTCTAACGATGCAGAACATTTAAAACAAAAAAAAACATTGTCGATGCTTATGCTGAACTAAGTCGTAAGTAACGTTTATAAAAATAAGAAAACGCTATAATTTATGATTAGGTAACGATGCTCATATTGCGAAAATGTTAAAATAGCTGCCTTTTTCAATTATTTTGTAGTGTTAAGTTTGTGTTCCTATTATGGTTAATCTGTATATCTTAAAATAAATAGAAATATGAGAAATTTCATAAACATAATATTGTTCTTGTATAATAACCGAGATATTAACTAGTAGTTAATAACTAAAATATTCTGTCATAGTGCCTATAAGAATAACTACTCCAGTTAATAATATTGACAAAAAACATTTTTTTCAAAATTTGATTAACATACTTAATTAAAAAGATGTAAATCGGTCATACTTTAAAAAATAAGGAGCAAAAATTATATTGTTAGTTAAAACACTGTATTTTACAGAATAAGATTTATTTTGGCAACCATTTATGGGAAAAGCGCTGACCTCTATTAAAAATAATCAATTAGGTATGTTTACTGGGTAGGCCAAAAAACCGTACTTTTTATTTTTCTTTACCAACTTATTGTTTCTAAGCCAATATTAGCGAACGTGATGTCAATAGTTAGCTGACTGAATAGGCTACAAAGACCAAATATCAAGATGGCCGGAATATCAAAATTCAAGATGGCGGACGCAATTGAAAATAGGCCTTCGTTTGCGCTCGTTCTTCGTTGAACTAATGACAGATTTCGAAAGAATGAACTTCCCTCTGCATTTCAAGAGCTAATCGATTAATTGGTTTTGGAAATATAGCAAATTCAAAAAAGGCATACTTGTAATTTTCAAAATGTGGAACAAAAGACAAGCTCTGATATTTTGCCTGCCTATTTTTTATTTCTCAATCGATTTCAATGAACTTGGTTTTGTTATGTAGGCAATAGGATCGGCTCTAACAAATTATAGAAATGTCAAAATTCAAGGCTCATTTTCTACTAGTACCTCTGTCGCTTATAACTACATCTTAAATATCAATAATTCGTATCAAAGATAAATTTATAAAAAATCTCATCTATGTGAATAACAGAATGAGATGGTAGAGGATATTTCACTAAAAATCCATAAATAGGTGGTAAGGACTAATGAAATTCGACACTGATTATTTATTGGAACCTTAAATTGTTTTACAAAAATTAAATAGTATTAGGGAAAAGGGACAAATTAGGCAGTATTAGGCAATTGAATTTTTATACCATGGCCGCCTTGCAGTCCTGAGTTGATTCCATTGGATTACTTTGCATGGCCATACTTTCTTCACAGACTGTACGACAGTGGCCGAAATCAATTTGATAATATTGAAGAGCTACGACAAAGCATATCCCAATATTGGGAAGAAGAGCCTCAAATTTCAATAGACTGGGCCATGCAGAGCTGGAGAAGAGTTACGACAATTGTGGCTGTACAAGGAAATCAAATTCAGGGGGTATCATATGCTAGACTTAATTTCCCCCTTATTAATCCTAACTTTTAGTGACAATCGGTAAGAATATAATACTTTTTACGAACCATAGGTTCATTTAGCTGCTTACGCATTTCTCCTGATATAAGAAACACCTGGTACATACTGAGGACATACTACTGTTGTATTATGTATAAACCGGATATACATATACATTATACATTTGTACGAGAATTTCTTGGGAATATTCATATCTCGTTCAGAATATTATTTTACATTATTTATGCCATATGTACTTATATAATGAGACGTCAAAAGATATGTAGGTTTAACATAAGCATTTAAATACATTCGTGTAGTCTCGTAGAGTCCACGGCAACTTTAAAGTCTTCTAGAAACGATTTTGGTATTTCGAAATTCGTTGGTCGTCAAATTGTTGTCCTATACGGGGTGGCTATAGGAGGTGAAATGTAAAATTACCCCTAAATTAATTTTGCATTATTTTAATCTACAGAATATCGTCTACATTTTTGTTAAATAATAATACAATTTTTGTCAACGTAAACATTTAAAAATAATTAAAGAATTCTAAATGCACGCAGTTAAACGCAGAAGGTCAACGCTTAAAGCGTGCTCCTGAAATTTGCCGATTTGACTTTTTGTTTAACACGCCTCTTAACTACTTAACTGTTAATAAAATCAAAAAATACTTATTAATAGCCTTGACGATAACTCCGTAATTAGTTATCGATTTTTTTATGAGCACTTGCTAGAGTGCTATAAGTTATCATATCTTATAAGGTCCAGTTTCGTCTATTGGCGTATGCATCACATTGCATTTAGTTGTATAACTTATTTATTATGTCATAAAATTATGAATCCACACAGACTTTATTCAGAAAGGATAAAGTAAACTTTTCCTAAGAGTACATTTTGATTTTAGCTTTCCTTTGGAAGATAATACGAGGGGAACGCAAATATTGTCTAAACTGAATTAAATTTTGAAGCATTTCAAACTGAAACTTTGCCGTTTTCAGATTTTCTCTCTCGCAAAATACAAGTTTTAAGAAGATTACAACAAGAAAAAATCTAATTAGCAAACGATAAAGGGTATTTTTATTCGATTGTAAGAAGAAAATAAAAAAATTATTTATTATATTTATTTTACTTAACTGAAAAATTTAATCGTAATCGAATTCACGTTACTTTGATACAATCTAATAAGAATATCATGAGTTTGTTTCATTTGTTTATACATACATTAATCATTAAGCCTGGCCAAGCGATGGTAGATTCAGGGTCGGGCGCAATACCAATGTCATCGCGCGCTCGTTTACGATGACGATCACACGACACACTGCAGTTGTTATCTATCGGTCGATGCATAAAGTACTAATAAATGATAAATAATGTTGAGTGTAAATAGTAGAAATCGACCGTACGCTGATAAAGTGAATACATTTATCGGTGAATTTCCGGATTTATTCTATGATGGATGTAAAATAATTTGTAAAGTTTGTGATCAAGACTTAATGTGCTGGAATAAATACGGCTGCAAAATTCATGTCAATAGTAACCGGCATAAAAATAAAAAAAATGGCGTGTCTTCTTTGGAACCTCAGTTTATGTTTGATTTACTGTTAATGCTGATGGCCTGTGATGTTCCTCTGCGCATATTGAATAAACCAGCATTTCGGGACTTCTAGAATAAATACAATCCCCAGGTGAATTTACCAAGTCGTACCAAGTGTTCGTGAAGACATTGTAAATAGGATTAAATGTGCATTAAAAAATACACGGCTGTGGTTATGTGTTGACGAGACGACAGATTGTAAAAAAAATTCTATTTTAAATGTTATAGTACATGTACTCGACCCTGTTAAACCAACATTTCCACTTTTACTAGCTAGGAAAAGACTAATTGCGTGTACTGGCGAAACAATTACGCGGGTGGTGTTGGAGACTTTCGAAAAACTTGAACTGTCAACAAGTTAAGTATTGATGTTTGTGACCGACGGTGCTGCGACAATGTGTTTGATGGGCCGTTTTCTTCAAAGAGACGATTGTAGGTTTTTACATATTACGTGTAAAGTGCATGCGTTCCATCTTGTAGTAGAAACGATTCGAAAATGTTTACCAGAGGTAGATGCTTTAATAGCAAATACAAAAAAAGTATTTATCAAATCTCCTAAATGGCTTCGAGCATTTCAAACACTGTATCCTGGTATTCCGGAACCACCAGAGCCGATTCTTACACGTTGGGGAACGTGGTTGAAGGCAGCTTTTTATTATGCTGAATATTTTCAACAAATAAAATCTGTGATACTACAGTTCAACCCTAACGAGGCTGCAGCTATTAAGGAAAGTCAGACAAGCTTTCAAGATGTTTCCCTTGAAACAGATTTAAAAACTATTTATAACATTATAGAGGACTACACGACGCAATAGAAAAATTGCAATATACTTTTATATGGCTCCGTGGTCTAGAGGTAACGTACTTGCCTCGAAACCTCGAGGTCCTGGGTTCGATTCCCGGTCGAGGAACTGGGATTTTTCTGTGAGAGAGATTAATCGTAGTATACTCGGATATTGGGTGTGTGTCCATTGTCTCTAAATGTGTAGCCCTCTCCCATACAAAGTCATTTCAGACCTTCAGGGATAAAGGGGGTTGTAATTTCATGTGGTGTTATTATATACATTATATATACTTCGTTGTCTTTAGTGGAATCGCTGCAAATAGTGGACGACGTAAATACACAGCTACAGACTATAAATGACACAAAAAATAAGCCTATTATTGAAAAATTCGACAGTGTATTACGGAAAGATCCTGATTTTACCAAATTAAGACAAATTTGTGATGGTGCATCTACGGCTGCGTTAAGTGAGTTCACAGAGTGTTTTACTTATGCCTGTATTTCTTCCGTAGATGTCGAACGGTCTTTTCAAAATACAAACATATTTTTTCACCACAGCGAACATCGCTTACTGAGAGAACTGTAGAAACATATCTGATGCTACACAGTTATTATAGAAGTTCTCCAGTTTGTGATAACGACAACCAAGCTACTTCATAAATCTGCTTAAGAAGGTAAGTTTTTTACATATTTTTATAAAGTGTACCAGTATTAATAAAATTTATTTCCATTTATTTTATTTATTTATTTATTTATTATTAGTTATCATTTATTTAGTTATTTATTATTAGTTATCACTTAGATATACAATGTACATGTGTAAACGTCATTTAACAGTTTAATAATAATGTGCAGCACTAAGCTTACAAAATATAAGGAAATACATAAAAAAGAATTTAAAGCGAACGAAATAGTACAAAAACATACAACACAATATATAAAATATATATTTTTTTATTATTGTACTGATTCAAGTATTATGATATGATGCATACCCAGTACGTTTCTGTGGGATTAATGTCCTTGGCTAGATTTATTAATCATTACTTTGTTTATAACTGTTTACCGCCCGAAATAGTTATTTACGGAACAAGACCGGAAATTGATTATTTACTGGGGAATCTGGCAGATTCGAAATTGGGCGAACTGGTTAAAGACACTTTTCGGGTATACTGCGTACAATATTTTTTCTGCAATCGTTTTTGCTACTCTCAAGATACTTTTTAAATTAAAATCTTTTGTAAACAAAATTCATAAAATTCAACTCAGATGTCAGGCTCTAAATCGTCTTGTGCAATAGGTCACTAAAGTTAAAAAACGAGTTAAGCATACAGTGGCAAAGAAGTGACAAGTTGCGATTTTTTACGTATTTTTCAGAAAAAGTTTTATAGGACAATTTTTTTTTATAACTTTCAAATATTATGTTATACTTTGGGGCTTATGAGAGAACAAAACTCCAAAGCGAAAGCCTAAATGAAAATATTGTGCCCATAAGAAATATTTATTTTATCCTTTCTAAATAAAACGGTATAGGATTTATAACTTTATGATTAATAATAAATACGTTATAGATCTAAATGCAATGTCATGCAAATGCCGATAGACGAAATTCGGCCTTATAAGGTGTTCACGCGCTCATTAAAAAATCGATAACTAATTACGGAGTCACCGTAATTAAAAAATAAAATAATGTATAGAACCCTGAAATTCCATTTTACAATGTCATTACTAAGTATTTTTTGGTATTAACAATTAAGTAGTCAGAGGAGTGTTAAACAAAAACTATGCTTAATCAAAACGGCAATTTTCAGGAGTACGCTTTAAACGTTGACCTGCATTTAACTGCGCATTCAGAATGTTTAATTAATTACTTTTTTAATGTTTACGTTGACAAAAATTGTATTATTATTTAACAAAAATGTAGACGGTATGCTGTAGATTAAAATCCGGCAAAATTATTTAAAGGGTAATTGGTACGTTTCACCCCCTACAGCCTCCCCGTACAGGACGACATTTTGACGACCAATGAATTTTGATGTTCTAAAAGGTAAAAAATAATTTAAAGTGGTTTTTAGCTTTTAACCTTAAAGGGCAAATAGAAATCACAATTTGATGGATGGTGAACTCTACTAAATTATTTCCTGTAGGTTTAGATTTCGAACAAGACATCATCAAAATTAGTTGTTATTAATGAGAGATTTTGCATTCAAACAAGTTTAGTTAGAATTTATGTAGGTTTCCTATTTACTTTTGAGTATCATGCTTCATATTTAAACCAAAAAATGTTGTAAAATAGTGTTGTAGTTTAAAAAATGGCCTTTATTAAAAATATTTTGGAAATCTCCCGTTTCCCTAGTTCTAAACACATCGATAGGTCTGCTTCTCCAAATATTTAATAAACGATTGAAAGATGTTTAATATCATTAGAAAAAACTAATATTTCCATATTTAAGCAGTTGAACTAGAATATTTGTTTACTATTTACTACCCTTTGCACAAAAATGGGTGTGAACCAATTTTTTTTAAATTTAAATGGCTTCCAAAAAATTGTTTTCAGAATTTTGCTCTAACATAATTAATTAAACAAACAGGAAACGGCAGAACCTAATTCATAGAATTAGTTTATATTGCTACGCACAGAAATTGGATTAGAATTAATGATTCGGACGGTTTTCGGTTTCATTTACCATCACCGCGTGCTGAATTAGTAAAACAAATACATATAACTGAAACTAACGCCTTCCCCTAACGTTGCTGCTGAAAACGCTAGGGAGAATAATCCCTCACCTTTCCAGGACTAATAGTCAATTAACACTTTAGTTTGTGCAAGGGGAGCCGAAATCAAATATCCCGCATAATCCAAAGAATTCGAAGTAATGGAAAGATTCAAAACAAACAAAGTAAACAATAAAAGAGATGAGAGACCTATTATATGAAATAATCCGAGTGTGTAGTGAACTGAGCTTCAATCAGAATATCTCCTCCAAGGATTACCGTGGCGGATTAGGATTTAAAGGAGAAACGTTCATCTTATTTCTGACGATTCTTTTAACGAACCCGGAAGTAAAGCCGTATTCCGCCTAACAGACATCATTTAATATTGACGAGATAAACATGAAATATCAATAAAGGATATTGGCATCAATCCTTCGAAAGCATAGCCGATAAGAAAGTTTAATTGAATTAAAATTTAGACGGGTCAGAGCTGTCTTTGCTAACCATTAATCCTAACGATTAATTATAATTGGACGTTAAATTGAAAATGCTTTTAGTCACTGAACTGGAGTTCTGATATATATAATTAGAAAGATAATTGCATTGAATGAAATGTGTTAAAAGTTGCTTCCTCTTTTATATAATTTAGACGAATTCATCTGGGTGAAAATTTGCTGGATTGAACAAGAGGATTATATACTTAATCCTGGATTATAAATATAAGCTAGGATTTAAATTTAAAACGAGTTGCACTAACAAACAATTTAACAGGTGTTAAAATAACACAAGGTAGCCCACTGAAAATAGTCCAACCAAGAGGGTAACCACTCATGCAATACATATGTAATACCATCCAATGCTATGTAATACCTTGTAATACTTGTGTAATACCATGCAATGCAATATTTGTGTAATAACATGCAATACTATGTAATATCCTGCAATACTTGTGTAATACCTTGCAATATCATGTAATATTCTTGCAATACTTTTGCAGTTTATTATAAAAGAAAATTCGTGCTACAAACAATTGAAAAGTCGATCAAGATCTAAACTATATTTACAATGATGGGATTTGGCCTTTCGCAACACATTTTAAACATTTTTACCTAAGTTCTTTGCATATTATACTCGTAGATGTTATATTAAATTAAATTAAACACCACGGGTTATTACCCGTAGTGTTGTATTAACACCCTGGATCCCTAAAAGTACCTCAAGGTACTTTGTGCAGGACGGGGCTATACATTTAGTGACAAAAGACACACACCCAATATTCAAGTATGCTAGGATTAATTTTTAGTTTAGAAAAATTACAGCTCCTCGACCAGGGGTATCGAGCCCGGAACTATAGGCAAGATGAGAGGCAATAGTTCTTACCGTTCAACCACGAAACCACATTGGATATAATATAACATTTAGATCCATATTAAAGCAAACAAACTAAACATTTACAGCATCGAGTAGCAGTTACAGCGAATACCGCCTATTAGTAATCCAACATCATATTTTAAATCGGGAATCGTGCTGTTATAATGTGGCCAGAGGCTAGACTAATATTAATGTACTTTCCTTGCTACCTTTTATAATTTTCGGAAACGAGCTCAGAAAGCGATTTCATCTCAAATGACGTAGAATTCCACTACTACTATTTGCCATATCATCTATTTATTGATTTTTATTCAAATTCATTGCGATGCTGTCCATAACAGAGAGTTGTCTTGCAAGTCACCGTTTTAATACAGCTTTAGGCTGAAGAGTCCGGAATTCTTTCACGAAAATATTGAAAGCAAGTAGCTAGAAACTGCAGTTTGTGGATGAAACTCGGGTATGGTTATATAGAGGGTTTCCTTGACTAAGTGGAGCCTTCTCTGCCAGACAAAATTGCAATTCTCTAGCATTCGTAATAAATTTATATTGGAATGCCATTAGTGATGTAAAATGGTGGACACAAGAATATGTGCAAATTTCTTAGGTTACCTACCACAAACATTTTGATTTTGAATTTTGACTATACTTGTATTCAGCGATCCTGAAAACTTTTAGAAGATGTGCGAGATTCAGCGTTACATCAAATTGCCACCTACCTACTAAAAGTCTAGCATTTTTACACATTGTAATATTTTATTAATCTGAAAGTTTAAAAAGGCCTAGGATATTATGAATCCGGTGCTTCAGCTATAAAAAATACCTTGGCCTACATTTTCAGCTATTGTGGCTAATTATATAACATCGTGTTCAGGAGATACAGCTCCGTGAATGTGTCAAAAAAACTTTTTCGCACCATTAATCTCATGTTTTTCAAAATCGTGCCACAATTTGGAGTCGCAATTCGGATTCAGCGTTTAAAAAAATGTATAAAAAATTATTCAAGTTGCATATGCATTTTTGTTCTAAAATTTACAAAACTGTATAAATAGGCCATATTTTTTGTAGAGAAATACCTCGCCCCCATTTTTAAAGTATTCGCAAATAAAATGTGAGCATTTGAACGTATATTAAGGTAATAATTTGTAACCAAAATTCAAATATTCTACCATAATAATTCTAATGGGTTAGTTTATATCATCTATATCTAACTTTCATCAAAACTATATACTATTCAGGAAAGCTTAAATTAATTTGTAAAAGTTTTGTTACGACTATAAAGCACAAGTTAATATTACCTGAAGAACTTGGAGCATATTCAGTGTGCCGTGTTTTATGCCAAGTTTACACCGTCTAATGAAAAATAATGTTTTATTTTAGTACTTGGTAAACCGCCCATAGTAATAGGTAAAAATTAAGACTATAAAAGGGAGACGCATATCTTGATACATGGCAAAACACACGGTTTAGAGAGTGTGAACTGAGAACCTAGCGTTACAAGAAAACACCATTACATTTCCCTCGTGACAGCTTACAAATCCTGAAAGAAGGAGTTGTAAAGTAGGACCTGACAGATTGAAATATTTCTGTAAAAATATAAATGTATATTATACTAAAACAGTATGCCCAAAAGGTTATGAGAGAATAACTTAACATTCAGAATATCCAAGTAGACTCTATTTATCATTGAGTGTATTCTTGTAAGCTGACAGTGGCACAGTCATGTGTGCGTTACATGTATAACATGAAACAACCAGAACATTTTGAAAAGAAATGAAAATATATAGAAAATTCCAAACAAGGAAATATATACAGGCTGATTCAGCGAAAACTCCCTCAGGCCGTTTATCGGAAACTAAGAAAGATTGAATTTCTGTAAACGCCAATAAATGACTATACAGGGTGGGGCAATAGAGCGTCGGACCTCGATAAGTCGAGTTCTACGATAGCTAGAAATGTTTAAAAAAATTGCAAGTAAACTAGATAAAAAAGTCTATAACTGGAAATTATTTTCGAACATACAGGGCGAGCCAAGACAAAATTACAGGAGCAAGTGCCTTTTTTTTAAATGGAATACTATGTATATCAGTACATTTTTTGAAGCCTCGTTCTAGGCTCTATTCATTCCTATATTATTATTGGCTATCTCCCAACCACTTTGATGTAATGAATTTTTTTGTTGAAATAATGCCATCTGCAGATGGATATTAAAAAAATCACCACAGTCACAATTATGGGTTTTAAGAAAAACTTATGTGAATACCAGTTACGAGACATCTAATTAATGTTTTTGAATCATTTCAAATGTACAGGGTGGCCAGAAATTAGTATTCAATTAAGAACTTTTTAAATTGAATTTTCTCAATTTTTTCAAATGGAACACCCTATATATTTTTCAACGATGTGATGTAAAAATTAAAAACGAACATTTTTTGTAAGTACTTCCCTATGGCTAATTGCAACGATTTTCGTTTTATTGAGCAATAATTACAACATTCAAAAATAAACTTAAAAAAAGAGGTTTCTTCAAATAACTCAGTAGAAAAAATTATAATAAATGTTCCACATGTTGACCATTTTGATTGACACACATCTCTATGTGCTTTTGAAATGAGGTTTCCACTGTTCCTAAAACTGCCCGTGTGATAGATCTAAAGGCAGTTATTATTCTTTCCTTTATATTTTGTACTGGTGTGTCTTTATAAACAATTTCCTTCACGTATCCCCATAAAAGAAATCCATTTTTGTAAGATCTGAGAATCTAGCAGGCCATTTAGTGGGTCCATTTCTTCCAATCCATTGATGAGGGTAGGTATTATTTAAGTGGTCTCTACTTGCATTTAAATAATTTGGTGGAGCAACATCTTGCTGAAACCACATCCTATTTCAAATTCTTTCAGGGAGATTTACCAATAATTGTGGCAGATAGTTTTCCAAAAAATGAAGATAAATAGCTCCAGTCAATGTACCATCAAAGAAATGTGGCCCTATTACATGTTCTCCAATAATTCCTCCCCAAACGTTTATAGACCATCTGTGTTGGTTATCAACTTGCATAAAAAAGTGAGGATTTTCCGAAGCATAATAATGGAAATTGTGCCTATTAACAAATCCATTTTAATGAAAAGTTGCCTCATCAGTGAATAAAACATTATTGAAGAAGTTGACATCAACTTGCATTTTACCTCTGGCCCAATTACAAAATTGTAGGCGCTTTTGAAAATCGTCATCAGATAATTCCTGGTGCATTTGAATATGATATGCATGCAACTTATTTGTTTTTAAGATTCGACCCACAGACTGTCTACTTATTCCTACTAATGAGGTTACTTCTTTTTAACTAACATGGGGATTCTCAACCATTGCCAGCACCACAGAAAAGTCATTTTCTTCGTTTCAACACGTTTTATTCTTTCACTTTTTTTATATTCGACATTTCCAGTTTCCAGAAATCTATCGAAGGTTTTGGAAGCTGCTAATATCAGGAAGCCTTCTTTCAGGATAAAGTTGGTGAATATTCATCATTTTCTGTTTTGCCTTTACACTTTTTTCATATCGATCTACATTGAAACTAGTTAAAAACCATTAATTTATTGCCCAATGGTCATTGTTTGACCCAGAATCCTTTTATTATAAGCGACGTTATTTATTTATTTGACGATTATGATTATGTTGACAGAAAACCAAAGACCTCATTAGTCCTGAGGAAGACAATAAATTTTGTCGAAACGTCGACTAAATGAGAATTTGAGGTTTTCTTTACTAATTTTATCCAAACCGGCTAATAAAACTACATTAAGAGATTGTGGATACGAAACTCCTTAGCTAATGATTATTGTTTATGGTGAATGTGGCAGAAACTCAAGAGAGGCTACAAGGCTTTACAGGCGACGTTACCCAGATCGAAGACAACTAGATCATAAAACGTTTTTAAATTTAAAGGAAAATTTGCTACAATATTTAAGCTTCGATAAAGGCAAGCGTGAACGTGTACGAAGAATTAGAAATAACCGTAATACGCCGGAAATTCTACAGTGTGTTGAAAACAATCCTCATATTTCAATAAGAAGTGTTGAAGAGGCCACTGGGATTTCATTTTTCCTCTTGTCAAAGAATTCTTTCTGATAACAAAAATCATCCCTATAAAGTGCATCTTGTTCATCATTTGCGTGCTGAAGATTCACAAAGAAGATTAGATTTTAACTCCCGCTTATCAATACTGTATGCGCAAGATAATACATTACTACGAAATATTTTATGGATCGATGAAAGTAGTTTTTACAAGAATGGTATATGGTATGGTAAATAGACATAATTGCCATTATTGGTCAGATGATAATGCAAAATGGACCAGAATAACCCATAACCAGAATGTTTTTGGTATTAATGTGTGGTGTGGCATTTTAATGGGCATTTAATAGGACCGTATTTATGATAGTATATTAAATAGCCAGCGATACCTAAATTTCCTGCGTAACTTCCAGCATTATTAGAGGATGTTCCCATCAATATGCGGCTTAATATGTGGTTTCAACAGGACGGTGCACCGCCGCGCACTGCAAGAATTGTTTTGAATTATTTAGACACTGTTTTTACACAGAAATGGATAGGAGTAAATGGACCAATTCGTTGGCCCGATTCGGTAACCTGATTTAACCCCACCTGATTCTTTCTTGTGGGGTTACTTAAAAATACGGTTTATGAGGAACCAATACAAGACATGGCTGATTTACAAAATAAAATTTATGCCAGTTGTGCAGCAATTAGCCGAAACACTTTATTAGCTGCCTGTGAATCGGCACTTAGACGTCGTTATGACATGTGCACTTATCAAAATGGGGAAACTTTCGAAAATTTGCTTTTGTTTTATTTCTTTTAAAATCATAAAATTAGGCCTTGGGTTTATGTTTTCAGGAATAAATGTTAAAAAAACGTAATTATTTTATCATTTTAGTGTTGTATTAGTGTTTTTAATGGGAACAATAACAATATTATAAGAAATCCTATTCAATGCGATTATAAAAATTATGGGCGTTTGACATTAAAATTTGTTATAATTTAAAAACTACTTATTTAAATGAAAATTTGCGTAAGACAATAAAGCCTTAGAATTGAATGTACTACTAGAAACATACATTTTCATACTTCCTGTCACCTAAAAAATTTTTCTCGGCGTCGCGACGCCTCATACCGTAATCGACAAGCACGTCGTTTGAACTTCAATATATAATCATTAGCAGTATCTATTTATTGGCGTTTACAGAAATACAATATCGTTCTTAGTTTCCGAGTAATCGGTCTGGGGAGTTTTAGCTGAATCACTCTGTATACATCACAATTTAGGGCTAAAAATGTTTTTATTCATAATAATTTTCTAATTCATATTATTTTAAGTTTGTGTCTCCAAGTTCAGAAGATGATCAAGAATAAAAAAATAAATTGGTTATTTATAAACATTTGTTATATTACATGCTTGCATTATGTAAAGTGATATTTTAAATTGCTCTACAAAACAATAGTTGAAAATATTGTAGAATTATTTTTGTAGCCCATAAAATTAGCCATAACTTGACTTGGTAAAAGACGAATTTACTTATTGAGGGAGTTATGACATAAAATTGACTGAAAAAAACCATGCCCCATAGAAAATTTCCCATTGGTTTTACTTTATATTTAAATTTACGTAAACAATACCAATAAATTTACCTCATACACTATTTTGCTTAAAAGTACTTTGAACTAAAGCTGCAAGGAAAAAACAACTAAAAAATCTACCACAAATTACCTTAAAGGTAAATTTCTATTAAAGTCAAAATAGGTAGTATAATTAGGTAATATTTACCTTTTTGGTGACTAGAAATCGTTATAGTTGCAGAATTATCTAACTAGGTAGATTTTGTTGGAAATCCTACGTAATTTTTACCTACAGAGCAACTTATTTGATCGCCTTTATTAAGCCCCTTTAAAGTAATTTCACTTATCTACCTGATTTCAATCAGATACCTACATCTTCAGACAGTTTATCTTAAGGTCAAATTAGCGCAAGACGGCATGTTTTTACCACAGTTGGAGTACGATGCGAAATTAAAATTTTTTAAAAATGAGTTTGTATGGAAACGAACATAAAGAGTTTAAAAAATAAATAATTATACTTGCTAAATCATATACAACAAGTATAACATACTTTTGGCTCAAACTATAATTATCAGTTTTTATTTGATAATAGGAATTTTCATAATAATGAATATTTTGGAAGGCATAGTTATTTTTCAGTACAGGTACTAATATGCACGAACAAATTTTCGGTGCATTAATTTCAACAAACGCAATTAAATTGGATTTATTTTATTCTCACCAATACCGTCGAATTGACGTTGAAATAAAGTCAAATGTACTAAATACATATTAACCAAACATGCAGTAATTTTACCTATCTTAGTCAACTTAACTAAATCTCGACGTAGTCTTATTTCTCCACTTATGTCGTTTCCACGTCGCGTCAACGTAAATTTTTTACTTTTGTTTTATTAATTTTTTGATTTTACCGAACAGAGTAGTTAGAATTAAAAATAACATTATTGAGTCAGTCGTACTGAACATAATGTGCATATTATCTTTTTTCAGAATCTAAGTTTTAGCGTTTGGCAAACAAGCAAATATGTTATACTTATCTGTGATAAGATTTGGAAAAGGTTAAAAAATAATAATTAGCAAAAAAAATTGTAGCATTATTATTATTATTATTATTATTACTATTTTCATTCCATTCAAATTTCAATCTTTTTTAGTCTGAAACTAATATAAGAAAATTCAAATACTATTTCGATGTTACTATTGTTAGAGTACATATTTTTTATTTTGCTATAAAAGATGGAAATTTTTTTAACAATTTATTTCTTAACTTATTTGAAAAACCACGTTTTCAAGCGGCAAACTATTTAGGAAACGCAATATTAATATTATAAATTTTCTAACATATATATATTTTTAAAATCTAATGTACTTAGTTGGGTACCCATTAACCTCAATGACTTTCAAATATCTTCTATGCATAGACTCTACTAAACGTTAACAAATAAATCGTAAAAATTTTGAAAAATTTTCTACCCTAATTGATATTTAACTATCATCTAGAGATTTTCTATGGGGTTAAATACTGAAGTACAAGAATACCAGTGTTAAACTTCCATATAATTATCTTGAAGCCAAGCAGAATGCTTACAAGCATTGTCATGCTGGAATTTCCAGTGCCGATAAATTTTCTTCTGCGTATGGTTACATGACGTTTTTCTGTATATCGATATATTCATACTGATCCATTGTACCATTTATTGTATAAAGTGGGCCAACACCATTCTAAGAGAAGCAAGTCCATACCATTATAGCACCACCTCCAAATTTTACGGTTTTTATTATAAAGCGAGTATCAAACTCTTTTTTATGTCGTGGACGACAAATGAAACGTTTTCCGTCAAGATAAAAATAATATAGGTATATGTATATACTTTAACAATAGTAACACCGAAATATTATTTGAATTTTCTTATATTAAGAATAACGGAAGATTAAATTATTATTTGCTGCCATTTCTAATTAGTCTACCGCCACTGTATATTACAATCTCTATTCGCATTAATATACGCAAATTGAAGTGAAAATTTTTTTATTTGTTATTTTCAAAAACGTATGAATGTAGTGTACCAAAATTATTGTATGTATGCATCAAACTACTGAGAAAAAAATGTTTATAATTTGGAAAAGTATAGATGACTTTACAATTTTCTAAATAATGATCAAAATTGTCAATATTAATATATTAAGTGCATTAAAAATTATCGAAAATTCAGCGCATGAAAACGTGTTGCCTAGAAACTGCTCGAGTTCATTTTGATGTGATTTGACAAAAAAGTTCCCGAGACGCATTCGAGGAAACTATTTCAGTCAAATCACTTCAAAATGAACGAATACGGTTTCCTTAAAGGCAACACGCTTTGAATGCTGAATTTTCAGATTATTTCTAATGCACGAAAATATATTCATTAGACTATTTCCAGAACAAAACATAGAACAAGAAATATGATTCACTTGACGTTTTGAGCTTCAAGCCCAGTGCAATTTTCGCTGTCATTTTATGTAAAATTTTTTACTTGGAATGCAATTTTTCGCTGAAAGTTTGTTCCTATTGGTCCAAATTTTCAAAATATTGCAATTTCATTGGTTCTTATAATACGAGGGAAATAGTCAGCAAAATATTTCACAGTGTATAAAATAATAAAGAATACAGGTATGATAAAATTCCAAGATATTTTAGGCTGGTTTTGTTAGGTAAAAATCCTTTACTAGTGGTCAATCACAATTAATGCTTAAGCCCTTCGTATGATATAATTTTCTAAATCATCATGAAGTGCATAGTCTAGGAAGTGTGTAACTACTTTATTTAATTTTTAATTAAGTAAATTGAGAGGATTACGACTTTGTATCTGTTAAATTTTTCTGAGTGAATAAAATGTAACTGAGTTCCTAAATTAATAATATTTTGGGCGTATTAATTGTTCATTTAGTTTTCTAAGAGAAATATTGCCTACTGATAATTTTTTAAATTGTAAAACGTGAACTGGCTGACCGTCTAATATTACAATTGATAAATTTTGCCGTAGTGTTATTGCTACAGTTAGAATTTTAAAAAATATATGAACTTCCTCGTGCATATTATAGTATGATAAAAATTTTAGAACTTCCAATCGACACGTCGAAAAATTATTATATTGTTTTTAAGTAGGTATTAAATTTGTGGAGAGCACAGTGGGCAGGAGCGGTACGTGACAAATATAGCTGGTTTACTGTCTGTCCACTCGTTCAAATTCCGACTTCTACTTACAAAGTCGAAAGAAGTGTGTCGCGTTTTTCAACTCCCGCCCGTGCAGCTCCGCTTTGAATTTGTAGGTTGTCTAATTTATGCGGAGTGCTTTATTTTTTATCTTTGTCATTTTTACACATTTTTACATCTTAAATCTCAGCTCTATCTTACAAAATTAAATGGGAAAATGGTCTCTTTAATTTTCGATTTACTATTGTAACAGAATTCTTTAAAAATTTATAAACCACGGCTATAATTCTGACTAATTAATTCCTTGAACTGAATTAATAATCAAATAAAATAATTAATTGATCAGAACAATCAACCCGACGGCGTCACATTGTGATATTTTAATAATATATCTGGCTTAGGATAATACCCTTTCAGTAACAGTTACTAGTAAGATTACATAACTAAACTAAATAAATTAATATTTTAAATCGAAAATGTCGGAGTGCTGTCCTTCTGTTTGCCATGAAATCATACAGTTTGTATAAAAACACTCAAACCAATATTATTAATTTGAAATTCATAAGCTGTGCTGTTTTTAACCACAAAAAGTCTATTTAATTATCATTGAAATTTCAACACACAGTAATATATACATATATATATATATATATATATATATATATATATATATATATATATATATATATATATATATATATATATATATATATATATATATATATATATATATATATATATATATATATATATATATATATATATATATATATATATATATACCGGGTGGCCCAGGGACTAGGGAACCCCCCAAATTTTTCTACAATTTTTGAGATAGAAATTTGAAATTTGTAGGGATGAATCAAGACAAAAATTGTAATTTTTTGATCCACCCGCGCCAAAAAAAGTCACTTCCGGTTGACTCCAACTTTCTTATTTTAAATAGCACCCTGTATATTTAGGTGATTTTTCTGATGAATATTTAATTTCCCTTTACAAAGCTTTTTTCAGATTTAAAAATCGGTTCATAAATAACCCAGACAATTACATTTGTTTGTTTCTTTTAAGAAGGCCATGAATCTAATAAACGAAATACATTATAAATAAAATAATTGTCAACACTCGTTGTAAGGGTGTCAACCATCATTACTATTATGTAATTGTAATTATTTCTCATATCGTTTATTTCTTTATTTACGTTTGTTTATTTTTTTTTCGATATGTTTATTTTTTACATTTCGTACTACCATAACTTGCTTATTTTGAATAGCATCCTGTATGTTTTGTGGTGGTTTTTCTTCTCATCAAATTATTCTCTCCGATGATGTATGCATTTGTTATAATAATAACGTTATTAATGCACAAAATGTCGAACATAAAATATTCCTGATACTGTTTTCACTCTTTTCTATGAGTAGGCTGTGTACTCGTATACCTAGGTACGTGAAAATGTAATTTTAAATGATCCAATTGTTTACACTTATCAAATTATACCTATTGTAGTATAATAATAATAGTAATAACAAAAAAGCATAAATTTATTTAATAATTAAACATGTACATCTACCCTACCCGACAAAATGAACTATTCATTGCAAATAAAGAAACTAGGAAGTAAGTTTTGGAAGACCAGAGTTATAAACTAGAAAATAATGAAGAAATAGTGAGTACTATACATTGAACTAAAGTACAGAAACTATAAAAACTGAACTAAATTAAATAACATTTTCTGTAAATTTCACTTAATTATTTGCAAAATACGTTTTACCTTTAGAGAATTTACCTATTGCTCGAGAAAGAATGTTATTTTTCCAACAGAATGGAGCTCCGCCCCATAATACACTTGAGGTTAGAAGATATTTAAATAATCGTTTTGGAGATCACTGGATAGGTACTCATGATCCAACTAGATGGTGCGAGATCACCGGACTTGAGTCCATTAGACTATTATTTGTGGGGATATTTAAAAAATAATGTATATTCTCAGCAGCCGACTACTAGAGAAGATCTCGAGGATAGAGTGAGACAGGCAATTAATAACATAAATCCCCCAAAACTTACGAAATGTATTGAGAGAACGTTCAGAAAGAATTCGTGCTTGTATTCAAGCAAACCGAGGCCATGTTGAAAAAATTTATAAGGTTTTAGTTATTTAACATTTAATTTAGTTCAGTTTTTATAAGTTTCTGTACTTTAGTTCAATGTATAGTACTCACTATTTCTTCATTATTTTCTAGTTTATAACTCTGGTCTTCCAAAACTTACTTCCTAGTTTCTTTATTTGCAATGAATAGTTCATTTTGTCGGGTAGGGTAGATATACATGTTTAATTATTAAATAAATTTATGCTTTTTTGTTATTACTATTATTATTATACTACAATAGGTATAATTTAATAAGTGTAAACAATTGGATCACTTAAAAATTACATTTTCACGTACCTAGGTATACGAGTACACAGCCAACTCATGGAAAAGAGTGAAAACAGTATCAGGAATATTTTATGTTCGACATTTTGTGCATTAATAACGTTATTATTATAAAAAATACATGCATCATCGGAGAGAATAATTTGATGAGAACAAAAACACCACATAAAACACACAGGATGCTATTCAAAATAAGCAAGTTATGGTAGTACGAAATGTAAAAAATAAACATATCGAAAAAAAATAAACAAACGTAAATAAAGAAATAAACAATGTGAGAAATAATTACAATTACATAATAGTAATGATGGTAGACACCCTTACAACGAGTGTTGACAATTATTTTATTTATAATGTATTTCGTTTATTAGATTCATGACCTTCTTAAAAGAAACAAACAAATGTAATTGTCTGGGTTATTTATAAACCGATTTTAAATCTGAAAAAAGCATTATAAAGGGAAATTAAATATTCATCATAAAAAATCACCTAAATATACAGGGTGCTATTTAAAATAAGAAAAGTTAGTCACTTCCGGTTAAACCGGAAGTGACTTTTTTTGGCGCGGGTGGATCAAAGAATTACAATTTTTGTCTTGATTCATCCCTACAAATTTCAAATTTCTATCTCATCTCAAAAATTGTAGAAAAATTTGGGGGTTCCCTAGTCTCTGGGCCACCCGGTATATATATATATATATATATATATATATATATATATATATATATATATATATATATATATATATATATATATATATATATATATATATTACTAGTACTCCATTTAGTACTATCATTCAGCATTCACATAATATAATTAAATGACCACCTATAATTTTTTTACAAGTCTTTATTAAGCTTAACTTTTCCTGACTGTCTGTCTGTGTGTTTGTCTGAATTGTGGACTACTGAAAAGTTTTATCAAGTTAAAAATATCGCAGTATTTTGACATGAGAAATATTTTATCAGTTTATTTACTTATATACCATAAATTTTATATTTTGCGTAATTAAAAATAAATCATTATACGATATTTTTTTGCAATTGACATAATTAATTAATTAAACTAACATTAAGTAAATATTGATCTAGGAAAATATATTTTTATAAAACATATGACTCACCTTGGCTTATTAAGAATAAATACAAGAAAACTATAGAGTAAAGCGGGGAAATATGCCGCATCGGGTAATACGCCTCAGTCCGCTTCTAGCTCGTACAGAAGTTTGACGCCGTCGCAGTAGTGCACACCCGTTTTTGTTTATAGAAAGCAGCACGCGTGTGGTTGATTCGTGTTTTTTAGTATCAAAATTCAGCAAATGGTGCCATAAAACCGGTAAGTAAACCTCAAAAAAAATTTTAAAACCCAATTTGGCAAGAGTTTGTTGAATCAGGTATTAATGATCCGATTTAAATATCATTATTGGGTAAAGTAAGACTTTTAACCTAACTTTTGCCGCATGTAGCGTTTATCATGTTTACACGGAGGTTTTCGATTCCTAGTTGCAACTTTCATCTTGTACTCTGGGGTAATATGCCCCATTAAAATTGTAGTGCGGCATATTACCCCAAGTATTTTCTCGGCGTAATGGATTGAATACTTATGGGTTTTTTATTATTCCAGATTAATACAATGCCACGTTCTTATATTCGAAAAAATTTAAGGGGGCAGTGGTCAGAAGAAGACCTTCAGAATGCCGTTAGGGATATCATTGCTGGTACAGGGTCAGTTCGAGAAATAAGACGAATATATAAAGTTCCGGTTAGAACTTTAATGAGAAGAAAGGAATCAGGAAATTTGAATAAAATTCCCCTTGGCCGGAAAAGCTGTCTTAATGTTGAACAAGAAACTAGTTTATCCAGATACATACGAAACATGGCATCGCACGGCTTTGCTTTATCTGCTTCTAATATCTATGTAAGTTTTGCGAATACCAGATTGTTTCTAAACATTTTTTCGAGACACCCTGGAAAGACGGCACAAAGATGAGCCTACAGTAAAAGAACTTTTAAATAAAAAACCAAACTCACAAGAAAAGAAAGCACTAGTTTTACTAATATGCAATGAAGGTAATTTAGATGATGGACTAAGAGGAAAACTTATACTTAAAAAACGTAAAGAAGATGAAAACATGAATGAAAAAGATTTTACAATTTGCCAATACTGCAGAGCATTTTACAGACGGCTAAATTTAAGTCGGCACGTAAAAAATTGTTCTGCAAGGCCGGCTCAATACGATGGAACAACTCGTCCTTTGACTGAGTCCTACATATATGCAGCTTGCCAAAAAAAAAAAAATATATGGGGAAGTATTAAATAAGCTTCAAGTAAGAAAGGAAATTTTTGGCAAAATGCAACCTGACGAAATTACTAAATTGGCAACAGAAGACATTCTTATAATTTATTATGGAGAGGATTTACTAAAGAAAACAAAAATGAAAAGAAGTTTTTATCACATATCTAACAGATTACGCGAATGCGCAAAATTTTTTATTGAAATGAAAAAACTTGGATCATATGAAGATTTAATTTCTGTTTTAAAACCCGAACACTTTGACAACACCATTGAGGCAGTAAAATCTGTTTCGAGGTTTGATGTTTCAAATCGAAATTTCGCAGCAGCGTCATTGGAGTTGCATTTTAGAACGTTAATAAACTTATGTGATTTAGCATCTAAATTAATTTTGCGAAGAAAAATCCCCCATTTTCCCCATGATATTGACAAAATACTTACTCATTAAAAATTTGGTGGATACCCAGTGGGCCACTGAAATAGGCAGTCTGGCATTAAAAGAGTTAAATGAAAGGTCAGCCACTAAACCGAAGTTACTTCCGGTAACAGAAGACATTATTAAACTAGTAAAATTAGTTGAAAATAAATCAAAAGAAGCATATAAAATTTTAAGAGTAACAAAAGATTCAAATGCCTATAGAATTCTTTCAGAAACTGTACTTGTAGGTACAATTCTCCATATAGAAAAGAGTAGGAAATATACAATATTTGGAGTGGAAATTATTTAGGGAACAGTTTAAAAGTAATAATACCATTTTGCAAACAGAAATAGCTAATTCTTGGACTTAAAATGAAAGAATATTAACCCAAAATTACAGGCGAATTGTATCAATTGGAAAAGACAGCAGGCCTGTTACAATTTTAATACCAAAAAAAAGTTTAAATACTACTCTCTTATGATGATATGATGCCATGCACGGAGGGTAGCAGTGCAGCTGATATGGCCCTGGCGCAACGATTAATAGAAGATTCAACCCCACCAGGATACCGATTAATTGAAATAGAGCCCATAAGAGCCGGTATTATAATGTTCGGTTGAGTGTAGGTTGATATTCAACCAAAGGTTAGACGGCAGTTTGGGTATTATAAACGCTAACCGAAGGTTGAACTCTCGGTACAGCGGCGTTTCACTCAACCACAAGTTAAGGTTACGTTTGAAATATCAACTGGTAGTTGGAGGGAAGGCAAATGCAAATATTTGATATTTGTCATCTGACATGTATAATAATATATAACCTATAATATAGATTTTTGGAGGTGTAGTCGTTCAGCGTGTAATTTAATTGAATTATAAATTGCTATAATGTCGTCATCATCTGAAAATGAAGGCGTTAGGAATAGAAGACTTTGGGAAGATACTAGTACTAGTGATAGTGACCCTGATTCATAAGAAGAATATGAATTACACAGAAGGGTACAATATAGAGTACGAAGAATTTCGAAAGAGATTTCGCCTCAGTAAAGACACTGTAACAATGATTGAACAAAGAATTGGAAATAAAATAGCGCCAAAAAGTGGAAGGTAAGTGTAACAAAATAAATGATCAAATATATTTTAAATTAGAGAATTTTCAGAAATCATGCAGTAACAGCAATGCAGCAGATACTTCTTGTATTAAGGTTTTGTGCTACAGGATGCATGCTTCAAACAATTGGTGATTTTGCAGGTATACATAAATCTACAGCAGGCCAGATTGTAAAGAGAGTAATTAGTAGTATAGTCTCATTGGCACCAGATTACATAAAAATGCTAATTTCTCAGCAGGAAATAGAGTCAACTCAAAGTAAATTTTACAACATAGCAAGATTTCGTCGTGTTATAGGTGCTATCGACTGTACCCATGTAAAAATAATTTCACCAGGTAATTTTTATTTTTGGAGTTTATTTATAGTAGGTACTTAAGTATAGATTTCTGTTTATAGGCGGTGACAATGCTGAATATTTTAGAAACAGAAAAGGGTATTTCTCACTAAATGTACAAGTAGTTGGAGGTTTTGATTTATGGATTAGAGATATTGTTGCCCGATGGCCTGGTTCCACTCATGACCAGACAATATTTAACAACAGCAGATTGCAAGCTCGGTTCGAAACTGGGGAGTTTGGTAATGCAGTACTGCTTGGAGATTCAGGATATGCTTTAAAGAAATATTTAATAACACCAATTGCTAATCCAGTTACACAACCAGAACAAATTTTCAATTAATCTCAAATAAGGACTCGAAATCCAATTGAAAGATTGTTTGGTGTATTAAAACGACGGTTTCCTGTCCTATCTCTTGGTATAAGAGTGTCCCTCGATACAGCAAAATCTGTAATAATAGCATGTGCGGTGCTACATAATATAGCACTCAGTATGAATGAACCCGACCCTATTTAAGATCAAAATTTAAATATTGAAGAGTTGAATCAAAATAATATTGTTATTGACAATAACGGTCATAATTTTAGAGAAGACTTCATTATATATTTTATGAATTTAATGGGAGAGCCTGATCACTGAACACGTAGGTGCCTATTTATTAGAGATGTCGAAAAAGTATCAATTCGTTATATGAGTACTCGTTACTCGATCGGATCCGAAGTACCGAATAGTCGCCAGCAAAAGTATTCGTTACTATTGCTTATTTGATTACTTCATGGACATATCTACTCATAATCATACTAATCAATATACATAGTGTATACAGGGTGATTCATACAGAATGGGCAATATTTTACCTGCAGATTCAATAGCAGAAAATAATAATTTTTTGCTTAATAATTGGGGGTCAAATAATAATACAGTAATGTTGTTACATTTAACTTTTAGCACCTACCCTTTAATCAGGATGTTTGTTTTAACTAAGTACAAATTATGTATTTTCAGGAGAATCCTGTAAAAAAAATTATGGGTGCGCAGGATTTTCTAAAATGTAAATATTTCGATATTATTTTTATAACTTTAACACCTTATATCTCATAAGTATTAATAGTTGACCCACAGTTATTCAGCAAAAAATTAATATTTTCCGCTATAGGGTAAAATATTACCCATTCCTTACGAACCACCCTGTATATAGGTAACACTTATTAATATCATATTTTATTATATTACTAATTATTACAATTTTCTATTTGTTTCTTTAAAAGACAAATTTCAAGCTCTAACTTTTCATTTTGCAGCAACTGATTTTTTATTTTATGACTATATATTTCTTCTTCTTTTTTTCATTTTCATTTGATGATATACTTCTTCCCGTGCAGCTTCCTTTTCTAGTAAATCTTTTTTTAAATTAAACATCTTTAACTTTAAATTTTCACTGTCGTCATCTTCGCTTACTTCTGTGTTTCTTTTTTTGCGTTTGAGTTGTAAAACTGTATGTTTTTTTGTTTGTAACATTTTTGGTGTATAGTCGGACCAATCTGCAAATAAAGAATAATGACTATTGAAAGTTGAGAAATGCATTTGCCAATATCTATAATTAATGCCTACACATGATTTTTAAAACGAAAGAAGTGTAGAAAATAAATTGTATACAAAAGTTTTTTTAAATAGTGGTAAAATGCATATTAGAACATTATATAACTATAGATTAGGCTTCTACTTACAAAATTTTTAATATTTTGCTTAACTAAGGTTAGTAACTTTTATTTTATTTGAACCTATATATTAAGAAGTTTTAATTGAAATGCATTAAAGCGATGTGAAATTTGCTATTGAATCATACATAACCTTACCTTTATTAACTTCCTGACTTGTTCCCACTAAAGGCTGTGTTGTATTATCCAGTACGTCTTCAGGGACTTCAACATTATTCAAAATCATTGGTTGCAAATTTTCTGAAGTAAAGTCTATAATACTTGTATCTGCGTCAACTAAAAAATATTTTTTTACAACACATACAATTCACCTAGGCTGTTAAAATACCTACATTTATCCACATTATTATCTAACATTTCTACAGTCATATCACTGTCACCCTGACTAGCATCTAACCCATCCACCGAAAAACAAATTATGCTTTTAATTTTCTCGTAAAGCAGTTTAAGTATGGCTTTTACATCTGGTTTATTTACACCACCACCAGTCTTGAACAAATTCCGCTTTCTTTTTGCTTCATACTGACGAACTTCCTTCTTTAAATTATCGTATTTACAACGCAACTGTTCAGAAGTCCTGGGTTCAGTTGTACCAGCATTGTAAGTTTCTGTGATTTTACCCCAAGTAGTATTCTGTAAGAATTAAGAAAGGTAGTGATGAAATCTGATAAGTATGAAGTTAATAATAAAGAATATTTATTATTTACTAACCTTTTGTTTCCAAGTCGTGGCATCAGTTTTTTTACATTCGATTACAATTCTATAACTAATAACTATATCCACAAGACGATGACAGTCTGCGTCAGAATAAATAACTCTTTTGCTTTTTGCGGCCATTTCAGGTTCAACAATGTGATAATAAAAAATTAAACTGGATATTAAAAATAAAACGCCAACACCAAACTTTACCACACGGTCAAAACGAATGAGCGCAAAGTAGGGTTACTTACAAACAGGAAACAGCTGATTGTTGCTGATAGTTCTGATTGGTTAGAATTCAACCTACAGTATAGCCAACATTCATAAATGCATGTCAAGTTCAGGTTGGTGAACCTCGACTGGAACAATGTTTTATAATACAGAAACTCTCTGAACCGTCGGTTGAATTTTAACCGACGGTTGGACAACCGGAGGTTGAACCATACTTTTATAATACTGGCCCTAAGTCAAACAGGTAGGTATGTAGTTAAGCCAGCATATTTTGTTATTATTATAGAATTGTTTAAATTAAATTGAACTACATATTAATTTTAAAAAAGCACAAAATACTCTTATATTTTCGGTATACTCTGTAATATAAACTAAATAATGGTTTACTGCCAGGTTTACAAAGATTTAGACCAGGTCAAAGTAGTTAAAGCATTAATTTATTTTTAGATTTGTCTGTGCTTTTAAAGTTTAGTACCCATCAGTGTTCCTAAATCATGGTTATTCTAAATGTCAAATGGACCCAAATGCCTAAACGCGCGTGAAGTTTAAATAATTAGATCTGGTGTAAAATTTAGTGAATGTCATAAAATGTTCCAAACATAGAAAACATCTTTGTTTTTTTGTTTTTTTTTTTTTAATAATTTTAATTAAGTAAAAGTTGATGCACATATAAATCTTAACTAATGTAGACTGACGATTTTTAGGTAGATTTCGAAGAAATACTACCCACTACAGAGGCCCGCAAAAAATTTCGCTGCCACTTATCCAATTATGGTCCCCAGACTACAAAACCTCCCTCCGTTCAAATGTTTATATATGTCACTGGGATATATCGGATCTTGTGGACACGATAACTGCCGTATTTCTTTCTTACCGGATTTTGATGAAGTTTTGCATACATATTATTGAGGTCAATATCAAGTTCGTAAATGGAAGTGATCGGCCGCCATCTTGGATTTTCTAAAATTTGACCGATTTCGCAGAAATTGAAAATGGCCGATTATTTGAAGATACCGAATATGAATTTACGTTCAATCGAAATTTTCACGCGGAAATCAACCTATCTCTTACAGCTGCCGGAAGGAATTTTATATTCGAGATCATTAGGTTTTTATAAATTTAATCTATTGATTTTCATTTTATTTTAAAAATTCATTAGGTATTTTATTTTTTTACAGGCAGAAACCATCACCGGTGGCTGGGACGTTTTGAACGCATAGATAACGTTTACCTTCACGATTGCGACTACCTTACAGCAGTACGAACGGCCTTCAAGAGAATATGTCCTGCGGCGTCCGAAATGAGCCAAATGGGTGTTTCCGATACCCCAAATAGGCAATGTATAATAGTACAGTTTTTGGTTAATTGTGGGTGTAGAAAAGTTCCCAGAAGAAGTCTACAAAGATATATGACAGAGAAATCTACTTGTTCTGGAATACCAAAATTTTATTTTAAAAAAATTAAATTACCCAGCTCAGTATAACACATATTAGAAACAATTACAAAATGTAGAAAAAAATAATCAATAATTTCAATGCAAATAATTTCTATCAGTTGGCTTTTTATTATTTGTACCGGGCAAAATAGTTACTGTTTTTTGCGCGAAATTTGAAACGCCCTGTAGATTTATTCGGCAGCTGCACTAAACTCAAACTACAGCCAACGTTTTCGACTGAGTTCACATCAACAATAAAAAAACTGCATCAGAAATGAAATAAACAACTATAGTAATTATGAAATAATAAACACAAAGTAAACATCTCAGAGAATGAAATCGTAATATTATCAAAGGAAATGTTTATGGTTTTACGATGTAAAGATTTTTGTTGCGGCAACCATAAAATATAAAATTTAGAAGAAAACCATAGGATATTTTCATTCGGAATGTAGTCTATATTCGTTATATACAAACATTTACTTTCGTCCAACTAACACCCCTAAAATCATTTTCATATATATTTACGAAGGTTTCGCATCAATTTTTTTCTCAGGGCTTTCTTTTCTCTTATTTGATATTTGAAATATTGTTTCATAATCGTTTTCTGATTAGTTGTCCATCGCTATCTGGAAACAAAAAAAAATAATAACAGTTAAACATAAACAATACAAATGCACAAAAAAATACCTTTTTTTTGCGGGCAAACTACTATCTATATCTAATTTGTTAAATGTAGAAATATTATTATGACTTTCTTCTTGCAACATTTCAATTTTTGGATTTTCCGTCATTTCTTTTTGACCTAAAAATACCAAAGGTTATATTTTCCGACCACTTAGCATTATTAGACATACCATTATTGTTATTTTACTGTGAGTTTTTTCGAATTATCATTTTCATTTGAAAATGACTCTATTTAATCCATATCAATATCAATTTCTTTCAAAGTTTTATTTTTGTATTTTGCTTCATTTCCTTTTTCCATAAGAAGTAATATTTTGGATACCTTTGCTATTTGATAAACATCTTGTGGTAATCTAAAATTATTTTATATGTTGAACCAAATAATATAAACTAATTAAAATTGAAACAACGGAGCAAAAAAGTATCAAAATCGAAGTGTTCATAAATCATGATCTTCGTCTAGGAAAAAACTGTAATATCATACCCGAACTTAAAAAAACCAATTTATTTATTTTTGATATATTTTTTAAATATTATTGAAATATATTAACAGCAGTTAGTTATAACTAAATTATAAAAAAAACTTACTTATAAAATGACTCATGTGTTCTTGCTGTATGTCCCATAAATTTGGCCAATTGACCAGTTTCATTTTCTTGTAAGTTAAGTAATTGTGTAACCGTAGCAATGTGTTTTCTCAATCTACATGAAGTAAGCAATTCAGGATATTTGGCGTTGCATATTCCTGCATATTTTCTTATTACGGAACAAGCATCAATCCAATGTTTCGATTTTGGATAAGTAAAAAAGTAAGTATATCCGCTTGCAAACCATGATTCATTTCGTAGTTTACATAAAAGAGAGTAGTATTTAAACTTTTTTTTTTGGTATTAAAATTGTAACCGGCCTGCTGTCTTTTCCAATTGATACAATTCGTCTGTAATTTTGGGTTAATATTCTTTCGTTTTAAGTCAAAGAGTTAGCTATTTATATCTATAATGTTTTAAATAAAATTCCTATTTTATTGTAGTTAATCCGTTGTTAATGCAAATTATATATACTGTGTGGATTCATTTTAAGGTGAGATTAAAGTTGGTATACGTACAACAAACCACGCAAAAAAAGTTATGCTTTGTGTGCAAAACGAACCACAGTAATTTAGAAAAGCTTGTTATGCATTTTAAACATTGCCATAACCTAAAAACTAAGAGTATGGACACATTATTAACACGTGTCGTGTTAACACGTGTTAACACATGTTAACACGTATTATAAAAATATCTATTACATTATTTCAAGTAGACCCGCACATATTATTGTGATGTATCGTCAAAGGCCCAAAACACGCGTAAACACGCTTAAACACGTGAGAACGCGTGTCATCAATATCTGCACGGTCCAGATTTTCTTCTGTTACTGCGTGTTGCCGTGGAGTCAGTGCAGAAAATGGAGGAAAAATTAATTGAAGAGGTACGAAAGTACGATTTTTTGTATAATGTGCAAAGTAAGGATTATAGAGACCAAAGAAAACGAGGCTTGGGAGGAGATAGGAGAAAAAATAAACAAAAACTGTAAGTATTTGTTTATATATATTTAATTTATTATACGTTAGGTGCTTATTATGTCCAATTTTTGAAATTAATTGAAAAAAAATATCTCATTTGGCATATAGAAAGAAAAGCGGTGTTGCGTACTTATTATACTCTTCTCAAATACGATTACGAAGAGTATACTGCATTTGATCGGGACATCTCTAAAATCGTTAAAATCGTTCGTAGAGAAAAAATGTTCATATCATTGTGTTTGTCATCGAATTCTGAACACCTTTCAAAATGTCCGTCTGTCTGTCCGTCACGTCTCTTGTAAGCACGATAACTAGAGAAGGAAAAGTCCGATCGAATTGAAATTTGGGCTATAAATTAGTGTTAGCTAGAGGAAGAACCCTATTGTTTTTGAAAAAAATTAAATAGTAAATAAAAAAGTTATAGGACATTTTATGTAAAAATATGAATCTACAGAGGGTTGCAATTTTCAATGTGATACTAAAATTGAAGTAATTTTCTATAGATACCAAAATACTGTAAAATATACTACCACGAGTTTCGCCTACACAGTCAAGGACCTGTGACATCATCGGGAGATAAAAAATTTAAAATTAAATATGTGATCAATATATTTATAAGGTATTGTAAGACTGAATCTCAGTTTATACTGTAAAATATACTGACACGCGTTTCGCCAATACACTCGGCATCATCGGAAGATGATACAATTGAAAATTAAATATGTAGTCAATACATTAGGTATTGTTGAGAATAAAGTTTATAAAACGAACAAGATTATTTTCAAAAATCTGCGAAGAGTATCCTAATATGCAACAATTATATAAAAAGTTCAATAAGACTACTGTCTGCGAAGAGTAAAATGTTCACCTCTAGTTAATTAATTAAGCCTGCCCCTACGAATAATATCTCTCTGCCATGGACACATTGCATTACCTGTATTGGAAATAAAGAAGTTCTTGTATAGTTCTCGTACACCGAAAGCGTCCATTGCATAGTTTCTTCGGATGAAGTCAATAGGCCTCAATGAGTTTACCGATGTTATATCAATAGGTTCCAGATATCGCACTTCCAGAAGAACAATGACGCAAGTGCAAATTTTGAAATTTTTGAATTGAATCCGTTAAGAGTGTTAAAAATGATAATTATTTCGAATGAAACAACGACGTAATTGTAGTACTCTCAGATTCCGCTAGATGGAATATGCGTCGTTGTTCTATTTGATACTTTTTCCGCTAGAGTTCGGGCGAACCACGACTTAAGTGTCAGTGTACTTTGAATTCAGATCGTGAAGCACGTTTTTCAGTTCTACAACGACGCAAGTGCTATGCTTTACCACCTTAAAGAATTTTCGTGAAACTTCTAGTGGAACAACGACGCAATTGTAGATTGTGTCATTGTTGAAGTGTAATTCGACGGATTTTCGTTCGACTAGCAGTGAAACAACAACGTAAGTGTTGATTATGTCAATATTAAGCTATAACTTCTATTTCTAACAGTGACGTAAATATTCTTCATGTCATTGTTCTCTGAAATACTTTGATCAATGTCTGTATTTATGACTTTTGTGACTTTACGACTTGAACTATGTGCAATAAAATACTTTAATTTTAGTTATAATCTCTGCAGCATATACCTATAATAATGGCTGCCCGAGGTAAAATGCTTGTAAAATTGACCTTAGAAAATTTAGAAACTGCGAAAAGAACCGCAGACAATAATGTTGCGGTGGAAGTAGTAGAATATTCTCAAATTGCGACAATATCTACAGGCAATACTAATAATAATAGGATGAATCCTGAAGTAGTACCCAATTCTACAAACGATAATGTGCAGCTAAAATTAATAGAGGATTCCGACTTTACAACCAAATCTATAGACAATATTACTAACATTGTACCGAATCCTGAAGTAGTACCCAATTCTTCACAATTACCTATGAATACATTATTAGTTTATTCGACAGAGCAATGCAGTAGTTCAAATTCTATAGGTAAGTCATGATAGGATTTTACATAGTTTAACTAAGCATATTTGAATTTTTTAAGATGTTTTCAACCCTGTGAATGGTGCCGTATCGCAGCCGAATTCATTGCCTCTTAGTGTGGAAATGTTTGTTGGTAAAGATGATTCGTATACTGCGATGAGAACTGGTGAAATGAAACTAAATTTGCGACGGATTTCAAATCCTAAATACAGTGAAATAACCGAATCGGGAGACGAGACTGTTTTTGGCGAGGAGAGCAGTGAGTATTCACCATCAGAAAGCGAAACATCAAAAAGTTATTCAGAAAATGGGTCACCGGGGAAGTTAGATGAGGAAAACACTAAGCAATCATCATCAGTACTAGTTTCAAACTGCACCAATAGAAATGTTGATTGCACACCTCCCAAAAAGGGGAAAAAAGACAACGGCAACCAGATAACTGGAAAAAAACAAAAGGAAAATTATTAAAAAACTCTGGAAAGAGTTACGTTTCTAGGACCGGTAAAACTGTTAAAGAAAGGGTGATGGGACCTTCTTGTTCTGCTCGTTGCAAGCTTTCGTGTTCGACAGCAATTGATGACAAATCGAGGACTGAATTGTTTGAAAATTATTGGAAATTGGCATCTTTGCAACGCCAGCGAGATTTCTTGGGTTCGTGCATTGAACCGTTGCAATTGAAATATCGTCGTATTGTATTATCATCAAAAGAACCTAGACGACAGAACTGTGCGTTTTTTTTATGGAATAAAGGAAATCGAATAAGAGTCTGCAAAACTTTCATGATCAACACTTTCGGTATAACCGAAAGAACAATTCGAACAGTCATTCAATCAAAAGCCTCTGCCACAGGAATTGTTGTTGCAGATAATCGTGGTAAACATGGAAACCAAAAAAAAAATTGATAATGAAATATTGGATTCAATAAGAGCTCATATCAACTCTGTGCCTAGGGTAGAAAGTCATTATGTCAGAGCAAGCACCTCACGAGAATTCATAGATGGTGGGTTGTCTATCGCTGAAATGCATAGAAATTATGCTAAAGAACAAAAATCTGCTAACAAACCTGAGGTAAATTATGATACATACGCACGCATCTTTAACTTTGAATTCAACATAGGTTTCTTTGCACCGAGAAAAGACCAGTGTGATCTTTGCGAATCCTACAAAAACGCCGAGGAAAAAGAAAAGGAAAAGTTGGAAAACGCTTATCAGTTACACCTAAAAGAAAAAAATTAAGTCAAATAAGAGAAGGCCAGAGATAAAGAAAAGGTAGAAAAAGATGGATCAAATATGGTTTTGGCGACATACGATTTACAGGCTGTAGTTCCGGTACCAATGGGACAAAGCTCCGCCTTTTTCTATAAATCGAGACTCAATTGTTATAATTTAACGGTACGTTATAAATACAATCAACTAAATCAAGTCCTAATTTCATTTTTCATTTATAGGTTTCGGAAATAAAGATCGACCATACTGTGTGTTATTTCTGGCATGAAGGGTTGGGAAACAGAGGTGCTGTAGAAATAGGATCATGCGTCTTACTGTTTCTAGAAGAAGTTGCGAAGACTCGCCCTGGTTCCGTTGTTTTTTACAGTGACAATTGTACTGGCCAACAAAAGAATAGGTAAAAGGAAGAATTAACAAGCTCTTATTAGATGGAGAACGGAAATACTAATTGATAACAATTTTATTTCAGATTCATAGTGGCAATGTATTTATACGCAGTGGGAAAAGTTTGCAATAAATTCCATCACACATAAATTTTTAATACGAGGCCATACACAGAACGAGGGGGATGCGGTCCATAGTACAATAGAGAAGGCGCTGAAGAAGACGAAAAAATCGGGGCCAATTTATGTACCGGATCAATATGTCTCCGTAATAAGGACGTCCAAAAAGAAAGGAAATCCTTTCGTTGTGCGAGAACTGGGCTCAAGGATTTCTTTGACTTGAAATTGCTCAGTGATGAGATGGCAATCAATACCACGAAAAATATAGACGGAAACCTGATTAGATTGTCGAAAATAAAAATGTTTCGTTTCGAAAAGGGCAACGACACCTACTTTTATAAAACAAGTTACGAAGATACGACCTGGCAGCAAGTCCAAATGAGACTAAGAAATAGACGTTCTTCCACATCAAGGACTATGTAAAATATCACATTAAAACCCGCTTATACTGAAAAAATACCAGTAAATGAGAATAAAAGAAAAGGTATACTAAGTTTACTACATAATAACATTATTCCTCAATTCTACGAACCTATATTCACTAGTATTTTGTAAGTTATTTTCATTCTCATTTTATTTAATAAATACTTCAATATATTGACTAAGTATTTTTTATTCATTTTAATCCCTTATTTTCCTATTGAGGGTGTTACTGAATAAACACTGATAAGCAATTCGTGTCGTAAATACTAAAATTGTAATATGTTTTAGAAGAACAACGGCACAACTGGAAGATCATTTCACCACTACAGGTAGTAGCTGTTTAGTAAAAAAATAAATTCAAAAGGCGAATTCAGCATCTGAAACTAGAGAGAATTTGCTACTTATCAAGACTTATTTTTATTATAACATTATTACCGCCTTCTCATTATTTTAAAAAGATGAAATTAAAAAACTTTAAATCGATTTTCTGAAGAATTAAGGTTTTTGCACTTGCGTCATTATTCTTTTGGAAGTGCGATATTCGGTCGACGAAATGCGAATAAAATTATGAAGACAACATGCTGCCATTATTATTTTATCAGCAACGTTTGAGCTAGTTTCGATTGGCTTTCTGAAAATTCTCCATCGCGCTGCTAGGATACCAAAAGCATTTTCTACAATACGGCACGCCCTTGAAAGCCTGTAATTAAAATTTTTTTCGGCTTCCCCAGCTAAGTTGTTTCTACTAAAAGGTTGCATCAAATAACGTTTCAAAGGAAAGGTTTCATCACCAACCATAACAAATGGACAAAGAAGACCTGTGGGCGTCAGTGGTTCATCCATAGGAAAATTAATTCTGTTGCTTGCGGACCATTGTCCTAATAGCGATCTTTCAAAAAATACCTCCATCACTGTTTCTTCCATAATTACCTGCATCTATCCATGTAAATTTATAATTTGCATCGACTAAAGCAAGAAGAACAATCGAGTGAGTGCCTTTGTAATTAAAATAAGCAGTTCCTGTTTTAGTTGGGCATTGTATGTTTTCCGTCTAAGGCTCCTACACAGTGTGGGAAGTGCCAGCTTCCTTCAAAGTCTTTGGCAATTTGTTTCCAATGATTTTGGTCAGGTTGAGGCATGTATACAGGTTGTAATATTTCCCAAATTATTTCACAGCATTCTTTGATATTTTTTCCCACTGTACTGAATCCAATCCGAAATTCAAACCCTACTGATTTGAAGGAATTTCCGGTTGCCAAAAAACCTAAAAATAAAATAAAAATAGAAAAATCAATAAACTAAATATGTTAAAACATAATTTAATAAGATTTAAATAGCAACTTAGACAATGACATATATTTGTTTCAGGGCAAGAATGTCGAGATAATTGGACAAAACTAAGAAATGCCTACACTAACGCATTAAAAAGAAGGAGGACGACAAGTGGTCAGGCAGCAAAAAAAATTGTTAAGTGGAGATTTGAAGACCAAATGTCTTTTTTGTCACTCTCTATGGAACCTAGAGCCTCACAATGCAGCTTTGAGTCTCAAGATGAACACGTTGAAAGTCAAAGGGAGAACGACAGAGACATGACTGATGATATGGAATTACAAGGTGAAGAAGATGGCTATGAAGATCAAGTTACAAATACATCTTTAAATTCAGTTCCTGGGGTATCAAAAGTCTCAACGCAACATAATGAACCAGATTCAGTTCCTGGAGGATCAAAAGATTCAAATAAACATAATGAACCAATTTCAGTTCCTGGAGGATCAAAAGACTCTGATCATGATAAACCAAATGGTCGTTGCTTCCGTAGTACACCATCAAGTAAAAAGAGAATTGAAAAGTCAATGAATGAATTAGTTAGCATAGTGAAATCTAATAACCGTATTAGGTCGCAGTTACTATCACCACCACCTACGCGACCACCTGCAGCACAACTTAATACAATTAGTGATGATATCGATTTGTTTTTCTTAAGCTTAGCTAAATCTGTGAAAAAACTTCCGAAAAATGAACAAGTGCATCTTAAGATACATATAAGTAATTTGGTGTTTCAGGCCGAAATAAGAAATACACCCACGGTCACGCAACCACATGATATACCAGTAACAATGTCACACTCTTCGCCAGTACTCCCTTTGCAAATTCCTGCTCAAATGAGTCTGAAATTTATATACAATCATCCCACTATTTCTCACTTACTGAAGAAAGTACCATTGACAATATACCGGACTTTACAAATCTATAAAAGGTTTCATATCTATTTTTGTAATAATAGTATCTATGTTTTGGATAATTTAAGCTATGTAAAAGAATACAGCATTCTATTTTATTGTTATGAGCTTACCTTAAACATACTAGAAGTCTTTCCTCTGGAGATATTGCTTCTCTTGAGTTTGTATTTTGCTTTTTTAATTTTGTTCCTAATAAACCATAAAGCAAGTCAAATTCCTTCTTTGTCATCCTTATATACATTTTACATCTTTCATTGTCACTGGCGATTTCCGGCCAGAGAACGTAAAATGCACCATGCTCTTTTTTACGCTCGTTGACTGGATGAACCCAGTGTTCCCTAGAACCATTGTGCAGTGCAAACAATACTGCAGTAGCAGCTACTATTTCCTCCTCTTCATCCAATCGATCTAGCTCTTAATAACAATAGTATTATTAATAATAATAATCAGTGATCTAATTAAACTCAACAATTAAAAACACATACCTTCAAGTAAGTTCTCCATAATATGATGACAGATAAACTAGGCACGATTGGTCAACTTGAACTACCTACTTCTCTTTCTCCGAGTTTAAATGCAAATGCATTCAAAACATGAAAACGTCAGCACAGAACACATGTATTGCATCAGAGCAATGTGTCTGGCATATCGATTGTGTCGTATTCTGACGTGTCATGTTAACACGACACGTGTTAACTCGACATTTAGATGGTGTGACTGCGGTCAATGCTTTCAAAATTTAGCATCTTTCAAAAGGCATATGAATCGCAAACATCCCGTAGAAGTTTTTGCTGATGATTGTACAAATAAATGCAACAATGATTTTATTATAAACGTGGACAATGTGGACATTCCGATAACATCGGAAAACAGTCTTCCGTCAGGTAGTATTTGTTCAGCACGCATAACTGATGAGGAAATTCAAAATGAGCCCGAGCAGTTTGATTTTGATTCTCTACATAAGAGTTGAAAACTCTGCATTGGAATTCTTACTTTCGCTACACAATAATGATAATTTTACGAGAAAAGATGTTTTGCAAATTCAAAACAATGCGAATGGATATTTACTCGAACCATTATTAGATATGTTCATGGCTTTTACTAAATGCAATATTCAATACCAAAATTCGGCTTTATACAATGAAATTTCTAGTCTAATATCGAATTGTAGAAATCCATTTAGAGCTTTCAGTTCAGATTATTTGTTTTACAAAATTTTAACAAATAAAGGATAAGTAAGACCAGTGCATCGGGCGGGTAATTTGATAACGCAAGAAACAAAAATTAAAGGTATTGTAATGCCTTTAAAATTTCAATTCAAAGCATATTTCGAAAAAAAATAAACTACTAAAACCTACTTTAGATTATATGAAAAATCTGGAAGTAAATAATAGGTTATTAACAAATTTTGTGCAAGGTGAACTATAGAAAAATAAAACTAAATTGTACCCAGGAAAAATTACGATTCCTTTTTTTCTTATACATCGACGATTTTGAGATAAATAATCCCCTTGGTTCCCACTCATCAAAACATTCAGTATGTAACGTGTATTACTCATTTCCCTGCTTACCAGTGCAAGAGTCTAAATTGGAAAATACTTTTTATGCTGGTGTTGTAAAATCTACTGATCTAAAAACTTTCGGCAATGAAAAATGTTTTGAATATCTCATAGAAGAACTAAAGGATATTAAAATTAATGGTATACTGATTGAAAATGATGACAATAAAAGTGCAAATGTCCATTTTATATTAGGATTAGTAATAAGTGATAATTTAGGTTTAAATTTGTTTCTCGATTTTAGCAAATCTTTCTCCAGCAAATATTTTTGCAGATTATGTCGAGCCTCAAAAGCAGATACTCATAAAATGAGTTACGAAAACAGTGAACTAAATCGAACTGTTGAAAACTATGAGCTCGATGCTTCCAATACAGATGATATGAGGGGAATTAGTAACATATGTCTGCTTAATAATATTCTCTCATTTCATGTCGTAACAAACTACAATGCTGATGTTATGCATGATCTGTTTGAGGGAATATGTCATTATGATTTGTCACATCATTGAGTATTTTATAACTATGAGATATTTTGACTTGGAGGGTTTAGATGGCAGAAAACAAAATTTTTTGAGTACGGTCCAATAGATATTAACACAATTTCTGGAAAAATAGAGCCACACCACCTTAAGAAAAGAAAACTCAAAATGTCAGCTAGGGAAATGATGACATTTTATACTTTCCCATCATGATTGGGGATTTAGTTCCTGCAGATGATGCTGTTTGGCGGTTTCTTATAAATTTTGTTGAAATCATAGATATACTACTCTGTTTTGAAATTGATGAGACTAACATTTTATTATTAGAAAATAAGATTAAAGATCACAACAGAGACTATATCGTACTGTTTAATGATACACTGAAGCTAAAATTTCATCTATTGACTATCCAAAAATAATTAAACAATCATGACCACTAAGAAAACTGGTGATTCAAATTCGAATCCAAACATAGGCAATTCAAAATCTATTCACACTGTATTACGTCACGAAACAATATTTGTCTTACACTAGCTAAGAAATACGAGTTAAAATTTGCTTTCCAGATCATGAACGCTAAAAATTTTTTTTCATTAAACGGCTTGATTTGTAATGAACAGTTTAAAGTACAAAGTAATTACCAAAATATTATTAGAGACAAACAAAATTTTTTTTGAAGGCTTTATTGACTTTTATTCTCGAATTTACTACTAAAGGAATTGAATACAGGTGTGGTCACTATCAGTGTATAACGATGATATTTTACTTTATATAATATTAGATATAGTCACACTAGAGAAAAAACCACCAATTTTTTTCTGCCAAAAATTACCAAATGTAAGGTACGATCCTCATCTGCTTGCATACGAAATTGATCCTACTAATTTAGGTAAATTTTCATTGATATTCACTTATCAAATACTTGGTCCACCCATCACTGTTATAAAAACTGCGCGGGGAAAAAATATGTTACGTATTAAGGAGTATTAAAAAAATATCTAATGGCATTATTTTTTCTTTTATAAGAAACAAATTTTTTTCCAAGCATTAATCTTGTAACTATATATTTTTTTTAAGAAACAATAGAGACTATTTTTTTATTTTTGCAATATACAGGGTGTAATTAGTTTCATGTCATTAAAAAGAACTGGTGGCGGGACCCGAATTTTCCCTGTATATGCGTTAGGTGGACGAGAAAATATTGAGCTACTTAGTATATAAGCATTTAACATCATAAGCAAAAACTTTTATAAGAAAATAACATTGTCTGAAGAATCGATATTTACAATAAGGTCCCCCATATGTTTTCAACTTTTTGACGGACACTCTATTTAATAAAAACTAAAGAAAATATATGACAAGGCATAATATTTCAAAACGTTGTGTTTCTGGCATGTATTACTGACATTTATTTTAATTTCAAAATGTTTACTTGGCAATTGTATATTCAAAGGTCATGAATGAATTGGAGACAAGAGAGGAATCTATAGAAAATCCACTTCTCTACAATACTTACTTTTTTGGCAACAGACTACCGATTACTGTAATATCTACAGAAGAAAATGGCAGTAACATCAATTCATCAAACCCACAAGATATGATAATTGCTGATACTTCCTACAGCGCGCAAACCTTGTCAGGTACATCTCTCGAAAATACTACTGACACTACTGTATCATCGAAAGTATTAGAAGAAATGAACTTGAGGTCACTGCTTACAGAATGGAATCTTGCATCATTGACAGAAGAGCTTATTTGTAAGTTGTTTTTTGCCTTGGTATACTATACGACTGTTATATAATAACTAATTCTATATTTAATTTTTGTAGCTCAACGTTTTTGTTGACATTCTCAAGATCATCAAGCGTCGCCATATTGAGCGTTTGTTGCGGAATTTTGATATTCAGATACTATTTGAGCATAATTTGGAACAATGGCGAGAATTCATGGGACTACCACTTATTTGTTATTCCTCATCAGGAGTACATTTCTACCAAAATCTATATAATTCTCCATGCTCATCACCTTCCTCTTCTGGAACGCATACACCAACACGTTTCACGCCATATGAAAAACCTCCAATTCCATCAGATAACAACACCTCCAGTGTCATCCAATTGGGCACTATTTTAAATGAATCTTCAAGAGGAGCCGCACTTGTTGAATATTACAACAAATATTTAAAGTTCTAAGAACAGAGATCTTCACTGATTTCACTAATTGCAGTATACTTTCAAGAGAAAGGAGTAAAAATGATGCTGGCTGCTAGTCATAAAATAGTAAGAGAAATATTTGAAATATTTCCCTCAGAAAAATTGGTAAGACCATTTTGAAATTTAATAATAAAAAGGAACTTGCTGATTCTGGATGAATTTTAAAATTTTATTATGCTGCTAAAAAACGTTGATTGCATGATAAATCACTAATGACTCGGTAAAACATTTTGCATTATTTATTAATCAAAATCTCTTGCTATACAGTGTGTCCACGAGATGGACTTAACTATGCTTATAAAAATGTTTATTTTCGGTTTTTCGAAAAAACCTTATTCTTCATAGTTTCTTTTGCTTATTATAGAAATACGATTCACGTTGACAAATTTTGATTTTGTTGTACAGGGCGCACAGAAAGTATAAAAATGTGGATTTTCAAAATAAATTTTTTTTTAAATCAAACGTTTTTAAGCATTAAATTTAAGGAGCTTAAAAGCAGTAATCGCAAAGCCAAATACATTTTTTTTCATCGGAGTTATTGTTACTAAAATATTTTATATGAAAAATAGAAGTTTTTTTTTTAATTAAACGTGAGAAAATAATCAATAATGTATTTATTTCACTTAATACAGTAAGATAAATAACAAACAGTAACGTCTTACTCAACATGAAACCATCCTACGTCAACGCATTTCTCCATCCTTTTTCGAAATTCGTTATAAACATTGTGCATAATATCTGGTGTCACTGTAGCAATGGCATCAGTGATTCTGTTTCTTAAAATTTCAATATTATCTTGCATGTCAGTGGCATACACTTTTGGCTTAACACGTTCCCTGTCCAAATTAAAAAGATGAAATGATGTTCATAAGTCCTCCATATAAATCGACCATGACCCATATATGGTACATTGGACTCAGCAGTAATAAATTTAATTTCCAAGTCCAGTGAGTCACATACGTGTCATGTTTAACGTAACTGTTGTCCAAGAGTTTGTTCGCGCCTTTTTTAGTTGTCATCGAGCGTTAGGAGAGTAAACATATTTTTCATATCCGTTCTATCAAAAATACGAAGATGTCTAACAATAAACGACCTTTAACTGAATGCGAACTGCAAAATGAGATTGATAATTTAAGTGACAGTGAGGAGTCTGTAGACGACGATCAAAATGATCCCGATTTTACATCTGAAGGTAGTTCAGAAACGTCTTATGGAACTGATGCATCCGAGCAGGAAAGTGACGTAGAAGATAGTGACAATAGGAACGATTCCCAGGAAGATGTAGACTTAATTTGGTTTAAAGAAGTTTTAAATATTTCAAGGCTCCCCTTTACTGGACAAAGAGGTTTGCAAAAAGATATACCTTACAATGGTGAACAGATAAGTCCAGTTGATGTATACAAATCGATAATTACCCAAGATGTTCTGGACTTGATGGTCATGGAGACAAACAGATATGCAGGTCAACTTTTGAACACCCGTAGAATTTCCCGCACCAGCCGATTTTCTCGTTGGAAAACACAAACTCAGATGAAATGGAATTGTTTTTAGGTATTTTATATTTTTAGTAATTTAAATTTTATTAATAACTATTATGCATCATTTTGTTTCAGGCCTACTTATGCTAATGGGTATTCTGCAGTTTCCGAAAATAGAATGCTACTGGAAAAAAAGATAAGCTATATTACCACCCCTTATTTCACGAAGTGCCAATAAGTTATAACGATTTGTTTTGCTTCTCAAATGTTGGCATTTTGCAAATAACGAAAATGCTGATGAATCTCGTGTCTTCAAAATTAAACCTTTGCTCGACATGATAATACAAAACACTCAAGGCTTGTATAGACTAGGAGAAACGATCGTTGTCGATGAAACGATGGTTCCTTTCCGCGGAAGACTAAGTTTCCGTCAATATAATCCTTCAAAAGCAAGTCGATATGGCATTAAGCTATACAAAGTTTGTACTCCTGAAGGTTTCACTTGGAATTTGTCTGTTTACGATGGAAAATCTGAGAAACTGGGAGATCTATATATTCCCGGATCAACAGTAATTAACCTGACGCAAGATCTCCTCAACGAAGATCGGCTAATTATTACTGATAACTATTACACCAGTATTGGTTTGGCAAAACATCTATACCAACAGAACACAAATTTAATAGGGACTGTCAGAAAAAATCGCAAGGGACTAGACAACAGTACGCTGGAAGCCAAACTTCAGAAAGGTGAAATATGTTCTGTTCAACAACAGTATATGACTTTTATGAAATGGAGGGACCAGCGAGATGTGCTAATGATTTCTACATGCTTCGGGGATGGAAGTGTTGAAACTGGAAAAGACAGAAGAGGAAATACAAAAACTAAGCCTAAAATTATTGTGGAATACAACAAAGGAAAGCAAGGCGTTGATATTTCCGATCAACTATCAAGTTATTATACGTCTTTAAGAAAGTCACTGGTCTGGTACAAGAAAATTGCGATTGGGATTCTTTGCAGTACGACAGTTGTCAATAGCCATATCCTTTACCAGACTATTGTTGAAAAGAATATGTCTCTCCTGCAGTTTACAGAGTCTGTTATAAGGGCATTACTACCTAGCAAAAATAACAGTCCAGAAGTAGCAGTTATATTAAACGTTTAAAACGGCACTCCATTCATAAATTAGCAGATAATGTTGACCAGACTGGCAAAATACTCCGTAAGAGATGCCATAGTTGCTACATGAACTTAAAAAAAGCGGTCTGATTTCCAAAGAGGCAGGAATAAAAACTAAGAAAGTTAACACATTTTGCAGAGCGTGTGGATAAGTTTATTGTTTAAATTGTTTCAATAGTGCACATCCGTAAATTTAGAACATTAGTTTTGTCTATAAATTAAAAAAGCTGTTTTTCCATTCTTTTGCTCATATATTTTTATTTTATTTGTCGAGACATATACATGTTTACCTATGTTTGTAATATTGTTTCGTATTTTGTATTAGAATAAAACGTTACTTTCCAAAAATTTGATGTTTTTTACTTTGCTATAAAGCCCGATATTTGAAATAATGGATATTTTGCGTAGTCTATAAGCCAAATATGGGTCATATGCACATTACTAACTTATATAGGTATTATTCGAAGGAGTCCCATTCAGAAAACTCGTATACATAACTAGAGTCCACCTAAATCAACTATAAATAAATTGCCATACATGTGAGCTAAATATGGCTCATTGGACTCCCCGATAACGTGTCATGTGACCCATATATGGGTCATAGGACAGAGAACGTGTTAAGAAACCCCCACAGAAGATAATCTAACTAATACATAGTCTTTATAACATATTAATCGATAACAAGATACATATGGGGAAAAATCGGTTTAATTTTTAATAACAAATATCTTAGTAACAATAACTCCCATGAAAAAAATTATTTGGCTTTGCGATTACTGCTTTTAAGCTCCTTATTTTCAATGCCTCAAAAAGATTGATTTTAAAATTTTTAATTTTGAAAATCTATTTTTATATTTTTTGCACACCCTGTACAACAAAATCAAAATTTCTCAACGTGAATCGTGTTTATATATAACAAGCAAAAGAAATTATGAAGAATAATTTTTTTTTCAAAAAAACTGAAAATAAACATTTTTATAGATATAGTTAAGTCCATCTGTGGACACGTGTATACTGTTTGTATTGTATATATATGAAACTGGCTTTTGTCTCTAAATACGCATTTTTACCAACAGAGTTTTTGATTAATAACTTTGTGAAAGAATATAATTAGCGGTTTTTTATTAATAACATTTACCCAATAATAAGTATATGAAGTAATTAATGTTCCTAAAATAATTTGAGCGGAATAAGATAAATATTCTATTGAATTAAAACTTTTTGCAGGAGTATTATCGAAGTAGTAAACGAGGAAAAATCTACACAAAATTTTGTAACATGACGACATCGTTTAAAGCAGCGGTTTCGAAACATGTTTCAGAAGGTAAAAAGCAAGAAAGAGAAGGAAGAAATAGAAAGTCGAGGCACGAAAGTGATTTAGGTAAATTCAATGTTTTTTAATATTAGGCATTTTAATTATTTTATTACATTTTGTTTCTAGAACCAGAGCAAGATGCCGAGAGCTGCCTTCGAGCTCTAAAGCCCGACAATTTAACATCCGAACAATTTGATACTACTTGGAAGGTCTGTTGCCAATTCCGTCTAGAATTCATCAAATCTAACGATATAGCCAATATAATAAAGAAGTGGCCTTTTTATAAAAACCCCTCAGGATATCGACTGGTAAATTAATTTTCCTATTATATTTTGCTCTAAACGAATAATAACAGTACTTCTCTCTTGAGTCAATTTTGATTTTTTTTTAATTTTTGACTTCCCTGTATATGCTATATTACGTTTGAATAGTTTAATATTATTTAATTTCTCAATCCCTTTTTGTAGATCGACATGGATTTCAAAGCAGCCTTTAGCGGCAAGGACGGATTGCTGAAAGAATGGGAGGGGAGTTTGAAAAAAATTATTTCTTTCTTAATTATCGACAGCCACATAAAAGATAAAAATGTTAGACAACTGCTGGAACAGTTGAAGGATGACAATACATCGATTACTGAAAGTAAACATAAAACAATCACATTTTATATTTTTAAGCTGGAAATTGTTTCAAATTGGCTGTATATATAAAAAACTATAAAACTGCAAAAGTATTGCTTGATTCTGGATTAGTATTTTCTGGTTCTATACCGGTTCTATGGAACTAAAGACTGTAAAGACATATGATCTAGAATCAAGTAATGGTTTTTTAGTTCTAGTATTTTTCTTAAGTACTGTCACTACTTGTCGGCTAGCTCATGAACTTTTTCAGATTAAAGAACTATACGGTTATTAAATTTGATTTCTCAAACAAAAAAAATACATATTTTATTATTTTTTGCACAATCGTGTCGTAATGTGTACTTGAAAGGAGACTTTCAATGATGTGAGATGTGAACCATTTTTTTTTACAGATGGTGCAACGCGGCCTTATGTTGGGCGTTACATGGATATCCTGTACCAACCAATAAAGTTGTGAAAAAAGATATGGCGACCGGCAAAAGACCACAGCAAAGGTTATAATAAAAGACTCCCAGGAATCAGTTCTCAGGAAATTGAGGATAGAATCGATCACCTTAAGAAAAGAAACGTTTCAATCCAACCCTTTGTCTACTGTATTGGAAAAGCTATTTTTTCTATTGAAGATATATGTGTAATATTCGATGACATTGGATTCAAATTCAACAATGTTTTAAGAGCTTCAGATATTTGCTTCAAAATTATATATCTATTTGATCTCGAATTTCCGGCTGAATCGCTAGTATTTTATTCTTTTTATTGAAATTTATTTTTTTAAATTTAAGTCAGCCATTACAAATAGTAAAGTACACATTTTGTGTGAGTATTTAACAGATCAGTTCACACAATAAAAAATCTTAGATGATATTATCGAAAACTACTTTTATTTATTAACCTTTTCCAAAACATTATCGGTTATTTTTGAATTACATAGTGTACATCGACCTTCAAGAGCTATGAAATTATGAGGGTAAAAGACAAGAATCTTCTTGTAAAAATTAACAAACACCTCGCAGAATTTCTGGAAGAAGATTGTTGTTTGCCATAATGGAAAAATACACTGTTCATAAATAATTCGGCACTGTTAATAATTCTGTTAACTTTGTAGGTACGAGCTTGTTTAAATGGAAAACTATAATAGTATTTTCTAAATATATATAGGTAGATTAAAATGTTGAAATGAGAAAAACAATTGAACAGTAGATTCTTCAGTAATTTGCAAAAAATAAGCTTTTTTAAGACAACACGCATGTATTTCTTACATATTTCGAAAGAGGAAAAAATTCCAAACAAAAAAGTTTTAGTAAATAATTATGATAAAATTAAAAGTAAAAAAAGGTATGAACCATATCTCCTTTATTTTTAACTTCATTTTATTGTTTAGATTATTATCCTCTTTCGAAATTTGTAAAAAAATACAGAGTATTAAAAACGATTATTTTTTTAAAATAACTCAAAAACCTAACGTTCAATTGTTTTCCTCTTTTTAACATTTTAATGTACTTAAAAAATACTACAAGTTTGTCAATTTAAACGAGATCGTAGTTACAAAGATAACAGAATTATCAATAACGTCGACTTATTTGTGAACGTCCTGTATAACTAAATAGTTTATGAAATTATTTCATTGTATTAATGACACTGTTCATTAATATAAGGATTTCTTACATTTAATAATTAATGAAAAATTTCATTAATTAGATGAAGACAGTACATTAATATAAGGATATATTACATTAAATTAATAAAAAATGTCATTAATTAGATGAATACAGTACATTATTATTAAGATTACTTACATCCCGACCTTCGAAGTCTGGGTGACGCCATTCTATCTGACGACACCGCCTCTATCATCATCGCCTTAGAAAAGCTCTATTCCACTCTTTGGACCCCCAAGCCCCCCAAGACCACAGGGCACCCACCCGAGCGTCCAACCAACAATGAGCACGCCCCGAGAACCCCAGAGCTCGAAGAGCGTATAGATATAAGCGCTAGGAGCTCTTTACCAAAGACAAAGCCTCCCTCGCCAACCTCCTGGTCAAAGGCCTCGAACCAGGATCGCCTTACAGCAGACACCATCACCGGCCACTACAGGGGGAGCTTCGCTGGCGCCGCTCCAGCCGACGAGAACCTAATCACAGACATCATAAAAGCCATCCAGGACCCGCGAGCTTCTAATTCCGCTGGACCTGATGGTATGACCTCCCTCGACATGCGCAAAATCCCAACTAGAAGCCTGGCAGTCTTCCTTAACGCCATGCTCTACACTGATTACATTCCACCAGCGCTGAAGGCTTGCCGGACGACGCTTATCCCAAAAGGCGACGCGCCGACCCGGCCGATGTCTCCTCCTGGCGCCCCATCACTGTGGCCAACATCCTGCTACGGACGATGCACCGGATGATCCAGACCAGCCGATTCTTACTGTCACCTCTCACGTGTCCACTTACGAAGCCCACATGTTGAGCAGTTATCCACAACTGAATATGCAGTCATCATCGACACCGTCACAACAATTGAATATACCTGTCACCCAAGGACATTCACTTATAAAACCCTCTATCACAACACAAGGATTTCTTTAACTCCACACTGTGAATTCTTTGTCAATAATTTATCATATCCATATGAAGCACCTTTAAATTCACGTACTTCTTTTCTTTTACCAAATATTTCTCTAAAATCTATTCCACTCATGGATACATCTATTCCATCTCTCAAAGATTTACACTCAACCCAAATGCAGATAACTAACCTGCAGAATATTAATTCAAAGGACTTTCCACATGTGATGATCATCAACTGTACATGGATCATCCTATTACTTTTATTATCACTTATACTCATTTTGACCTGTAAATGGCTCCAAAAGAAGAGGACTTTACAACGCCTAGCCGTCTTCTTCAAGAACGACCACTCTACACCAACAGCAACCGTTGAAGCAATGGAAACCATTGAAGCAATGGATTTTCTACCAACAACTACGACTCCAGGTGGACCCCAATCAATTGGACCCCACCTTCCGTTTTTAAGGGGGAGGAGTTAACACATTTACCCAGTGTTACGCCCTTTTCTTTTTATTATTAATTATATACTTTAGGCATAATAGCATATGTTAAGCTTGCTGATAACCTCATTATCATAAATAAATACGTCATTTGTAAATCCCCTTTAGATAAGCATTATTATAAATATGTAAATTCATGCATGTATTAGCTTCAGTTAAGAACCAAAGCCTGTATTAGAAAGATCACTTTACTGGATCAATAAATTATTCTTCAAAAAGAGTTTTTAAATGTTTCTCATAAAAATAAACATAATTAGTGCGTCTATATTTTCTGTTATTTGGGAATCTTTCAGTAGGTGTTTACAATATAGTATCATGTCTGCATAAAAGCCGTTACTGCAGCCGATACTTACTGTCCGTGCCCTAGTCATAACTTCAAAAAATATTTACAAACGATTTTGTTTACATGAAAAAATAATGAAATGAATGAAAATCGACCAGTTCTAGCGATTTTTTGCCACTCGCTTTGTAATGATTTTGTCGAATTAATATTTATATTTATAAAGAAGTGTAATAACTTAAAGAAAATAATCGAACATAAGTATTCCAATTAATACAATAGAACCTAGGAAATAATATAAATAAGTACGTAAGCAATATTCTTGTCCTTCTTGATCTTCGATATCATGTGCTTCACCTTCATGTTCTCCAGCATCATGTTCATCACGATAATATTCATCACCATCATGTACTTCACTATTACCTTCTTTTCTAGTAAAAGGTATATCGTTATTGTCGAAAATTGTTATAAGGAAGGACAAATTTCCTCCATTACAGAAATGTTTCATCGTGTATATGTTCCCTGTAACGTAATACTCATTTATAGAGTCTATATCATCGTGTTCTTTCCAGAGATATAATGCCCTCATACTGAATGCTTCTATATCTGTATCCCCCATCAGTAAGCAAATCTCATACCAGAATTTGTTTTTGGCTACTGGCACTCCGTAATAATACACTGAAAACTTTATTGAACTCGATGTCGAGTCATATTCGCAATAAAATGTGAAGATCTTTTCGTAAACGAAAATAATTAACTTATTCTTATCACGCAATTTCTTTGACTCGAAATCAATCGAAGTAATTTTATTTTGCCTTTCAACAAATATTTGTTCCGGATGTTTTTGCTTCCAGTGATCTATCATATGATTTATAGAACCTTGCCACCCGCATCCATGATAACTAGGGCATCTTCTTCTGAAAAAATCACAGATATGTTGGTGCACCTGTAATTCGTACCATTTTAAAGAAACACTGCAGCCTACTCCGGAGTATTTACAAGGAAAGTTTATTATTTTGCACATAGCATCCAAATCGAGGGCACGCGCTGTCCCTTTCTTCTGTCTGCACCTTTGGCACTGATGTATCTTGTAACAGGAGTTACAAATACAATGTCCATTAATACATTGATAAATCGGGGGATATAGGAGTTCTAAACATTTATGACACTTAAACAGATTGTTGACTTTTGCCTCAAAAGTTGTTTCGTTTTCTGTAAAAAAAAATTACCAATTAGTATATGATTAATTGATTATTATTATTTTTTATTTTATATTGGGACAAATCCATGCATTTGTAAAATAAAGCTAAAATACATAATTGCAAGAAACTGATAATTTTATAAAATCTGATACTTTTTAAATAAAAAAGAGTAATACGATTTTTTTTATTTCATAGTTAATTTTTATTTTTTTTAATATAAAGTTTATAAATACAGTTTTTTTTTGTAAAACTTAAGAAAAACAGTCATTTATTAATGAAATAATTTTTTTAATGAATACTTTTTTCTTGCTTCGAAATCTAGTTTCTTATTTGTTGCATAATTTGTACTATATTTAAGGACCGTTCCATCTTTAAACCCATTGTCACTATCCTGCGTACACAAGTATTTCTTATATTATTGCCGCATAAACAGAATTTTGCAATCTAACATTTCAAAGACGACAGATATACAGAGTGGGCTAAGTTCTATGCTTTTGGGTGATTTCTCCCATTTCCAGAAGAGGTAGAGAAAAAGTAACTAAGGTATCTAGGACTCGATTTTTCAGCTAACTTTAATGGTGCAAGCCGCATTCTGAATTTTCAGTCGTTTAACACGTTGACGGACAGTTATGCTGTGCAACGTCATTTCGTCATTTTTATAAAATGTGATATGACAAAACGTCTATAGCCGTCCTCAACAAAATCTCAAATTGAGACTGAACGTGAAGCATCGTCTTGTTTAATGGGGAATAATATATTTTAGGTTATAGTATCACACTACAGAAAGGCATTTTTGCTGTCACGCATGTGCAATCTCCCCCCTTCCATTTATATCAGCACACCATATGTTTGGTGCGACCAGTTGGTACATGGCGTTGGACAGCGTTGCGTCGTCAGTAGCACAGTGACCTTATAAAAGAGTATTTCATGTGTCGTAATTCTAGAAGCACGTGTTTTAGACAATTTATTTGTGTGTTTGTTACAAATCGTAAGTATATAGGTATTGTTATTATAAAATTAGATAATGATTACTGCATGATTCTATGCATAATTTTTTGTTTGTAGTTGGAAAAAGATGACAAAATAAACGATCCTTATAACAAAGAGTGGAAGCGATTACGTGACTTATATGAGGATATAAAGATAGATGTAGAGGAATTCGACCCTTATGCCGATTCTAATGGAGAGTTTGGTTTAGATGAAAATTTTATACCAAGTGAGATATCCAGCACCCAATCAGATGAAAGCGAAATTTTTTATTCAAAGGAACCAGCATCGCAACCTTTACAAACGCGTTTAAGAGCTTCCAAAAAACAACATACTAATATTATGCATCAGGAAATATCAGTTCAAGATACATATCCTACACAAACAACACAAGATACTTGTGATAATTCTCAAGAGGACATTACTCAGTATCAGGAAAAATTCGATGAAGACTCCAGAAGAAGATGATTTACAGTGGGAAAATACAACTACTGATATACAGATTTCCAATTTGACGAAAGTATTAACTGTTTAAAGATACATATAAATAACAATGATACTCCACAAGCTGTTTTTGAATAATGAAATTTGTAGTCGATTGCACAAATAAATATGGACTTTCTTTAATGAACTCCAATAGGCCTAAGACTAGAAACTCTCGAGATACTCGCTTTCGTCCTGTAGACGTCGATGAAATGAAAAAGTTTTTGGCATTATGCCTACTACAGAGTCAAATTACATCTTCAAATACGCGTCGCTTTTTTTCCTATGCAGATGTCTTATATTTCCATCGAACGTTTAATTACGTAATGTCTGGGAGGAGATTTGAGCAAATAATGAAAGTTTTATATTATTCTTCTACATTTTCAAAAAAAAAAAAGGAAGTTCAACCATTTTTGGATATGCTCATTATCCAATTTCAGAGTATTTATGATCCGACCAAACATTGTCCTTGGATAAGTCACTACTGCACTTTGGCAACAAATTTTACGAGTTGAAAACTTCAGATGGTTTCCTCCTAAACACAGAAATATACAGTGGCACGATTGAAAACGAAGAAATTGAAACAACGAAATTAGATTCTCTAGTTCTGGAGTTGATCAAGCCGTACCTTATGAAGGGACATAACCTGTTTATGGACACTTTCTGCAACAGTTGCCGACTGTCTGAAAAATTACTTGCTCTAAGAACCCATACCAAGAAATCCCTACGATCTAACCGTAAAGAAAAAATCCCCGCGAATTGATACAGAAGAAACTGAAGAAAGGTGAACATTTGTAGGTCCACCGAAAACAAGTTTACGTTCCCAAATGGCGTGATAAACACGAAGTTCTAGTAATTACAACTCGCCCCCGTATGGTGTTAATAAAGAAAACCGCTCCCAACTACTTGGGGATCAGAACTTCCTCACCGTAGTAAAACTCGATGTGTGGTGGAGTTTATAAAAAAAAGTAATTTTTGACGGTTCAAATAATTCACATTTTTTGATATTTCTAAAAAGTCACATTTTGACGTTTCAAAAAAGTCACTTTGATGTTTCAAAAAAGTCACATTTTTTGCTGTTTAAAAAAAAGTTACATTTTGCCATTTCAAAAAACTCGCATTGGTGGAATGTCACTAATATTTTTTTTAGACATTGGGACCGATTTTGCTCATCAACGACCTCCAGAATATGTGTACCAAATTTGAAAGCTTTATCTCAAAAACTGTAGCTGCTATCACGAACCACACAGACAGAAAATTTTCTCTGTGTGAAATTTTGTGTATTGTAATAATTCGTTGAGATTCGTCCAGAAATGCAATAAAAATTTTCAAAATTTTTTTCACGAATACATAACTTCCTCACTTTAAGGGGTGAGGAAATAGTAGATATGGCAAGGAGCAGATGAAGCCATATATAACAAGTACATGTCAGGAATCGATAGATGTGACCAAATGACATCAACCTATTCGTCTCCCATAAAAACTATTCGGTGTTATAAAAGCAGTAATATCTAGCATATTTCATATGCTGCATATTACTGTATAGAATGCTTTTTATCTGTACAAGAGATATTTCAAAATTAATGTTAAACCTGCGGATTTCTAAACTTTTGTGATGGTTTAAATCTTTATTGAAACTACTACTATAATATGAAGCAAAAATTCTAATTCGCCAACATAAACATGACAACAGAAAGCCGGAAAACGCAATCTATGAATCAGAATGTTCTACATATCAAAATGGATTAGGGGGTCATTAGTCTGAACAAAATCCAGGTGACCCAAATGCCAAATCCAACAAGAAAAAGGTTTTCTTGAGGTGCAGGCTGTGCATCAAATATGGTTTGCGTAAAGAAACAAGCTATCAGTGCAAAGGATGTTAAAAAACCTCCATTATGCCCAGAATGTTTTAAGGAGTGGCATAAAATCAATAATAATTAGTTAAGGGTTTTCTTGCATTCAAATTATTAGAATTTATAATGTTGATTTTATTTTTTCATATTGCTGTACCTGGTTAGCAAAAATATTAATATTTATTTGTTAAAAAGTAGTATTAGAGTTATTTCTTATGTTTGAACCTAATATATAATAAAGTTTATTTTTCTACGAGTATTTTTACTTTTATTTAAAAATATTATAGAACTGATAGATGCTGTGTCACAGCATCTATTAGTATAACGTCCAACGCTGATTAGCGTTCTGTCACTATCAGGATAACAATTTTCTTTATAATGTGATGGAATGCTGATATGTGTCAAGAAGCAAAAAATCATTTCCCTTCTAAAATTTCGTTTTTTTTGCATAACTTGGTTGGTATATCTTATATTTATCATTAAATATATATTAAAAAAAAGAGAACCATATCAGTTGGCAACTTCTAAAATGACGTGGTGTCCGTCAACTTGTTAAGAGATACAGGGTGTTTCTCATGTTTACCCATTTTCTATGAATTCCCATAAATTTTTTGTTTGTGAACGTTTTTTACTTTCTTATATCTAATATAAAGAAGTATAGAAATCGTGATTTTTTTCGACCTCGAAATTTTGATTGATTTATACGTTTTGAACCCTCCTAATTCCATTCTGATTATTTTTCGGATTGATGTCTGTCGGTGCGTGTGTGCGAGTGCGTGTGTGTGCGCGCGCGCAGCGTGTGTGTGTGTAAGTGACATAATGAATGAAAGAAGAAAAAAGGTATAATTTCGGGAAAAAATTTAAAATTTTTTATTGCATTCTTGGACGAATCTCGACGAATTATAATGAAAAAACAAAACTTTATGAAAAAAATCTGTCCGCATATCTGTAGTATCGCGATAGCAGCCACAGTTTTGTTTTTTTGCATACTTTGGTTGGTATATCTTATATTTATCATTTAGATAAATATTAAAAAAAAAAGAACCATATCAGTTGGCAACTTCTAAAATGACGTTGTGTCCGTCAACTTGTTAAGAAATACAGGGTGTTTCTCATTTTTACCCATTTTTTATGAATTCACATAATTTTTTTGTTTGTGAACGTTTTTTACTTTCTTATACGTAATATAAGGAAGTATAGTAATCGTGCTTTTTTTTCGACCTCGAGATTTTGATTGATTTATACGTTTTGAACCCTCCTGATTCCACTTTTTGCTGCAAAGTTCAAATCCGCTCAAAAAACTTTTGTAAGATTTTAAATATATGAGGAGTGGTCAAAAAATCGTTGTCTCCAAATTTTGACACTGTATGTTATGCATGAAATCGTTTGCACTACATCTAGTATGAAATATAAGCTCTGAACTCTGGTTTAATAGGAAACGACATCGATTTTTTTTTTTACTTATTTAGTATGTTTCTACATATTCGTATGGTCCATTTAATTCATTTTTCTAAAAAGTCGGAAAATCCAGAATCCACCTTAAGTGAATCACCATGTACGTACCTAAGAATAACATTTTTCTAACTTTACTGATAGTTAAATTAATATTGAATTAATCCCAAGATGGCCGACGATGAGGATTAGTCAAATGATTCTGATAGTCAAAAAGGTGCTTTCTCGTGTTATAAGAAAAAGTGTGTAGAAATAAGAACTATGAAATCATCAGTGACTCACTAATTAAGTGTTGTCAACCTAACCCTAATGTTACAATTCTAAGATAATTTAAATAGGGCAAGTACCTATGAAGTACAGAAACTAAAATTAGACAACTTAATGCTGATAACGCATCTTAAAGCATCCGAAGGTAAATTCCAATTGTTACAAAATAATAAATTATTAGAGAAAAATGAAAAACTCCTAGAAAAAAAGTTGAACTGATAAGAAAAGAATTTAAAATAAACATAAAAAAAACCATGACAAAGAAAGCTACAGTATGGTAACTACTAAACAAACACCGTATGTACAAAAAATAATATGTAAACAACAAAATGAAGAGAAAACTTCGCAAATGCTAACCAACTTAAAAACTAAAAAAGAAAGAAAGGAGAATTACGTGGAAGAACTTGAAGCTGTGCAGTTAAATAAATTGAATGACATTATAAATCTAACAAATGATAAAAAAGATGAGGAGGTCTTCAAATCAATCCTATACCGAAAAAAAAAACAAATAAACATATAACTAAATTCTATGGAGAAAATAAAGATAACGAATTTGCGATTGGGAGAAGTGTGTTTATATTTATATAGAAGTAAGAGACATATTACAACTGAAAAAATAGTGAATTCTATACGAACTACCTACTCAAGAGACACAAAATAAATGTTTCATATTCGGTATAGATTGGGACCTTAGAGACAAAATATAAATTTGTTATTTGATATTCCTTTAAAAAAGAAACTTCTTTTCATAACTGGTGATTTTAATATTGAGAGTCTTAAACTAAATGAACATGGTAAGATCTTTCTAAATATATTAGAATCTTTTGGTGTTTTCTAACAGTCTCTGAAAGTACACGCAGAGATCATAACGAGGGAGTTGCATTGATAATATTATAACTAACATTGACACGAACTAAAAAACTAAAAACGCCCTTACTGGGATATCTGATCACACTGCTAGATTTTGTCTTTTCACGTGCCCAAAAAATCAATTACAAATAAAAAAAATCGTTTATTTTCTGAAAATGCAATTAATGTTTTCTGTGCAGATATTACTGACGAGGTTTTTGAAAATAATTTTATAGCGACTAACGTGGATGCTAAATATTAATTTTTTAAATGTATTTTTATTATATTTTAACAAACAGTTTCCTCTAAAACACGTGAACGAACAAACTCCCAAAACATCTTTAATAGACCTGATATTAAAGATGTTCCCTGACAGGAACTAATAATAATAAGTTAAACAACCAACAATCTGCTTATGGGAATCCTAAAGATGGGGCAAATGAACATAATAAGAATGGCCCCGAATTTGGTGTCTGTTAAATTACCGAAACTTTCCAATTATGTATGTATTCAATTTCTTTCAAACCAGTAACCTGTGGGAAATTAATCAATATTGTAAATAATATGGAAAGTAAAAAAAGTTATGGATATGACGAAATTTTTGTGTTTCTTTTATAGAAATGTTTTGAATTTATTATTGAGCCTCTATGCATATATTCAATGCATCTCTAATAATCTAAAATTTGCCAATGTAAGACCTCTTCTTAAAAAGGGTATTCCAGATTTATTTGAGAATGATTGCTCTATTAGCTTGCTCAGTATCTTTTCTAAGTTATTTAAATTGGTAGTCTATATTAAAATGGCAGACCTGCATTGAATTATACCTTCAAATCATGTCATCATCATTGTCTGTTCCATAACCTATGGCATACTGAAGAGAACAAATAAGTTCGAAATGATATTGGCTATCGATCTATCATGATTTGAAAGTGTAATTCAATGCAGGTCGGGGTATTTGCCCGATGAGTAGTTGTTTCCTTCAAATCCTATTTAATAACATTAGTTTAGTTCACGTAGGCTAGGGGTCGCCACTCTCGGTACTTGCTGTGATGCAAGTTGCTATCCGCCACAGAGACATCTAGGATGTCGGTCGGATAGTAGCATTCAGACCATATGAGAAGTTTCATACCTCTCACCACTATTCACTTCACCTTAGTTAATATACAACTAGCAGGTTGGCCACTATCATTTGTCTGTTCCATAACCTATGGCATACTGAAGAGAACAAATAAGTTCGAAATCGATCTATGTCTGGTTAGGAATTGACAAATGATATTGGCTATCGATCTATCATGATTTGAAGGTGTAATTCAATGCAGGTCGGGGTATTTGCCCGCTGAGTAGTTGTTTCCTTCAAATCATATTTAATAATATATATATATATATATATATATATATATATATATATATATATATATATATATATATATATATATATATATACATATATAAATATATGTTTTTTTTTGTATATTTGACTGGCTTATACTTTGTATTCTGTATACAGTGCCATAAATTATTGTTATTATAATTAAAAACATGACATTTGACAACCCTATGATATCCAAAACTGTAAAGCAGCACAGAAATTAAAACTCGGAGTTTTTAAACATACCCAAAAACATTTTTTTTTAAATATTTTAACTCATAAAACTATTTTTCGTTAAGTACAAATTTCTGTATTAAGGAAGTGACACTAACTTTCGATTTTTAAATGGAACACCCTGTATATTATTGCATTTTTGAATTCTGCATAATTTTCTGAATCCAAAGATACCGAATAAGAGACATTTCAAACGTCAATATTTTTGATAATATAATTTTTAGTTTTCCATTTAAGTGTGCCATGATGGTTCCGATTTATTCTAAATGACCCGTATAATGCTAGAAAAATCGAAAATACTAAATTACGTGATTTATGAGCAAATAAAGTTCATCAAAATGGTTTTTGGGGCAAAATTATTTTTTTTTTCATATTGGTACCGGGGTACCATGTATTAGTACAATTAATAAGGAATTTACTCATATATAGTATTAAAATGTGCGATAAATTCAAACAAAATTACAGCTAAGAGAAAATAGGAAAATACTAATTTTGTTCTAATTAAATGTCAAGAAGTAACTAAGGTGGCTTTGAAAACAATGAAATATTTAGCTTGTCAAACATTTGTTGGTTTACCGTTGTTTTTATTGTCTTTAAAATTTGTTTAAAATTCTTGTTGATTGTGTTCAAAATGCCGCAAATTTATACAAGAGATGGAAAAGTGGACATGTTAATTATTTATGGGGAATGTAGAAAAAATGCCGTTGCGGCTAGACACTTTTATGCCTAACAATATCCTGATAGACAATGTCCAGCGAGAAATTATAAAATATATTTCTTCAAATAAAATATTCCACTTGGAACGACGACGAAGCTGGTCATGGTAAAGGGGCCCCAGATGGAATAGGAGGGACTTGCAAAAGATCTACAGAAGAGCCGTTGCTCAAGGAAAGGATGTGACCACGTTTAAAGCTTTTATTGAATCTTGCTTCGGAATTACTTTCTATGAAGTTAAACCTGAGGAAATTGATCGTTATTCAAACATAATAAAGAATTTAAAAGCTCTCCAATTTAGAGGTCCAATGAAAGTACATCAAGTGATAATACATACTCCGAGTAATAAGTTATGGTTAAGAAGCTTTTCTTGTTTTAGTTGTAATACATTGTGCAGTCATTATCACCTAGGGTGCCTAGATTATAACTCCGATGATAATTCAAATTCAGATGACAACTTGCCCCTTCTACACCCTTCACGTGAAAAGAAACTGGTATTTAGTGAAGTATATAGTGACAACAGTGATGAGGTTCAGCCGGGTACATCACGTACAAGCACAACACTATAAAGACGGGACCTTATGTTCTGGTGTCACTATCGGAAGAAACTAATAAAAAATCTAACTCTAAAACAGAATATAAATACGTAGCAGTTTGCCTGAGTGAAATAGAACTAGATGAAGAAATAAAAGTTATGTTCTTGAAAATATGCGGTAATGAGAAAGAACAAATATTTAAACTTGATGAGAATGATGTGAGTTATATAGGTGAAAATTAAATTAGGAAAGTTCTTCCCCAGCCCAACATAGTTCTACGAGATAATCGGGTTTATTATAAATTTAATGATTTAGTTGACATATTTAAGAAGGGATAATTTTCTCCCCATTAAAATAATTTCATCATTTTGAAATTAGTTTATATTAATAAATTACATTAGTTTACCTCATGTTCTTTATGATGCCAATGTGCAATTTTTGTTATTAAAATATAAACATTTTTTTTAGAATATTACTTCTGTTATGAAATCTTTCTTTACTTCTTGAAGATCGCATTTTCTAGTGTGTACTAATATATTTTTGTCATATTTTTTTGTATTTTTATTTTATATGCACCTACAATGTTGTTGGAGTGCAGCTGACTCAACAAAAATCAATCAAAGTGTTTATAAACATTAGTGAAGGTTTAGTTCTATACAATAACTGTCAAGTTTCTGATTAAGAGCACGAGGCAGATTTATGATAGGCATATTATGTAGCAAGAATGCTAAGTAGACTTTAAGAATAAAAATATTTTATGAAGCAGAGAAAAGTAAGAGTATCTCAACAGATAGGTACACCTTCCAAGTGCTTAATTAAATTCGTAATAAAAGTGAATTAAAAGTAAAGCACGGTGTTATTATTTAAAACCCCTAACCAACAGGTTATGGGGTAACGCAGTAATTTTTGTACTAAGTTTGGTATATACAAGACGCAGTTATAAGTGACTGAGTGTTAAAGAAAATTATTACGAAGTGACTCGATTTCACAACAATGGAAAATAAAGGTGCAAAAAGAAACATTAAACCATTTGATGGTGAAAAATATAGTGTGTGGAAACTTAGAATAAGGGCAATTTTATCTGAACTTGACGTGCTCCAAGTCATAGACAATGAAATCCCTGATCCTCTAACCGATGAATGGAGAAAATCTGAACGAAGTGCAAAAAGTTTGATAGTGGACTATTTGTCAGACTCATTTCTTGGTTTCCCGAAAGCAGGTAATGCAAAACAAATTTTGCAAAGTTTGGACACTATATATGAGCGAAAGAGTCTAGCTTCTCAGTTAGCTTTGAGAAAACGACTGCTGAGTTTAAAACTACAGGGTGATACGCCATTAATACAGCATTTTACAATATTTGATGATCTGATTAGTGAATTATTGGCAGCGGGAGCTAAAGTGGATGAAACAGATTAAGTGTCACACTTACTCTTAACCCTCCCAAACTCTTATGACGGTGTGATACTCGTAACAGCAATTGAAACACTATCGGAGGAAAATTTGAGTTTAGCCTTTGTAAAAACGAGACTACTTGATCAAGAGGTCAAACTGTCAAATGAGAGCCGTGACACCAGCAAAAAAGGTGCTTCTAAGTGAAAAGATAAATCACACATCCATAGAAAATAATCATTTTAAATGGTCAATACCCCAAGACGACACCAGTTTTCGAAATTTTCGAATATTATAAACAGACAGGATCTCAGCGCACATTTTACTACTCTGATGACACCAATAAAAATCTCTGTGGCGAAAAATGGAGAATATATATCCGCAACTAAGAAGGGTTCACTAGAAGTTACCAGCAATCTGGGCATCACAGGAACACTGGAGAATGTCCTCTACTGTCCTGAAATCCCCTACAATTTGCTGTCAGTGACAAAGATTCAAGACGCTGGTATGATGGTAATCTTTAATGAGAGAGGTGCTGAAATCAGAAAGCATGGTAAGGTGGTAATACGAGGTGAGCAATCAAACAATTTAGTTTTCATAGATTTTATTGTCAGTAATGAATCAATGAACAATAAACCATATACATTTAGTACAGTAAAAATAAACTATGAAATTTGGCATCAACGATTAGGGCATATTGGTAAAAATAAATCATAGATTTGAAAAATAAACAAATGATCGGGGATGCAGGTCTTCTAGATCATATTACACCTACTAATAGTTTATGTGAGGCCTGTATAAATGGTAAACAAACACGGTTATGCTTTAATAAACATAAAGACAAAAATTATGTAACAAGACCGTTATTCATTGTACATTCCGATGTTTGTGGGCCTATTACACCATCAATAGTAAATGACAAAAATTATTTTGTTTTATTTGTTGATCAGTTTACTCACTATTGTGTAATATATTTAATTAAAAATAAATCTGATGTCTTTTCGATGTTTAAAGATTATGTGGCAAAATGTGACGCTCATTTTAATTTAAAAATTGTAAACTTATATTGTGATAATGGAGAATATTTATCCTCTGAGATGAGAACTTATTGTGTGGAGAAAGGCATAAGTTATCATTTAACGGTTCCATGCACCCCACAGTTAAATGATGTGTCTGAAAGAATGATTAGAACAATAACTGAAAAAGCCCGGACAATGTTAAATGGTACAAACCTACATAAATCTTTTGGGGTGAAGCAGTATTAACTGCTACGTACATAATAAATATTACACCAACCAGGGCACTTAAACAAAATAAAACACCATATGAAAGGTGGCATAACAAAAGGCCACAAATAAAATATCTTAGAGTTTTTGGTTCTACTACTTATGTACATAATAAAAATAGTAAAACAAAATTTTAAGAAAAATCATGCAAAGGTATACTAGTAGGGTATGCACCAAATGGGTATAAAGTGTGGGAAGTGGAGTCACAAAAGTTTGTTGTTGGGAGAGATGTTATTGTTGATGAGACTAATAATTATTTGAAGTCCAGGCCTGTAGCTCAGGTAGAAGGGGTTAACTTTCAAAAACCTCCAAATGAAACTGATATTTCTGACATGTCAAAATCAGTGATAAAGTCTCAGAACTCTGACAAGGGGAAACCAGATATAACTAAGTCTGGTGATCAAACTGATATTTCTGACCTAACGTCAAAATCAGTAGATATAACCAAGTCAGGTGATCAAACTGATATTTCTGGTCAAACGTCAAAATCAGTAAAATGTTCGAATAAATCTAATACGAATAAAAGTTTATCACAAGGCAAACAGAAACCAGACTGTGATCTACGAAAAAGTAAGAGAATCAAACAATTATCCATTATTTCTTATAACGTAGATAGTATAACTGAATATCTTCTGTGTGCGCAGTCAATAATATGTCTGTACCTCAGAGCTAAACTGTATTAACTCCATTTTTTGCGAAAATGCGATTATTTGACATTCCTACACAGTTTGTTGTGGTCTTTCACGTGCTAAACAGTAATAACTCCTACTCATGATACTTTCGAAGATAGACAGTGCTAAATAATATTAAGTCCCAACATGTTTCCAGGTTAGACAATCGTATATGTGTTTAATATAAACCGAGTTTCAGTTCCACAGTATTAACTTCCTCGTTATATCAATTTAGTCCGGGCCAAACAATTGTATGTGGAGTTAATATTATATCAGTTTAGCCTCGGAGTATTAACTCCACATATGTGAAGATCGTGTTGATTTACTTCAGTATTATATCCAAATTCATCGTGTGTAGACGTGCTTTTGTGCAGTGTGGCAGTGTTAGTAATAAATAATTAGATAATATGGATGGTCTATCTAAACTAGTAATGGCATGTACTCCTAAACCTACTGAATATTGTGAAAATAGTAGTTTGGTATGGAAAAGTAGTCAGAAAGAAAACTTAACCACACTAACGGAAAATGGTAAGTATTTAGATTTTTTTGTATGTATTTCTTTTACACTTATGTAGAAATATATCCAGAGAATAGAATTACGCTATTTCTTTATATCTCCAGTAAATATAAATATTACAGACTATTGTTCAAAATTAATAATTCGTAAATTGGACTTAATATTTTTTAGTCCAAACAGTTTTAGTAATAATTATTGAGTTAATATTTGTTTTAGATAAATTATTGAACTTGCCACAACACTCTTCCTCCTGTAACTTCTTAAATAAATCGGTAGCTAATATTATGACTGCATTTGCTTCTTACAAATGTGAAGGCACAACTTATGAAGAGCAGGGTGAATTACGAGATATTTCTGAAATTTTAAACACCCCAGTCACGGAAAACATAGGAAATTCTACGGGTTTTCAAATCAGTTCAGGTACGCACTTCCCATTGTATTATTTATTAAAAAAATATGTACACAGTTTTATTGCAGGATATTTTGCCTTACCTCCGGCTAAAGATACTTCGATTGTCTGTGACAGCACTCTATCCATTCCATCAAATAATGAATATGAGACTCTTAATAACATAACTGAAGATTATGAACAGAACAGTCACTCAACAGAAGTTATCGAAGAATTTGTAGAAAATTCAGATGATTCCGTAGCTGATCCGGATTATCAGCACATTTCAACAGTCAAACGAATCCGACAGTGATTCATCGAAAGCATCAGCGACTGAGGAGCAAATTGGACCAATGCAGATCATAAACAATGTGCAAATTGAAAGCCCTGTCCCTACAGGAAGAAAAAGAAAGGCACTGCCAGATACTTGGAAGAGAAACATAAGGAAGAAAAGTATTAGGCGGAGCAGAACATAAATATAAAATAAAAGTAATAAAAGCAAAGCAGGTGGGAGAGCCATGCGATGATAATTGTTATTTCAAATGTAGGGAAAAGTTTTCTGAAGACATAAGGAAGTCAATACATGCAAACTTTTGGAACGCCAATCAATCAATGGATTTAAAGAGGCAGTATGTGAGTGCGATGGTTCGAGTAGTACCTGTGGCACGAATTCGTGAAAAAAATGGTTCAAGATCTGGTAGAAGACGTTTCACCCGGCAATATGGATTCGAAATTAATGAAGTGAGACAAACAGTTTGTCAAAAATTCTTTCGCAGCACTTTAAATATTTCGGAAACTTTTATTACAACTGCTCTGCAAAAGAAAAAAGATGGTGGAATAATTGAAGAAGATCAAAGAGGGAAACACGAACCCATCAATAAAATACCCGAATATGTACGCCAAGGAGTTCGAAATCACATACAAAAATTTCCTGTAATCTAATCCCATTACTCCAGAGAGCGATCAAAAAAAAATACTTGGGTAATGATCTCAAGATAAGTAGAATGTACGAATTATATAAAACCGAATGCCATGAATCCAATACACCAGAAAACCTTATTGCAAAGCAGTGGTTGTACAGCGAGATATTTCAAACAGAATTTAATTTATCTTTTAAATTACCCTATAATGATACATGCGATTGATGTGATAGGTTGTCACTGTGCAAAAATCAGGCAAAAGAAATTACAGAAAGAGAAGCAGTTCAGCAACAATATTCTGAACATATCGATGAAGCCTCTAAGAGGTATGCTCTTAAAAAGCGAGATAAAGAACTGGCAAAAGCAAGTGAAGGGAAAATGAAAATGACAACTGTCAACTTACAGAAGTGTCTTCCCACACCCGTACTAACAAATGCCCAAAGCTTTTATTCACTGAAGTTATGGTCATACAACTATACCATTAATGAGACGACTGAAAATATGACAACTTGCATAATGTGGGACGAGTCGAAATCAGGCCGTGGCGGTAATGAAATGGCATCAGGAATGTTAAAATGGGCATTAGATATTGACAAAAATGCATCAGAACTGACAGTCTGTTCGGACAATTGTCCATCCCAGAACCGAAACATTATTATGGTAATGGCTTACTTTTGGTTAATTAACCAAAATCCGAATCTAACAATTATTAACCATAAATTCTTGCTACGAGGCCATACCCATTTAGAGGTTGACGGGGATCACTCGTTAATCGAAAGGGAAAAGAAAAAAACTCAATTCCTTCAAATAATGACCCCTTGGGATTGGCAGCAACTTGCTCGCCTTTCAAAGCCTTTTAAAGTGGTGAACATGGAACTACCCGATTTTAAAGATTTCAAAACTCTTTATACATCCAACACGTCTCCTTTCATTTACCGAAAGAAAACAATGGCGCGAAATGATTTTCAAATATCGAAGGTGATTCATCTGTAAGTACGCGATGATCAAATGGGTAAACTCTTTTATAAAACCAATTTTGATTCTAACGACTTTGAATTCGTAGATTTGAATCGTTCTGAACGACGGGTAACATTTCCTAACAGCCTTCCTCCAATACGTCAACAAGCAAACTGCATTTCTTCTAAAAAAATATAAGCACCTGCAGACCTTGCTGCCATGGGTGCCATCACAATTTCACCAATTTTATAAAGAGTTATCCCATTCTGAAAAAAGTGACTGATGACATGTACAGATGACATTACAGTTTAAAGAAGAGTAGAATGACATTTGTTTTTTCTTTCGAGTTTATTAAAAATTGTTAGTTTATTGAAACTTTGTTAGATTTTTACTAATATTATCTCGTGTTTATATTCTTTAACATATTTATTAAATGTAGTTTATTTGCCGTTTTGTTTTTTGTACTATTTATAAAAAAAATTGAAATTTTGGTAGTTTTTTATTAGTATTATCTCACAATTAATAAATATTATATCATACAATCCCTAAATCATGTTTATGCCAAATAGTATTAACTCCATTTTTTCGAAAGAAAAAAAAATACAGATACAATTTTTTTCTCTAAACTGTAATGAACGACAATAAAATGGAACATAACTTCACATCATACTAATTTTTCATATCAAGAAGAAGAAAGAGTACGAAGTTATGGAAAGATAAATGAAATTTTAATCTTTAAATCGCTCTCCTGTAAAATTTCATTTTTGGCACTTAATACAGTTTAGCTCTGAGGTACAGATGTAGTATTCCAACTTATTATCAAGAAATTAAAAACAAGGGTGATAAGATATAATGGGCGCGTGCTATAAATAATGAAATACATTCTCTTTTAACTAATAATACATGGGATTTAGTGCAAAAGCCTGAAAATAAAAATATTGTTAACTGTAAATGGGTATTTTCTCTTAAAAATGATGAGTTTGGAAATCCAATAAAGTACAAGGCTCGCCTCGCACAGTGGTTCCAATTCAAATTCTAACAGGACAAAATTAAAAATATGAAACTTCTCAGAAATCGACAAATGTCTGCCTAGCTCAAGCTGAACAATAGGGGGTAAGAACAATAGGGGGGTAATAAACCATAAATGCTACGACCAATGACGAACCCATTACGCAGGTAGCGGGAGCTACTGACCCTTATCTCGTGAGCGCACATTAATCGTCTTATATACGCTGCGAAGTGAACAGTCCTGTTTTGTGTTTCCAAGTGCACCTTTTATTTTATTGTAATATAAACTTCCTCTAGAGGTATGTACTCGCTTAATCCATAGAAAAAAATCAGTTTTATTCCATGTAACATTTGTTTTACCTTGTGTGAAATTAACACTGCCGTTTTTAATAATATTGCTGTGTTGGGCTTGCCATACAAAAAAATATCTGCACGTATTCGACGTGATTCTTTATTTGGCCAATTGGGTAGATATCTAGGAATATGTAAGAAGAAAATTGTGTACTACTTTGCGCAACTTTTTTAGTTATACATTTATTTGTTGTAGCTATGTCAGTACCTCGAATGGTCCTGTTTAATGTATGGAGGAGTGAAGATAAGGGCTCGACTAAACCTCTCCGTGTATTAAGCCGTGTTTTCGAGTTTCTTGATTTACAAGAGTCTACAGAAAGTGATAGGCAGTATATAAAAAAAATTTCAGACAATTTCTGTGCGAAACTGAAAAAAAAATGGATCAAAAGCCGGCGAATTTTAAATAAATTTTTAATAAAAAATTCAACGTGCCTCAAGGGGCATGTACTATTTCCCAACATAGTAAAAAACGTGACGGCTATTCAAAGCACAAGTGCCAGTGCCAGCAACGTTCCATCAAGTAATGATCCGGAAACTCGTGCTCATCGTGGTCGACCGAGGAAACTTTTTGTTGATAGTCGCGAAAAAAAGCAAGAAGAGAAAAATACAATCTTTACTTAGTGGCACAACGCATGAAGAACTTACATTGGCTACTCAAATGAGCTTACGGTCTAGAGGAAGAAGAGATGCGGCGCAAATTTTAAAGCAAGTTGCTGAATTTTCTCCAATGAGTCTACTTAAGGTTCAGAGCGAAGTGTTGAAACATGTAAAAGTAGGAGTGGCAACTTTTTCATTATTAACTGCTCTTTTTAAATGGGGATGCGATGGTGCAACAAGTCAAAGTACCTACAAACAGAAATTCAAGGAAGTAGAAGGGTCTGATAAAACAGTAAATGACTCTTCTTTGTTTGTAATTTCTCTTGTCCCGCTGCAAATAAATACTGACAGTAAGAGTGAAGAAGGAAAAGAAATAATTCTGTGGCAAAATACAAGACACTCTTCAACGCGGTACTGTCAACCCATTCAGGTTCTATTTGAGAAAGAAACTGCGGAACTTGCCAAAGAGAAAGTTAATGCTATTCAACAAGTAATAGAAAAACTAGTACCAACTAAAATTACTTTAGATGGGGTGGAACTGCTTGTTGAGCAAAAGCTATTCTTGACAATGGTGGATGGCAAAATTTGCAACTCTTTAGCTGACCAGTCAAGTCAGAATTGCTATTTATGTGGTGCGACTCCATCTCAAATGAACGATTTAGAAGGCGTATCGCAAAGGATTCTAAATACTATGTCACTATCCTACGGACTATCTAGCCTGCACGCATGGATTCGGTTTTTTGAATGCTTGTTTCATATTTTTTACAGGCTGGAAATCCGCTCTTGGAGAATTTCTAAAGCCAACAAGGAAAGAACAGATGCAAGGAAAAAACAAATATAGGAACAATTTCGTAAGCAGATGGGACTATTAGTTGATATTCCTAAGTCGGGTGGAAGTGGCACTACGAATGATGGAAATACTGCTCGTAGGTTTTTTTCAAACCCATTTCTTGCTTCACAAATAACTGGTATAAATGAGGAATTGATTTCTCCCTTTGGGACAATTTTAAGAACAATTGCCAGCGGATATGAAATTAATGTAGAAGCTTTTTCAGTTTATTCAATGTGTACCGCCAAGCTTTATTTAGAGCACTATGAGTGGTATTATATGCCCCCCCCCCCAGTGTACACAAAATTTTAATACACGGTAGTGACATCATTAAGTCTACACTATTACCTATTGGGCAATTGTCCGAAGAGGCCCAAGAAGCTTGCCATAAAGATTGTAGGAGGTACAGGGAAGTACATACTCGTAAATTTTCTAGAGAACAAACAATGACGGATTTGGTCCATATGTTACTAATTACATCCGATCCTGTGATTAGTAACATTAGCAGATTGCTAAACAGTTTCCTAAAGAGGTATTAAGTTTGCTGAAAATCCAACTGCCCCAACAGCAGCAGCAGTAACAGGCCACATTCGCATTCCTGGTGATACCCCACACCTACAAGTATGGATGACTATGAGGGATCGGAAACCTTAGAAGACTATTTGTCTTCTGATTCAAATGAGTCTTCAAATTAGATGGGATTTAATAACTAAATACTTGTACCTGTTATCTTAATTTAAAATATTTTTATGTATTTTGCATGTTTTATTTACTTCAATTCATGGAAAGTTTCCCATTTACGTAAAATTTATTTTCACCCCTTAAAAACTACCCCTAGGCATAATAGAATTTTATTACGATTTTTCCCAGATTGAGTGCAATATTTTCAGTTGGAATGCCTAGTTTTAGATTGTTCCTAAGTAAAAATTTATTTTCACCCCTTAAAAACTACCCCTAGGCATAATAGAATTTTATTACTATTTTTCCCAGATTGAGTGCAATATTTTAGTTGGAATGCCTCGTTTTAGATTGTTCCTAAGTAGAAAATTATTTTCACCCCTTAAAAACTACCCCTATGCATCAAGGAATTATTTTACTATTTTTCCTATATGGACTGCAATATGTTTAGATGAATCAAGAAGTTTCAGATTTTTGTCCAGCTAGAAGTTGAATTGGAACCACTGTGCCTCGTAGCGAAAGGATTTAGTCAAAAATATCTTGTAGACTATAATGAAACGTTCGCCCCTGTAGCTAGAATATCAAGTTTTAGATTTATTATAGCTTTTGCAAATCAACACTGTTTACTGGTTCATCAGCTTTTCTAAACGGTAAATTAAAGGAGGAAATTTATATGAAGGTTTCCGAAGGAATCAAAAATGAGGGTAATCAAGTTGTAAATTAAATAAAGCCTTGTACGGTCTAAAACAGGCAGCCAGGTGTTGGTTTGAACAATTTGAAAAAGCACTTATAGGAAGAGGCTTTAAAAACTCACCCGTAGACAGATGTATTTATATTTTAGATAAGGGTGACATTACTAAAAATATCTATGTAGTTTTATATGTTGATGACCTTGTAGTCGTTACAAAGAATATTGAAATCATGAATAACTTTAAAAATTATCAAATGAATAAGTTTTTAATGGTAGTTTTGAAAGAAATTAAACTATTCCTAGGAATTAAAATTATACTAAAAGATAATCAAATATATTTAGATCAAACTGCATATATCAAAACCATTTTAAAGAAATTTAATATGCAGGATAGTAAACCTGTTAACAGTCCACTTGAAAATAAATTAGACTACGAAGCGTTAAATTCAGATGAGTCTGTAGATGCCCCTTTCCGTAACGATATCGGGTGTCTAATGTATTTAATGATATGCACGAGACCCGATTTAAGTGTAGCTGTAAATATATTAAGTAGATTTATGAATAATAGTAATAAATAATTCTGGAAATGTATTAAAAGAGTATTACGATATTTAAAGGGGTCAATAAATATAAAATTAAACTACACACGACAGGATTATAATCAGTTTTTAGTAGGCTTTGTTGATTCTGATTGGGGTGGAAGTGCTGGTAGTGATAGAAAAAGTACAACGGGTTATCTGTTTCAACTATTTGAAAATTGTACTATATGTTGGAATACAAAAAGGCAATCTCAGTGGCAGTTTCATCAACAGAAGCTGAATATATGGCTTTGTTTGAAGCTGTTAAAGAGGCATTGTGGTTAAAGTTTTTAGCAACCAGTATAAATATAAATATTACAAAGGCAATTATTATATGAGGATAATAATGGCTGTATCAGCATTGCAAAGAATCCAACAAGTCATAAAAGATCAAAGCACATAGATATCAAATATCATTTTTCTCGGGAACAAGTTGAGAATAAGGTAATTAAAGTAAACTATGTTCCCACAGGTAATCAAGTAGCTGATATACTAATCAAGCCGTTGTCGCCAGTCAAGTTTCTGGAATTTAGAACTAGAATAGGTTATGAATAATAGTAATAAATAATTCTGGAAATGTATTAAAAGAGTATTACGATATTTAAAGGGGTCAATAAATATAAAATTAAACTACACACGACAGGATTATAATCAGTTTTTAGTAGGCTTTGTTGATTCTGATTGGGGTGGAAGTGCTGGTAGTGATAGAAAAAGTACAAAAGTAATAAGGTAAATGGTTTGATTAGGTTTTCTGGGTTTTCCTGATCCTAGCAACAAATGTTGAACCATACAGTAATTGTTTCCCAGAATGCACAAGGAAGGTATTGATATAATGAATATTCAAGTTTATTATCCCATGTTCAAAGACTATAGAATATAAATGGATATAATTTTTTTAATGTTGAATTTAAAGTTTTTGTGGTATTTTGATTGGTTTTTGAGGGGGGCGTATTGGAGTGCAGCTGACTCAACAAAAATCAATCAAAGTGTTTATAAACATTAGTGAAGGTTTAGTTCTATACAATAACTGTCAAGTTTCTGATTAAGAGCACGAGGCAGATTTATGATAGGCATATTATGTAGCAAGAATGCTAAGTAGACTTTAAGAATAAAAATATTTTATGAAGCAGAGAAAAGTAAGAGTATCTCAACAGATAGGTACACCTTCCAAGTGCTTAATTAAATTCGTAATAAAAGTGAATTAAAAGTAAAGCACGGTGTTATTATTTAAAACCCCTAACCAACAAATCTATGTATATACAGATCGATTAATCCACTTAATAAAATTGCCGAAACGTATTACTGGCCTAAGATGCGCCAAGATGTCCTAAAGTATGTTAGGAAATGTCAAATTTGTCAAAGAGAAAAATCACCTAGTACTCAACGTTTTGGGTTAATGGGAGCAGAGAAAAAGGCCAACTTTCCATTTGAGTATTTGTGTTATAACACAAAAGGTCCTTTCCCGTCAAGTTCAAAAGGTAATCGCTTTCTTTTGGTTGACGTTGATTACTTTACGAAGTTTGTGATAATGAAGCCAGTACGCAGGGCTACTGCACAGTCAATTGTGACATTTTTAGAGTCCATTTTTTTGACCTACGGAACCCCAAGGGTCCTTTTATTAGATAATGCCCCTGCACACACAGGTAAGGGGTTTGAAGCTTTTAAAACAAAGTTTAAAATACCTCAGGTCTTTTATAACCTTTATTATCATCCACAAAGCAATCCAGTCGAGAGATGCAATCATACTATAGGTACTGCAATCCGCTGTTGCATAAGTAAATCTCATAAAAAATGGGATCAACCGATCCCCGAAATACAAATGGCATTAAATACCTCTCTTCATGAAGCCACAGGTTTCACGCCTGCTTTCTTAGTTTTTGGACGTAAATTACCTGCTAGAGGTGATTATTATGATGATAATAAAGAACTAGTGTTACCTAACCTTGATGAAAATCATATGTCTTTTGCAGACGAGTTAGATAAATTACCTGATGTGTATAAGTTAGTCCGGGAGGCACTTAATAAAGCGTATAAGCAAGCATTATCCAGATATAACTTGAGTAAGAGGGATCATAAGTTTAAGCTTGGTGAAAAAAGTATGGCGTTTGAATCACCATAAGTGATAAAGTAGCTGATTACGCAGCTAAATTAGGTAACAAATATGTATTGTGCACGATTTGTAAAATTATATCAAATAAGTCCTATGAGTTAAATCATATGGATGGTACATTCGCTGGCTGTTATCATGTCTCACAACTGAAATCATATTTTGGTTCTCAGTCTGATTTATCCCAGCTAGAAAACTAATATGTCACAGAAAATTGAAAATTTTCTATAAACAAATCACCTCTGAATAAATAATATTTTTACTCTTTAGTAAACCCATATTTATTTTTGCCCAGAGCTTATTTTTGGAGTTTTGCAGTGTTGCAGTTTAGTAAAGAAAGTTTCTTTAGTAATTTTGGGACGCCAAAATTAGATTTTTGTGGTGTAAAGATGAACACAGGAATGTTCATTCGACCAAGTTTTAAGATGTGTAAAAGATTTCATATCGGTTTTTGAGTAATCTTACTGCGAGTAAGATTTTTTTTTTTTTGAGTAAATCTCAAATATTTTTGGGACCAAATAGGCCCAATATAGTTATCTTTACCTTTTGGTAAAGTATAAATTGTTTAAGATAAACAATAGTTTTTGGTAGAACATAAGTTCTCATTCAGGAAGATTCATAGTATAATCTTCCACCACACTTTCAAGTAGAAAGATGCACAATTCTACAATTGTGACAGTTTCAGTAATTTCAAAATTTTGTTTTAAATTGACATGTTTAAAAGGATTTTGTTATTCGAGAAATTTTTATCTACGGATAATCTTCTCAACCGCATCTCTTAGTGAGATTTGTTTTGCTGTGATGTTTATTGTTTGGTATTTGTTAAGTAACAAATTAAAATGCCAAATCAATAATAACAATTAGAGACTCTGTATATAGTAGGTTAATCTCAGGTTTAGTTTATTCTAGGAATAAATGTCATAGGTGACCATAAATGGCCTCAACTGTTGTGTTTAACGCCGGTTGAATAGGCAACCCTTATTTAAGTTTATAGTTAATTTCAGAAGATCTTTCTGAATGCGGTTTTACCATAGGAGAAGGCTCGCTACCTTGCTCCCGGTAAAAATTAAAATAGTTTGTTAATTTTAGGAATACCTGAAATTTGGGTGGAAATTTGCACCATCCTGCACAGTGCATATTTGTTTGCCTCCTATATTGCTTAACGTCAGTCAAAAAGCCCCATTTAGTTTAATGTACAGGGTGTATCATTTTTCCGGTTCAGTAAGATTAATTTCTACAGAAACCATTTTTGGCTGGATTCAACTATTCTTACTGTCCTTTTTGAATCCAGGGTTGTATAGGGTAGGCCCACTTGTAGGAATACGGGTTTCAGTAGAGAATTTTACGAGTTTTCGACTGGAGATTCCCCAATTCCATATAAACACTAACATCGTTCTTTTATTCTTTCTTCTTTTTTCTTCCTTCCTGTCTAGGTACCTGTTAAAATGTGAAGACATAGTTTAAACTTTTAAACAAAAATAATCATTAAAGTTATTCGCTGAACTTTAAGTTTTTTTGATTTTTGATATGAAATAAAAGGTGAAACACACGTTCTATTGCTTAACAGTAGTAAACAACGTATTTTCGATTCCTAGTCTTGCTATTTAAGACCCCGAGCTAAGGTTTTTTTGATGAAAATTTGTTTAAAAATTTTTTTGGGTTTACTAGCGACACCCTACGCTTTTAATTCAATTAGATTGAATTTTTTTGTATGTCTTCGATTTTAATGAGTACACACCTTCTTCTTACTTCTCTTATTAAATCAACAAGTGTAAAAACACCACACTAAAATATTTTTTTTGCTGAGTGATGACTTACTCTTGTGCGCTATGCTTACGTAAAGAAAATTTTTTTTGGATGTTGTTCCTCGACTTTTTTTGACTTGTACACTAATAAAAGCAACGGTTATTTATTAGACAGTACCTTGCGTAGTGCCCTGGGCTGGTCTCGTTATCACAAATTAAAAATTTTTTTAATATCATATTTAGTTAAACCCATTGTTAATTAGTTTAGACATTAATTTGTTTGACTTACCGACTTTAAGCTGTGTGCTTCAAGCTCACAAATTTTTCGATTGGCAGTGACACTGCCGAAGTGTTCATTGTGCAATTTTTGGCATCATTGTAGATGTATCGTGGTGACTGTCCATAGCACGTCTCCAATTGCAGTAAACGACTACTAAAATGTTGCATAAAAGATTTGAACTTTAATTCTTAGTCAATTCAAGGTAAATCATAGGTGCCTTTGAGCATATCGTAGTTCTGTTCATAGTAACTTAACTAATTTCAGTTCGATGCAACTATAATGCATCCGGATTAAGGTGTACTTTGCTGCATTCTTCTCCGAGGTGAGGTGAGACCAAAACCTAAAGAAAATTTTATTATTAGTTTTAATGTCACTAATAGACATTTATCAATTGTCTTATTATATTTCTTTTTGGGTATAATACCATAAGATAACTATTGCCGAGTAATATTTTTTTTAATAACAATCAATGTTGTATTTTACGGTTAATATCTAAAACTCAATACTTGTTTTTCTAATAATAATTAGGACTGAAACTAATAAAGATTGTACTTGATTATTGAATTATAATTCTCATGTAGTCTGGGGAATAATTCTTTTGTTTCTCCCATTTCATTAATGTTATTGTTATGAGCTAGTTTACTTACCTTGTTTTATTTATTTTTGGCTTGAACATTAACGAAAAATCTGAAGATTTTTCTTTTCTCAAGGGAAGATGTTCCGTTCAAAAACGTCACTGTCCGGAATATAATGATAAATAAACAATAACCTCCAAATATCTATCTGGTTCCCAATTGTTTATAATAGAGTATTTTTAGTAGGTGAAGAATTTCTGTTTAACCTTTGGTCGATCTCATATTTATTAAGGAATTATTATGTTTACCATCTAATTGTAAGTTAATAGTATCTTGTACATATTTACGTTATCCAATATTGTTGTTTATTATTTAAGTACCTTTGTTGTAATAACAGTCCCCAAAGTTAACGCTTTCACACTGAAAGAAAATATTATTAGAAATATGTGTCACATAAAATATGCAATCATTTATTACTTTATTAGATAAATATTCAATATTTACGTCGATATTAATTAAATCGCTACAAGTTGGGAACAGCTGTTTCATACTTTTCCTTTCAGAAGGGTTGCGACTGCCTTTGGTTGGTTTGACTGTCGGCTACTATTGTTAAAGTTTTCTGTCTCATAAACTTCCCTGCTGCCTACCAGTAGGGACAACTTATCATACCGCTCATAGATGGCGTTACGATCTACTTTTGAGGAATAATTAATTTAAATCTCGTTGTGTAATTCATGTGTTATGTGGTACTATTAGACTATTCTTATATTAGATTTTAATCATTAAATATTATTTGTGATATATTATGAATTTATTTTAGTTACTTTCATATCTTATTTTATAAAGTTTGATTTTTTATATCAAACTAGTTTACCTCCTTGATAGAGACAGGATAATAGGCCATTTTAATAATCAACTTTGTACCGGCAACACCTATTGGCAGACAATCTATAACATCAATCAGTAACAACTTTTGAAATGTTATCTTAATGTGCTAGTGTTGTGAATAACCATCAGGTAATACTAATAGTTTTAAATGATTTATTTTTCTTGCAAATTCTCTTCAAGATGTATATTTTTAAGGAAAAGTTAATAATAAATTTTTCTAATTTTTTTGTGAAGATGTGACACATGTTCTAATAATATGTTTCTATTTATTCCTTTCTTAAATACATAGTCTGAAGCCGGCTAATATTAATTAGGAACTCTATAAATTCATCATTAATTAAAAATTCATCAGAAATTTTAATATTCATCAGGAACTTTTAAAATATTCATAATTAATTTTAAATATTCATCAGGACTCTTTCATCCTAATACAGGGCTAAACTAAAATCAAGGTACCACGGGGGAACCCTAGGTAACATTTGACGACCAACGTGGTTAAATGTAACATTTGGCGCGCAGGGACCCACGTTGGGCGCCAAATGTTACATTTAACCACGTTGGTCGTCAAATGTCACCTAGGGTTCCCCCGTGGTACCTTGATTTTAGTTTAGCCCTGTATTAGGATGATTTTTTTTTCTTTTTAATAATATCTCAGAAATAACATTTTTTAAAACTTGTTACATGCTATGGTGTGTATGAACAAGTCAAGAGGTACTCATTACATCACATTTATAGCTTATCTGAATAAAGAAAAATTTGTACGGTGGAAAATGCAAAAATTGCAAATGGCAGAAATAAGCAAACCGTGGACACGTGTTTCGGCCTAATTGGTCTTCATCAGCACGGTGTAGCTGAGTTAAAAAAAAGACACTAAAGGAAAACCACTGACAGGGAGCCAGTCGCACCTTTGTGGCTTCCACTTGGATGGATTAGTTCATTCACTGGCCACGTTAGAGCACGTACGGCGGGGAAGTACTGTAATAGCGCAATATTTTAATTTGTATAGTGTCGATAAAAGCTTTATTTCATCTCGTTTGGTAATAATTATGGATTTTAATTCCGATTCAGACGACAGATAAGCCCTTTTTGGAAATATTAACATGTTTTTACCAACTGTTATTTCCATTTAGTTGCGAGGCCAGACCGAGCACGCCTGTAAAGAAATTGAAAATTAAACACGAAGCTCTTAAGCAAAAAGTTTATGATCAAAATTTAAGTCAAAATGGCTCCATTTATCCCAATTTAAAGACTGGCTGGCAGAACACTCAACGAGTAAATTTTTTTGCAAATGTCTCGCGTGTAATTCAGAGCTGAAATGTGAAAAATCTGAGTTAGAAAGGCACAGACTTAGGCTAAGCGCACATTGAAACGCAGGCGACGCAGGCGGCGCAGGACAGCACAGCACAGGTTTTTGTATTCAATAGGTTTAAATGCACGTGCGCAAATTAAGATGCAGAGCAGGGCAGGGCATAACTAGGTCGCGAAGAACCTGTTTAGCTCAGTGTTCGGGACACAGTTTCTTATGCAACGTGCCACGATTTTTGCATTGGAACGCGTTACGAAATGCATGAGGAACTAATTGAGGCAGTTCGAAACCGAACGGTTTTATATGACACTAATAATCCTGAGTACATGAGATCTAAACTGAAAGACGAAATATGGAATGAAATTGCCAAAAAGGTTAATTTAAAAGTCGGTAAGTACTTTTATCATTTATTATATCCTTGATTAATATTCCTGGGATTTTTGTTGTTAGAAATAAAACATTTTGTTTTTTTCTTACGTTTAATTAAACCATCTTTAGGACACTATAATTATTAAAATATATAAAAACGTATACACTGTAATAATAGTTTGTCTATATACCAGTGGAAAAAATAAAAATATTTTATTTCTAACGACCGAGAATCCCAGAATATTAATCACTTTAAAATCAACGGCCAAGAAAATACACAATATATTTTATTATATCCAGTACTAAATACACAAAAGTCAGTGGCGTAGTTCCTGGGGTATAGTTATAATCTTATTAATATTTTCCACTTGAAATGCTATCTTTTTGCCAAGACACACTTCCTCCAGTGTTGAAGTATTGGGTAAACTTTTGTCGCACTGAAAAAGCGCTCGATGCACTTCTACTATTGTTACGGTGTAATGGAAGTAACTGATTCTCAGGCATTTTATTAACTGATGTGTCATCTACATTATTTGAAATTGTACGATTTCTTAAATAGTTGTGTAGCACACAAGCTGCTTTTACAACATTATCAACGCTTTCAACTTTGATTTCAAATGGTTTTCTAAATATACGAAATCGCGAAGCTAGTATTCCAAAAGCACATTCAACGGTCTGCCGTGCCCGTGACAGTCTGTAATTGAAAATTTGAGTTACATAATTTCCAGTGACACTTTTTCTAGGATAAGGTCTCATTAAATTTTCTGATAACGGAAATGCTTCATCTCCTACAAAAACGTATGGTATGAGATCTCCAACTGTTGGTAGCAATGCAGGTTCCGGAAGCTGTAAAGTTTGATTCTTCATTCTTTTTGCCAACACACTAGTAGAAAAAATATTACCATCACTAAATCTTCCCATTGACCCTACGTCAATTGTAATAAACTTATAGTTTGCATCAACAGTAGCTAACAAAACCACAGAGAAAGTCTGTTTATAATTAAAATATGAAGATCCAGTTTTTCCTGGTTTTTTAATCATTAAATGTTTGCCATCGAGGGCTCCTATACAGTGAGGAAATTGCCATTTTTGTTCAAAGTCTACTGCAATACTTTTCCACATTTCTGTGGTAGGTTCTGGTAAATACAACGGTTGCATATTTTTCCATATGGCAAGTGACACTTCATTAACAATATTTGACACGGTTCGATCCCCCATTCTATAACTGTAAGCAATACTTTTGTAACTATCTCCGGAGGCCAAATATCTGTAAAACAAAATATTATATTGATACTTTTCTATATAGAAGTAATTTTAACCGTAAATTATATTGCAGGTGCTGATGCAAAAAATGCTTGGCTCAAATTAAGAAATTGTCATAGAGATGCACTACGGAGGCAACGAAAATGTTTCAAAAGTGGAGCCGCTGCGGTAGTCGTTAAACCATGGAAATTTCAGAAGCAAATGGAATTTCTAGTCCCATATATGGCAAACAGATCTCGATGTGGTAACATAGGTGATGACAGCGATTATGAAGAATCACAAGAACAGGCCGAAAATACAGAGACTGAAAATGTCGAGGAAAATGTAGACACTGAAAATGTGGATACAGAAAATAGTGAGCATAATGAAGATGATAATAATAGGGATAAAACTGAGAAATCTGTCAAAAGTCCGGCCACTCCATCTAGTTCGAGTACTCTTACTTCTGTACCAAGAAATAAGAGATTTAAGAAAGATGATATTGGAAGCGTTTTGAAACAGTCTATACAACGACATGAACAAAGGGCTCAAGATAGAGCACTTGAGAGAAAGAAGTTAGAGCAACTAAAAGCGCCAAGTGATCATCTATACCATTTCTTCATGTCGATGTACGAAATAACCAAAATTATGCCACCAGCATCTCAACACCTTGTGAGAAATAATGTATTTCAAGCAGTATCACAGGTGGAGGCTGATCTCTTGAACACTACTAGTGCAGAACACATTCCCACACACTTCCAATATCAACAACCTCGATTTAATCAATCTAGGAATTCATTCAATCGATTCACATACAACAACCCTAGTACATCCTCCAACAGTGCGCTCAATTCTCCTTACTCATCTATCAGTACACCCCTCTCATCACCCCCGCCATGTTATGAAAATGATATGACATCCCCAACACCATCTACTTCTGGAAATCTAATAAACTATATTAACAACTTTTCGGAATAGATATACAGATGTTAATTTGCCATAACACGAATTTTATCTTTTTTAAGTACTTTTATAAATAATAAATAACCTACCTTAAGAACACTGCTAGTTTTTCTCTACTTCCAATAGGAATTTGGGCGTTACATCCTTCAGAGTAAATTGTATTTTCTATTATACTATGCACTTCATTAAACTGAATTCGATTTAAGCGAAAGTAGTTTGTAAATCTACTGTCTGAAAATTCAGAAGTTAAAGTGAATTCCCCATGGCTTCTTCTTTTTTCCATATAGCTACTTTTCCAAATTAATTTTCTTCTTTTTGCCATATCGTACACTAACATGTTTATTTCCATGTCTGCATCAGAATCTGATTCTGAACTTAAATCAAATTGTTCAGCCATTTAAATATATTTTATAATTACTTTACTTAAAAATAAAAATTGAACGCAGTCAACAAGTCAACACAGACGACACAAAACTGTTTGGCAATATACGCTCACTCTGTGTGATGAACCTGCGTGCAGTTATTTCCTGTATTGTGCTGCCCTGCGCCGCCTGCGTCACCTGCGTCTCAATGTGCGCTTAGCCTTACGAAGGAGCATACAGTAAAAGTGAAAAAACATCAACAAGTTCCATCAGTAGCAAGTTATTTTGAAAAAAAAACACTATTCGAAAAACGTTTTCTGTTTTTCATGTAGTTGCTTTCCAATAGGATTTTTTTTCGAATGTAAAGTAAAATTATTTATTCAAATTCAGCATCCGAATCTGAATCGGAACTGAAGTCCGTCGCCATCTCACCGCAGATAACAAAAAGCTACTTTCAAATATGCGCTCACCCTGTGCCACACGTGAATTTTTCCTGCACTGCGTTCCCTGTCCTGCCTTGCGTTGCCTATGTCACCTGCAGCTCAATGTGCGCCAGATGTTATTGTAAAATAAATATGAAGTAATGATAAGACATGCTATTCAATCGCGCTTCCAGCAGATTTCAACATCCGTATTTTTTTTGTTAACAAAGGTCCATTATTATTTTCTAATTTTACTTCAAAAAATAATTCTCAAGATTGTAAAGATCCTGCATATTACACTAAAATATTCTGCCTTGTCAGTTGTAATTTTGCATTCTAGTAAAACTATTTTTAAAATATAAGCACCACATAGTATTCTTTTAAATAAAAAACATATAAATCATACGAGGAGAGATTACACATTTCCGAAGTGCGATAGAAGTGGTGCAGAAAAAAGTTTGGCCCTTTGGCTTGGGACACTACACATGAAGTTATCTACGGAACCAATTTCCAATTTTCCAATTTAATACATTTATTTAACATTAATTACATTTTAAAAACTTAACACGCACACCTCGTGCAATACAATAAATATAAATATTTACAAATAAATACACAAGATATTGTTAGCCGGTTGGCTTTACATAGAAAAAGACTCGCCTCAAATAAATTTCAGGCGACAAGCAGCAGGATAGTTTTCCCCTTTGGAACAAAGGGGGTCTAGGCAGCTGGCCGGTGTTCTGGCCTAAGACGGCTGGGGTGTGCCTCTGTTGTTGTTGCTGGTGATTAGACGTTTTCTTGTAACAACGTATAGTATAAACAATTTGTACAAAACATGATGAAAATTAAAAGGTGAGGGAAATACTATAAATGTCGTTTTAGTCTGGTCATGCAGGAAAAAGCTAAAGAAAAAACCTGCTTAAGAGAATTGAAATTCAGATTGTCTGTAAAAAATGGGGTGATGAGGCGGGAGGGGTGGTCATCAGAGGAAGTTACGGTTGGGGGTGGGTAATAATAAATATGAAAAAGGGTAGAATGCGGATGTCTGTCATTGTATGTCTAAAAATAAGGTTATTTAAAAAATATGGGTAAGTTTTCGTGAAGTAATCTGTGCGTATGTCTGTACTGGTGGTAATGTCGAATGTCTGTAATGTGTGCAGTGAGTGTAGATTTCTGTATGTTATGTCTAAAAAATTTAAAAGCCGTCTGTGTTATGTACTCTCTAATGTATTGTATGTTGGCGGTCTCGTGCAGTTGTTGAGTATTTACGTATCTGTTAGAGTTAGTGAGGAGGCGGAGCAGTTTATTTTGCGTCGTCTGGAGGCGGCCGAACTGGGTGTCCGACATCCTATTCCAGACGACACAACCATATATTAATATGGGTCGAATGACTGTTTTATATATTAACAATTTATTTCTGGTATCAAGGAGAGATGTCCTATTCACCAGAGAGAGGGTAGAGTTTATGTAGGGCCATATCGGCCCTGTTGAGCGTTTTAGTAATATGTGGCTTAAATGACAGTCTTTGGTCAAGATGGACCCCTAGGTATTTTACCACTTTGGCCTCCTCAGTAATGAAGTAATATACGGAACCGGACGGGTTGACCTTAAATATATGCAGCAGTGCCAAGAAACATAAAAACGGCGACAACTTCTGTCAAGAATATTTGGACTATAAAACTAACATTCTCGAATCTTGCCAAAACATGATTCTCAAGAGTTCACTTCCTATTTACATGATATCGGGGAATTTTTACCATGATATTACAATATCACCTGTTTAAATCATAGGAGGAATCAGTCTTCATGAAGATGAAAATCGGCCTGTAATAATAAATATATTGAAGATCAAACAAAGATGTTAAATAGTTTCTCTAAATGTTTTATTCATACATACAGGAGCGTCAAAATTCATGGACTATTTTATATTGATTTCAGCTTCTCAATGGAGGACTAAACTCCAAACACTTGTCTTTGAAAGAATTCCGTATCAATGTGGCAAATGCAATTTTTAACAAAAACCGCAAAGGCAGGCCCTCTGTACTATCACAGACCATAAATAGAATAAACAAACCCGTTATTCAAAGACCTCTAGATGATGTAAGGCTTGACCAAATTGGACATTTCCCGAAATTTGACGAAAAGAAAAGATGCCGCAATTGTAAGAGTGGCATAACAACTGTTACGTGCAGCAAATACAATCTAAATTTGTGTTTTACCACCAAAAAAAATTGTTTTTTTTTATTTTAATAAACAGAATAAATAAGTGTAATCTTGTAACTTGATGTCCAATAAAAGAGATGCAAATAATTTGATGTGTTGTCAGTCTTCGTGTCTTGTGAAATCCCTTCCTAATCATAGCAATGTTAACTCTAATACACATTGATATTTTAATCATAAACCTGTACTGTCCAGGCAATGTGAATTACAATTAACATTGCGTATATTTTTTTGTAAATACACGAGACAAAAAAAATATATGAAAAAAATGTGTTCTTAGAGCTTCCAAGTAAATAAAAAAATACCTGAAAAAATTCTAGGTATGATAAAACACATTTGCCAAGAAGAGGGTTAAAGATATTTCTTGTTATCTTGTAGAGAGACGGCTAATCGTATAGTGCAATATAGTGACACGGAATCTGAATCTGAAAAAACGCCTATGAAACAGGTGAAAAGAACACGAAAACGAAGGAAAAATCAGCATTTGTGGAAAAAATCGCAAAGGAAGAAAAATTTCCAAAAAGGAAGACGGTATGTCAATACTAAAGGTATATATCTGTGCCTGCCAAGGTAATTGATACAGGTAGGGATTGCACTCAAAGTTGTCGGTATAAATGCAAGGAAAGGTTTAATGATGAAGTAAGAATAGAAATAAAGAATAGCTACTACTCACTAGACCAAAATGGAAAATATGGCTTTTTACTTAACATGACAAAGAAATTTGATTAAGAGGAAGAGAAGTTTCGAAACTAATTATAAGTCATTTTCCTTTGAATATTATTTTCAATTGGAAAATGAAGAATTGCGCGTGTGCAATCCATTCTTCTTAAATACGTTCTGCAATAGCCAAAAACCTATATATAATGTAATATTAAGAAAAGCGATTCAGGTACACCGCATTCTGATAAAAGGGGAAAGTGTACTGTAGATCGTATATCAAATAAAGATAAAGATGCAGTAAGAAAGCACATTGAGTCTTTTCCACATGTGGAAGCCCACTACTGCAGGAAAGATTAAAAAAAAGAAATACCTTGATCCGACACTTAATGTACAAAAAATTTATGAACTGTACGAGGAAATGTGCAATAAATATCAAATCGCTTCCCAAAAATTGTCTCTGTATCGACATATTTTCAATTTTGAGTATAATTTGGAGTTCCTTCAACCAAAAAGATAGGTGTGATATCTATGAAGAATACAATTAGCCAAGAAGGAGAAAAGATTGAACGAAGAAAAGGAAATTGAATATGAGTCTCACATTTCAAAAAAAATATAAATGCGTCAAGAACGCGAAAATGACAACAAAAACCAAGCTCCTAACTGTGTTGTGATTTACTTTGACCTGGAAAATGCAATAAATTTGCCTAAATCTGAGGTCTCAATGCTCTTTTATAAACAAAAATTGAATGTTTGTAATTTAACGGCCCACAGCTCAAGTGATAAAGAGGTATATTGTGCAATATGGCCTGAAATAATGTGTCGACGATCTGGCAATGATTTATCTAGAGCTCTCAATCAAATTTTGGAAAAATTTATTTTAAACCATTCAGAAATCACTGAGATCATAACTTGGAGTGACAGCTGTGTCCCTCAGAATAGGAACTCGCTTATCTCAATTGCAATCGCTGACTTTCTGAACCGACATCCGTCCATCAAGATAATAACAATAAAGTACTCCATCCCTGGGCATTCGTGCACACAAGTTGTAGATAACATTCACTCACGCATAGAAGAGGAAATGCGGGTTGTAGACATTTGGTCTCTTCTATTAGAATATCATTGAAAGTTGATAGAAAGAAGCCTATCCACATCATTAATATGAAGCCAAATCAATTTAAAAACTTCAAAAAAAGTGCTTCATTGTATAAATATGATAAAATACCTTACATAAAAGTATGTCAGTTACGGTTTGTGCAAGGAGAACTGTTTAACATGCAGTATAAACTAAACGACCACAGTACCCAATTTGTGACCACGAATGTTAACACGAAAATTACCAAAATGGGGAGACGAGGCGTAGTTGTCGAAAGTAACTCCATCAGTGCTAATAATTTTGTAATAGCCCCCGCTGATAACACAGCCCCACAAACAAAAAATTTTCTGACCTAGCAATGCGACGAGTATATCCTTATGTATTTTTGATCGCTGATTCCGAATCCGGGGTCAAAAAAGTTGTACACCCCCAAAAAAAAAATTTTAGAGCCACAAACCCCCCTTAATTGTTTTGTTTAATATTTTCGGGAAAAATTGAATGTATTACGATAAAAATAAAGGTGAATTGCAGCGTTCACCCTATCGGTATGAAACGCACCCCCAAAGAGGGTGAGAACCACCCTCATCTGCCTTCAAACCAATTGATAACAACAATGACTGAAAAACATCTAAAAATGTTTAAGTTTCGTTAAGTTTGCAATAAACTGACGTAGAATTCACGTAATACCCCAAAACTACCCCTGTAGCGTTATGAAAAACAACCCTTAACTTCAATTACAGAAAAAAGAAAGGAAAAAAAATAAAATTTGATAACGATTTCATTATATGAATATTCTTATTTGCAGATATCCTTATGGCTAGGATATTAGCAGTCATTTGTCACCAATCTTAACATCATTTGGGTATAAAACGCATCCCTGAAGGGGGTGAGAAGTACTCTTACGTTAGTAGCTTTTAATTCTTCTTTTTTTAATCTTTTTTTTATGGTATCTTTTAACTTTATTTTCAAACGATCTTCTTACTGACTGTCGTTTGTGTGGTTCTTTCGTGTCTCTTTTCTGCTATCATGTGTTCGTCCCATCTTCCTTGATATCGTTTTTCCATTTCGGCTATGTCCTGGTGGAAACGTTCCCATTGTTCTTCACTAGTCACCTAAATTTTCCGGGAAATAATTATTTACAGAAATGAAAAAAACGATATCAAGGAAGATGGGACGAACACATGATAGCAGACCACTGTTGGTCTCTGAAAAGTGACACGAAAGAACAACACAAACGACAGTCAGTAAGAAGATCGTTTGAAAATAAAGTTAAAAGATACCATAAAAAAAGATTAAAAAAAGAATTAAAAGCTACTAACGTAAGAGTACTTCTCACCCCCTTGAGGGATGCGTTTTAAACCCAAATGGTGTTAAGACTGGTGACAAATGACTGCTAATATCCTAGCCATAAGGATCTCTGCAAATAAGAACATCCATATAATGAAATCGTTATCAAATTTTATGTTTTTTTCTTTTCTTTTTTCTGTAATTGAAGTTAAGGGTTGTTTTCATAACGCTATAGGGGTAGTTTTGGGGTATTACGTGAATTCTACGTCAGTTTATTGCAAACCTAACGAAACAAACATTTTTAGATGTTTTTCAGTCATTGTCGTTATCAATTGGTTTGATGGCAGATGAGGGTGATTCTCACCCTCTATGGGGGTGTGTTTCATACCGATAGGGTGAACGCTGCAATTCACCTTTGTTTTTATCGTAATACATTCAATTTTTCCCGAAAATATTAAACAAAACGATTCAGGGGGTGTTTTTTGGGTTTAAAATTTTTTTTTGGGGTTGTACGACTTTTTTTGACCCCGGATTCGGAATCAGCGATCAAAAATACATAAGGATATACTCGTCTCATTGCTAAGTCAGAAAATTTCTTTTTTGTGGGGCTGTGTAATTCGAAGACAAAATTATTCACCGAGAAGAAAATTGGACAGGTAGAGTTTGCCTATAAATGGATGCAGCTCCAAGATAAAGAGTACATGAAATGTCTTATTTTCGAATTTAAAAAATAATGTAAATATGTTCTTTTTTCATCTTATTGTGTTAAAAAATGTAATGTTCTTTAAATTTTAAATAAAAGTTTATTTGATGAATAAATTGCTTTATTCTCACGATAAACATCCTTTAGTCACATAAAGTTACTTTAGGATATGTATTCCTGATATAATTACAGTGTGTATAACTAAACATTTTGGCAAATACAAAAAAAGGTAACATTTTTGAATTTATTTAATTATATAGTAAAAAAATACCGTACGGTGGCTTACAGTGCCACAAGGTTCCAAGTACAACTGTAGTGTTTAAAAAAAATAATAAAACTGGCATTTGTAATCCAATGAAAATCTCAGATTTAGGTATAATGTATTGTCAGATTCCTATATAAAAACATATAGGTAATTTATTTAAAAGTATTTACTTGTGACTACAAATTTATTCGCCCCAAACTTTAAAATTCGTTTCCTGAAAAAAATTATGAATGTCACTTGGAACCCTATGGTTCTCAGCCTCGATAATACTCTGGTGTTTGTAACGAATGTACAATAATGCATTCTTTATATATTTTGTGCTAACCTCAGAGAAAATGTAATCCACAAATGTTAGATGACTTCCGATAGGACGAATGTACCACCAATCATCACATAGACACAACTACCCAATAAAAATTATGTTCATAAATAACTAATAAATATATTAGTTACATTACAAATTATTTATGTTCAGCACGAATAACTACATGAAAATAAACTTAATATCTGGAGCATAAACAATTTGTCCAATGTAATTACTACAAATAAAGACTAAATATTTTTTTGTATTCGTAAAAGCCTTTATTAGACATAAAGAGAAGCGAATTTATGCTACGATTTAAAAGGTGAGTAATAATATTCAAGTTTTTCCTGACATGGGCAAGTGAAAATAATTTTTCTACGACTGCTTTGAAATGTGTTCAAAAATGCACTATACTAACTATACTTAAAAATTAGTGATTTCATATATCGTGTGATAAATTCTTAACGAACGCTATAGACAAGCATATAAAGAGTGTGTGAATATTTTTCATAAGCTGGTATCGTGCATTAAGGATTTATCTAACGATATATGAAAACAATAATTTTCAAGCGTAATTAGTAGTGCGTTTTTAAACACTTTTCAAAGCAGTCGCAGAAAAAGTATAGTGTGCTACACGTGTGAAAAGTGCTATTTTCATCACTTGTGCAATATATACTATTAAATTTTGAAAATGTCAATACCTATTTGCCATAAATTTCAAATGTCCTATTTTGTAATTAAAATAGCCGGGAAAATAATTGTTTAAAAAGATATATGTTATACTTATCTGTGATAAGATTTGTAAAAGTTAGTAAATAATAATTAACAAAAATTTTCAGTTAATATTATTTTTCATTCCACTCTACAATTCAAATTTTTTAAAACTCTATTGGTAGTACTAATTAATAAAATAAAGGTCTCAACGACTGACAGAATTTTGCAATTTTTTAGTGTATAGATTCTAAAGATAGTGGGGATGAGAACTTTTATTTTGATATCAAATTGTACTTAATGTAGTTTTGAAAAATTTTGTTTCCATAGAATTTTTGATGTATTTGTCAAATATTCATATTTTTGAAATCGATTCTCACCAGTCCATCTGTAGTCCTATAATATCCTTTTTAGGATTATCTAGTACATAATATAGGTCAAAATTTAGATGCCAATAGATGTCCACTTGTACATCCCAGGATGTCCTTTTATGAGAAGAGATATATTAGTACTTAGTAAGGATAAATTATAAATATCAACTTGTCATTCAGAGGATGTCCAGGGTTAAGTGTAAGAGCAGAGAGTATCTATTATAGATCCTCTACTGAACTTCGCCCATTTATTGTCGTACTCAACAATAAATAAAGACATGTTATTATTATTATTATTATTATTATATATCAGTAAGTGACTTGTACATCTTAGGATGTCCTTTTTAAGCTGGTACCTAATAAGGACTACTCAGTACGGGAGTCTAAACGCAATATTTACGACTAAACTAAAATGAATGCTAGGATATTAGGATTGTACATCCTTTGGGCGGCCTTGTGCTGTCTGGCAATAATAAAGTTATTTTTGAATACATTTTTTTAGTTTGCGTTATCCTTGGAATGGAACAAAAAAAGTTCCAGGCTCAAAACTTGCTTAAGACCACTAGGCCCCACATTTCAATATTCCATAAGTAGCAATCTAATACGTGACCTATACGGAGGTTCACAGAGCATAAAGTGGAAACAAGTAGTGAAGCCCGTATGTGTGTCACAGGGCCTGAACGACTCTTCGAGTTGAGAACCAAATGTTGGTTCACATGGCGATTAACGTGTTATACAATACATATACAGGGTGACTGGTAAGTCGGCTTATTCCTTTGAGAGTGGATTAGTAGAACTCATTTGCAATTGATTTAGAGATCTAATAGTTTTTGAGTATTTTATTTTTAAAATAAAAAAAATAATAAAACTTTCTTTAATATTTCAGTTTCCTGCATTAGTTTACATAATTATGTAACAAACATTAGGTTAAATACTTTAATAAGATAAAAAGACGACCGAAAAAATGTCACCTCTTGACATTTTTTAGATATCGGCATCGTATAGATGATAAATGCGTTCTTTAAAGTATTTTTAAGTATATTAAAAAAATAATAAAATTGTGCTATTAAGTACCCTACATAAGAACATTGCATTTATCTCCTACACGAAACCTAAATCTAACAAGAATCAAGAGGTGACTTCTTTTCAGCAATTAACTGTCTACACAAATATGCCATCTAAAACTAAAGAAGTCAGTGGTGTATATATTTTTTTTACAAAATTAACCGAAATAATAAAACTTCAACATTCTGCATTTCAAGTACGAAACAGCAATGGATCTATGTTGATAGTAACTATTTTCTAAAAAAACTAATAATAATAAAATATCTCAAAAACTGTTAGGTTTTACATTATGCATATTATAGTTAAATCAGTTGCAAATGAGCTCTACTAACATCCCCTGAAAGGAATACGGCAACTTACCATTCATGCACCCTGATGTGTGCCTATATATGACATTATTAATCAATAACTTTCTGAACTCATTGATATTAATTTATTTCAGTGTAGGATTGTTCTTTGTTCTTGCCAAAAATGCTAAGATAACATATTAATTATTATGTTGATTGAAGATGAAGTTACTTTGTGAAAATCCATTTTGATTTAAAAATTATAAACACTTTTTTACTTGTCTAATTTTCACTTTATTTGTTATTTTACAACTAGTTTTATCCTATTCGGACATTTTCAAGTTTACTTGAAAATGTCCGAATAGGATGAAACTAGTTGTAAAATAACAAATAAAGTGAAAATTAGACAAGTAAAAAAGTGTTTATAATTTTTAAATAATTATTATGTATTTTAACTGCCTATTTACAGTTTGTATATATGCATGGAAATTTTGTGAATATTCAAATGAGATTAAAAATGTCGGTTTCATATGTACAAAACTTGTTATGCCATACCTGTTTGAAAGTTCGAGCATACTTTTCTATTATATAGTTAGCAACAATGATGTGTTTAAATTATTTATACTTTAATAACATAAATAATTGTTTTCTAGGTCAAGAAAATTAACTAACGTTGGACAATTTACTGGAAATTTTAGAAGACCAGATTACAGAACTTATTCCTCAAATCGGAAAGAGAATAAAATTCATAAAACACTTAAAAGCACATAAAGAAATAATGTGCTTTCCTATGGTAAATTTGAAGTCTCACATACAGTCTGTTCACGAATGAACTTATACTTGTAAAATTTTTTGTTTTTGGTTTCTTAATAAAACGTCATTCTTCATAAAAACTTCTTCTAATTCTGAAAAGTCCTTAGCCAATCCCAGAAATTCAAATTTGATTCAAATAATTTAACAGTTTTATTTAAATATTGTCTGAATGTTATTTGTGGCATTCTCTAAATTTTTCCTTTCCTTTTTTGGGACTTATTTACCTAGTATGTTACTGGAAAGATAAACCTCTGCGCTTGTACCTTTACGTCAAAAGGCTGTTTTTTGGCAACTAATATGAGACAAAAAACTAATATAATTCCTTAACGTTTCAAAAAACACCCTCTGACTAATCTTTCATTAACCCTACAACACTAAACACTCGTAAAATTGACGACGACACATGAATGATTCGATTGCTTCGGGCATTTCCGTTTGTGCAATTGATGCGTGTTGTTCAGTAGCTGCATCTTGCTATTCAAGCTATTTGGAAATGCAAGGGCATGCCAGTAGGACTATTTGTCGTGGAGTTACTGAGAGTTCGTCGTTAATTTTACGAGTGTTTATTATCTGTGTCATTTTTATGGTCGACTATTTTACGACTGTTTAGTGTTTGTATATATTAGGTAAATTCTCGATTACTATCATGTAGATTAAGTAAATCTTACATTTCAATTTTTAGGAGGACATTTGATTTATATTGTATAATCATGTCAAAAAGATATTTGACCCAAGCCGAATTGCAAGCAGAAGCTAAAAAAATTATGGAAGGGGAGGATACCGATGATGAAGAAATTCAACTATCAGGTAGTGAAAATGAAGAGGATATTGTGGAAGTCGAAGATGTAGATTCAGATGATGGAAATTCTGAAGGCGAGAATATCCCAACAAGTCAATCAAATCAATCAGCGAATCAATCTGGACGTAGAGCTATTTCTGTTTTGGACAATGATGATGAGTCGGATGATAACTTGCCATTGTCTTCAATTGCTGACAATTTGAGGTATATAATTGTCCCCAAAAATCCTTTAATGAAGGGCAAAAATGGTCACAGGTGGACTACAATAGAACCACATCGACAAAAACGAGTTCCCGCTCAGAATATCATTCATTTTGTTCCTGGCAGCAAAGGACCTGCTTCACTTTTGTTGACACCAGTGAGTTGTTTCAAACACTTTTTCACGGATAATATTCTAGATAAAATTGTCCTTCATACAAACGAACAAATCGTTGTGAAATCAGCCTCTTATGCTGAAAAAACTCTGACAATTTCAAAGACATGCAAAGAGGAAGTGATCGCACTCATTGGTCTTCTAATTTTTTCCGGAGCGATGAAAAACAACCATCTAAATGCCAAGAAAATGTTTGATCCCATAATATCGGGAAATATATATAGGGCTACAATGAGCTGCGATCGATTCTTATTTCTATTAGATTGCTTACGGTTTGATGATAAACAAACAAGAATTGAGCGAAAGAAACTCGATCCATTTGCTCCAATACGAGACATCTGGGATGAATTCATCGCTATTTGTAGATCCTCATATACTCCATCCAGCTATACGACTTTAGATGAACAACTTTTATCATTTAGAGGAAGATGCGCATTTCGCATGTTTATCCCAAATAAACCAGCCAAATATGGCATCAAGCTAGTTATGTTATGTGATGTACCAACAAAATATATGATCGATGCTGAACCGTATTTGGGAAAAGGAACTAAGACAAATGGATTACCTTTGAGTACGTACTACATAAAAAAATTGACAATGAGTATTCATGGTAGTAACAGAAACGTTACTATGGATAACTGGTTCACTTCGATAAGTGTTGCTGATGAGATCCTACAAGCTCCTTATAAATTGACACTTGTTGGAACAGTGCGAAAAAATAAAGCGGAAATTCCACCGGAAATGTTGGAAACTCGTCAACGCCAGCCAGGAACATCTATTTTTTGTTTTGACAAAAAAAAAACTCTAGTGTCATACTTATCGAAGACTAAGAATAAGAAGCTAGTGATATTATTATCAACCATGCATACCGATAGGAGTATAAATGTAACAACCCATAAACCGGACATAATACATTTCTACAATGAAACTAAATTTGGGGTAGATACATTTGATCAAATGTCCTCAAATATGAATTGTGGTCGTAAAACCAGAAGATGGCCCATGTGCGTATTTTATGACATGGTTAATATTGCTTCTATTAATTCCTTTATTATTTGTAACTCCAACAGACTCAGAAATGGAGCAAAAACTGTGTTTAGAATGACATTTGCGTTGAATTTAAAAGACGAGTTAGTGAGACCATGGTTGCAGCTACGAATTAACACTCCCACTTTGCATCGCCCAATTCATCAAGATATATGTAATATTCTCAATATTGATATGTTGCCAGAAGGGCCCGTCCAAGGAGAAAAGAAGCGTACAATTTGTGGTTTTTGTCCGTCATGTCTTCGTAGGATGACTACAAATTATTGCAGTCGCTGCAATCGAGCTATCTGCGGTGAACATCGGGCTTCTTGTTGTCTGAATTGTGCAATTTAGTATTTGTTTATTTATATTTTATGCATTTTTTTCTTTTAATAAAGGATTACTTTTGGTTTTGGTTCTTGTGCTATACGAAATAATTCACTTTTTCTTTAGTTAACAACAATAAATAAAAAAAGTCGTGAAATTTACGACTGTTTAGTATTTGTGTAACTTGTACACGTGTTTAGTGGTCCAGGGTTAATGTACAGTCACAAGCGCAGAGGTTTATTTTTCCAGTAACATATTGGGTAACTAAATATAATTTTTAGATAACGAAGAATTATTCATGTGATAGTAAGTTCCAAAAACGAAAACGAAAAAAAGTTTTATTTAAATAATACAATTCGTCGGCCTAATAAGCAAATCACATAAGTCCAAATTTGGTTAAACTTGGCATTTGACGCCATCTATTAGAGCAATGTTAAATCTATCAGTATTTATTTTCTCATAAGTATAGGAATTCTTGAACATCTCTGTAAAAGACCGCGAAATTTTCACATAAGTCCTGTGGTGCTCTAATCAAATAAGAAAATCACACAACTCTGTGAGTTTCTATGTGATTAGCGTACATGTATGATTGAGTGTTTAGTGTCAAACTTTTTCTGTGACATTCATAAGAAAAACAACAATATAATCGTATACTCGTATTTCTGTCGAATCAGGTAAGTCTGTTTTATTTATTTGTACAGTTATTTAGTCAAATCTGTAACACTTGATAACTATCTTAAGTAAATAATTTGATGTAGGACTTGTGTTATTTTCTTTATGTAATAATCTTTCCATTTCAAAACTTCACCGGGACTTATTTATTTTTCCATTTAAAAGTTGAGCAATACGTTATTTCACTGATACTTAAAGAATGCCACTAGGGCCGTTTATTTTTAACTAGGTAAGGTACCTACATCATATCTTTAAGATTATACTTTTAGTATACTATACAATAATGATAATAGCATGTTTAGATTACGGAATAAATAAATAACTACAAGAAAACCAAAATATAGGGTGTCCCAACCAAAAGTAGACACCCTGAATAACTTTGGAGATAAAAACATTTGGGTGGCTGTGTAAGTTTGAGGGATAATGATAGATATACAAACAAGTATTATGTTAAAATATGTCCCCTATGGAAACAAGGTCAACAACGTGTTTCACTAATTTTTCAGAAAATTTTTATCTGGGTGGTTGGAACACCCTGTATATATTAATTTGTAGAGAGGTGCCTAAAAAAATTATTGACACCTTTACGACTATTTTTATGTGAAATTTTTTTACAGAATGTCTAATCTACACGCAAGAACTTATAAATACTGAAATTAGCACAAAATAAGGGCCCAGATGTATGTGAAAGTAGTAAAAAATATGATGAAAATCTTGTCATGAACGATGTTTCCATTACACAGGATAAAAACCCCGATGTATCTGAAAATAATCTTCCAGAGTATGATGAATATCATCTGGATGAGACTAATTATTTCACTAACAAAGAGATTATTGGAAATTTTTAAAACAATACTCTAATCTTTCAAGACTTACAGAATGTACCGATTGTGTATGAGAATGTTTCAAATATTGAGATAGAGGTCATAGATAACCTTGGAATAGACACAAGTATTCACAATACTTTAAATAACATAACAACGCTTGCAACGCCAGAACTATTTACTTCACATGTCACAGCAGAGAATGAAGACGGTAATAATGTCTATGTCAATGAGGAAATGCATACCAGTCTAACCCTAAACCAATAAATAAAGAGTTCCAACATATTAGAAGAGCTAAGGTGTACAGCAAAGAGAAAGACAATATAGAATCTCAGGAACAAAATGAACAAGCATGCACGTCGCTACAAGAAAGAGGACCCGAGGAAGATATTACAGTACAAGATGATATAGAATGGGAAAATGATAATCTAAATGATAGTTACAAAAACAGCGAACAAGAGAGTGACGAAAACTTAAAGAGTGGAGAAAAGAAAAGACGTAAAAGAAGACATGTGAATCAGGGAGACTGGGCTAGAGAGAATAACAAAAAATGAGGGAATCCGGTTTAAGGTACTTAGGAAAAAAGAAAAGTAACAATAAGTGGGACTACAATATCCCAAAAGTAAAGAAGACTTTGAAAGAAAAATGCAAATGTAAATGTGATGGCAAAGAAAAATTAAGGTGCCAAGAGTTTTCAGAGGAGGACAGACAATTACTTTTTAATAAATTTGGGAAACTATGATGGAAGGAGAAAAAGGTGTATATTAGTAGTATGGTGGAGAGAAAAAGTACTGAAAGAAAAAGAAACAGAAAAAACGAAGAAAAAACTAGAAGAACTTGTACTTACAATTATTTTTTCAAAAAAAGTGACAATAGTAAGTTAAGTCTGTAACAAAATGTTTGCTAATACATTAGCAATGAAACAGTGGACTATAAACAATTGGCTTAAGGAACAACAAACAAAAGACACCCTAATTAATAACGAGGAACCATCATCTAGTAAGTATAGTAAAAATGAGAGATTAGATAATACTACAAGAAAGAAACATTTAGAAGAGTTTTTTAATTCATTGGCAAAAATGGAATCCCATTATTGTCGAAAATCGTCCTCTAAGATGTACTTAGAACCAATATAGAAGAGCAAATCTGATTTGTATGTTCTTTATCAAAATTTTTGGTGTTCAAAGTATAATGAAAGACCATTCTCTATAAGCAATATTTTGCCATACGTTCGATGATCTTAACTTAACTTTATTTATTCCAAAAAAAGATGAATGTGATTTATGTGTTTCACACCGTGCCAAAAATATCGAAGAGGACCTATATACCGTACACCAACTGAAAAAACAAGAAATAAGAGATGAGAAGGAGAGAGATAAAAATGTTGTTAATGAAATGGATAAAGTCTTTATTATGGACATGCAGTCTGTATTGTTATGTCCAAAATCCAACGTTTCGTCACTATATTATAAAACCAAATTGGCCGTGCCAATTTTACGTTGTTCAATATTAAAAATAAAGAAGGTTTTTGTTTTCTTTGGCACGAGGGCGAAGCTGGACTAACGGCTAATATTTACGCTTCCATTATAGTGAAATTTATTATTAGTCAACTTAGTAAAGATGAAAATTCAAATAGTTTTATACTATACAGTGACGGTTGCACCTCTCAAAACCGAAATGTTACGTTGGCTAATGCACTCCTCAATTTAGCTATGATAAAAAATATAACTATTATCCAAAAATACTTAGAGCGTGGTCACACTCAGATGGAGTGTGACTCTATGCACTCCAACATAGATCGCAAACTTAGAAACGCCACAATAAATGTACCTGGTGACTATCTTACAATCTGTAAAGCAGTACGAAAAAAATCCCAGTCCATATGAGGTTCATTATTTAGACCATACATTTTTTATAAATTTTGATGCTATACAATTTTGTCAGTCGATTAGCCCAAGAAGAAATAGTTCAGAAACTGTTAATAACTTAAGAGCACTTAAATATAATCCGAATGAGTTTATTGAATTTAAACTCAGACACACAGAACAATGGACACCAATTCAGTGCAGAAGAAACAAAGATATTATAGCCATGCCGTTCGAAAATTTGCCACAACTGTATACGAAGCCACTACCTATTAAAAAGACAAAGCATGATCATCTGATGAGCCTTAAAGCCAGTATGTTAAGTAATTATCATAGTTTTAACGATAATTTGTCGCACTAGTGATATTCTATGATATTAAGGCCGGGTTTTTTAAATTGCTGGTTAACCAATAGTTAGGAGAAAACTGATAATTCGAAAATTCTGTTTTTTAATATCCGGTTATCAAAAGAATTGTTAGTTAACTTGTGACTTGTGTAACCTATGCATGAAGTAGGAGTAAACTGACAACCTGATGATTAATTTTAAAATTCTAACTTGCAAAAGCAAAATAAACATTTTGTTCTGAAGTTTATATAAAACATTATTTTTACCTACACAATTTTGTGTATTTGTGTTAGATATAAATACTTTAAAAAGATGGATTATGACATCAACGCATACAGTAGTGATGAGGAACCCAGGAGACCTAAAATAATAAGACACAGGCCTAACTACTTTGAGGAATATGATCGCAAAGACTTTTTTAATCGGTTTAGACTTTCTCCTGATACAGTAGAGGATTTACTAGAGGAAATTGAAGAGGTGATAGCATATCCCACAATTAGGTAAGTGGTTTAAAGTCTGTCTAAATATCAATAGTGTCCATTTCCATTATACTTAGCACCAAATAGAACAAATGTTTTTGTTTTAAATAACATAGATTTTCTGTAAATAGTACTTAATATATAAGTAGTTGTGGTATTATGAAGACCTACTATTGGTCTATAGTAACTATTTTCTTTGTTCACAGAAACGACTGTTTGACTGCAAGAGTTAACACATTTACCCAGTGTTACGCCCTTTTCTTTTTATTATTAATTATATACTTTAGGCATAATAGCATATGTTAAGCTTGCTGATAACCTCATTATCATAAATAAATACGTCATTTGTAAATCCCCTTTAGATAAGCATTATTATAAATATGTAAATTCATGCATGTTAGCTTCAGTTAAGAACCAAAGCCTGTATTAGAAAGATCACTTTACTGGATCAATAAATTATTCTTCAAAAAAGAGTTTTTAAGTGTTTCTCATAAAAATAAACATAATTGGCACAGTCAGGACGGATCAGTAAGTCGGGTGTACAAGTGTCCAGGAGAATTAAGAAATCTGAAGATTTGTCGATTGGTAAATACCAGGAGAATCAAGAGTTCCAAAATTTGTCGATTGGTACAACTTGTCAGACCATTGGTTTCAACCAAGAAGACTTCGAAGAACAGAAGAATACATTGAGTCGATAGTAAGTGTTCCTTTCCCTTTTCTTGCTAAGATTGGTACTTTAACTCCTTCGAACGCATATCGAAGTAAACAAATTAATTTTGCCTGAATATCAGAATTAATTTTTTTTATAAGTAGCAAATGCATATTGGTACTTATATAGGTTAAGAATTTCAACAATTTTGAAACATTTTTTTTACATTATTTTTACACATTATTTTATAAAAATAATTTAAATATATATTTTTTTATATATATATTAAGAAACAAATAATTTTTACACATTAATTATTTAAAAAAAAATATTTTTATTTTTGCTTCTTTGTAATAAAACAAAAATGACTTCACCTAGTTTAAATATTGCTAGTGCAAGTGCACCTAACTTCCAATTGTTATTCCCAAATTTGATGGTACTCCATCTATTTTGAATGACTTTGTATCCGCTTGCGATGAACTAGTAGAGACATACGCAACAGGAGAAAGCATACATCAAGATAAATTTGTCATGAGAGCGATTAAGAGCAAATTATTTGATCAAGCCCAAATCAACATAGCCTCTAGATTAGAATTAAGTAGTTGGACTGACATTAAGACAGTTCTAATAAGTACATTTGGAGATACTAGAGATCTTCCAACCTTACAAACCGAATTAATTCATTTAATAATAGACCCACGAAAGGAAACTTTAACTTCTTTCGGAAATAAAATACTAAGTTATCAATCCCTTTTGATCTCTAAATTAAGACAATCTTCTGAACCATTCCCGGTTAAAGAAGCAATGAGTCAGGTTTACCAAAGATTGAGTTTAGACACATATGTTAGAAATTTACCTCTTAATTTCAAGCAAATGGTTAGAACGAAAGAAATTGATAATTTACTAGACGCAATATCATTTGTATCACGAGAAGAACAATTCACAAATTATAGCAAAACAATTAATTCACAAAACACAACACATAAAGCACTAACACATCGTAATCAAATTTCACAAATTTCACATCAACCTTTCCAACAACGACACAATTCATTCCAAACACCAAATTATAATATGCAACAATACAACCAAACACCAAATTATAATATGCAACAATATAGACAACCAAACTATAATGCAATGCAATATAGACAAAATTCCCCACTGATTAAACAACACGGACAACAGTTCTGGAATTCAAGAAATATGAATACCACACGTCCAATTCCAATGGAAACATCATCAATATAAGGCTGTACAACAACAACCACAGTTTAGAAATATATCACACCCTACACCTATGGAAACTTCCTCCATCAACATAACTACTAGACAACCATTCAAGAGTTTCCCACAGACAGAGATGCATCACACTCAAGCTGATATAACACCACAATACTACACAATAGACCCTACTACTAATCAACCTTTACCAACTCCACTAGAAGAAACATTCGATAATTTTGCTAGAATGGGCATGAATCCTCCACTTCCACCAATACAAGAACCGGAAGAAGATTGGGACGCAGAATTAGCGGAAGAACTCGAAAGACTAAATTTTACAGAGGACCACCCAGACAATTACCCAACGTAGTAGAATGTAACACAATTTTTACAGCAAATTCATTACCGTACATACAATTGCAATTTCCACCCATTAAACTCTTATTAGACACAGGTAGCTCAAAAACAATTTTAAAACCTTCAATCATAAAAAATATTTGTCCAGAATGTATTATTAATGAATCAGTGAAAATTAAAACCGCTACAGGAGAAATCATAATCAACGAGCAAGCACAAGTTCCAGCATTTCCAGAATTCAATTCAAATTTTTCTTTTAATGTCATTTTATATGATTTTCACGATTATTTTGACGGAGCATTAGGACTTGAAGATATTAAAAAACTACAATTAAATATTTCATTTTCAAGCAATATTTTGTTTAATGATTATTGTCAATTACCGATACATTTCAAAAAACCATTGATAAAAAATCCACCTCAAGAAACAAAATTAATAACAATTCCAGCGAAAGAAATACGTAAAGTCGAAACAAAGGTCAACATTCCTAATAATACTGATTTATTTATACACGAAATTTCAAACATTAACTATCATGATAAGCTCAGTTAAAAATAATTTATTAACATTCGAATTACATAATTACAGTTCACAATCTTTAACATTTGACCCTAATGAGTTGCAATTTTCAAATTTAACAAATTATGATGCATATAAATATTCATTGGTAACACCAGACGAAAACCTTGAAACAAATCAAATTAGTTCTTTATTACGTACAGAGAATTTAAATAAAGAAGAGAAAACTAATCTATTTCAACTTTGCAAAAAATACACTGATATTTTTTCAAAAACCAAATGACCAATTGACTTTCACCAACGCTGTAAAACACGAGATAAAAACGACAGACAACTTGCCCATTTACACGAAAAATTATAGATATCCTTATATACATAAAGAAGAAGTGAGAAAACAAATTCAATAAATGTTACAAAATAACATTATCAGACCATCACAGAGCCCTTTTTCTTCACCAATTTGGATAGTTCCGAAAAAGCTAGATGCCAGCGGAAAAAAGAAATGGAGATTAGTCATAGATTATAGAAAGGTAAATGAAAAAACTATTGAAGATAGATATTCTATTCCTAATATTACAGAAATTTTGGATAAATTAGGTAGATGTACATACTTTTCAACTATAGACTTAGCCTCAGGTTTCCACCAGATTGAAATGCACCCGGATTCAGTAGAAAAAACTGCATTCTCGGTTGATAACGGACATTATGAATTCATTCGAATGCCCTTTGGTTTAAAAAATGCCCCTGCAACTTTCCAACGATGCATGGATAATGTTTTAAAAGAACTCCAAAATAAAATTTGCCTAATCTATATGGACGATGTCAACGTATTTTCTAATGGTTTACAAGAACACATTTCAAACCTTAAAAAAAGTTTTCGATACATTCAGAAAACACAAACTAAAAATCCAACTTGATAAATCTGAATTTCTACAGAAAGAAGTAGCTTTTCTAGGACATATTATAAAACATGACGGAATAAAACCCAACCCTGAAAAAATTCAAGTTATTCAAAATTATCCCATCCCTAAAACTACTAAGGATATTAAAGCATTTTTGGGTATACTTGGATACTACCGTAAATTTATCAATAATTTTGCCAAAATTACAAAACCTTTAACACAATGCCTCAGGAAAAACGCAAAAATTGTTTTAACTAAAGAATATCTAGATTGTTTTCACACATGCAAAAACTTGCTAATTAATAGTCCGATTTTGACATATCCTGATTTTACAAAAACCTTTGAAGTTACAACAGATGCTTCAAATTTCGCGATAGGATCAGTACTCTCGCAATCCAACAAACCAATTTGCTGCTTCTCGAACATTGAATCAAGCTGAAATTAACTACTCAACCATCGAGAAAGCACTACTCTCAATTGTTTGGGCCTGCAAGCAATTTAGACCCTATTTATACGGAACAAAATTCATTATTTACACTGACCATAAACCTTTACAATGGTTATTTTCCCTTAAAGAGCCGAATTCTAAATTAGTCAGATGGAAATTAAAATTAGACGAATTTGACTACGAAATAAGATACAAGCAAGGTTCGCAAAACAAAGTAGCAGACGCCTTAAGTCGCATCAAGATCGAAGATTGTAATGTTAACGAAATTGAAGATGACAACATGAGCACGCAAGTACAAATTGACAACGACTTAGATCGGTTAATTAATGACATCCTAAATGAAAACAATGAGAACATAGACGAAGTAAATCAAATCTTTCAAGACATTGAAAATTCAAATGATGATATTCAAACGCAATATACAGCACAGGAAGACCCAGTCTTTACACTTCCCCTATACAGAACAACCACTAAATGCTTATAAGAATCAAATTATTTTAACTGCATCAAATACAACACCTAGCGAGATTTGTGAAACAAAAACTATTTTTAACAACATAAGACATTTCATTACACTGAGAACACAACTTGATGATGATAACGTACTGAAATTTTTAAAACAATTTATTTCAATAGATGGTAATACTTGTATTAAATTTTCAACTCAAACTTTAGAACGAAAAATTACACGAATTTTACGAACATCACTACTATATCATCGTACAAATAAAATCGTAATTTCAAATAAATTATTGGACGCCATTACTTCAGAAAATGAACAAAATGACATCATTAAATATCACCACCAGGGAAAAACATGTCACCGAGGAATAAAAGAAACAACTAAATCTATACAAAGAACGTATTACTGGCCGAATATTCAAAAAGATGTTACAAACTTCATCAACACTTGTAACACTTGCCTAATTTCTAAATACGACCGAAAACCACAAAAAATCAAATTACAACTTACAGAGACACCATCTAAACCTTTTGAAAACATTCACATTGACACATTTTTTATTAACCAAGAAGCTTTTCTTACTATTTTAGATCCTTTTTCTAAATTTGGACAAGCATATTACTTAGAACACAAAAACAGTAGATGTATTATGGAAAATTTATTACTATTTTTCTCTCGTATGGGAATACCTAACAAAATTACATCAGACAATGGAACGGAGTTCAACAATCAATTAATTAAAGATTTTTGCCACCTACATAAGGTTACACTACATTTCACTACACCTTATCATTCTAATTCAAACTCACCAGTTGAACGATTTCATTCGACATTGGCCGACTCTATTCGTTGCTTAAAACAAGAACACCAAAAACCCATAAAATATTTAATGACACTCGCAATTATGCTATATAATAACTCAATACACTCTGTTACATGTATGACACCTTTCGAAATTATTCACGGTCCAAGGACAAATCCTTTTGATATGAGACCTCAAACAATTATCTCTCATTATGTTGAAAACCACCAACAACAAATGCAGAAATTGTATGACACCACTAAAAACAAAATACAATTGACAAAAAATAACATCATTGATAACAGAAATTCTAATTTAAATGACCCCGAACTAGTACAACAGGATCAATCTGTGTACATTCGAACAGGAAATCGTGTTGCAAAACATTTGCCTCGTTTTAAGAAAACAAAAGTTTTACATGACAATGACATAACACTAACTACCACTGCCGGTAAAATACATAAAAACAACATTCAAAAACAACGAAAAACAGACATTATTAACACTGACACTTTGTTACAGAACGATAATGACGAAACCAACTTTCCAGTCATTGCCACTCATACTCCTAACATCTCTCCTAATTTCCCTTCAACCAGTACCGGGAGATATAACCTTCGACCCCGTGGTTCACCTCACAATTTTTCTTACTATGGGAACAAACGTTCATCTCATTAGTCACTATCACATGTTTATCCATAAAATTGACTTAACACCATTAATAAACACATATGACACAATTTTTATGCTAAATGATACTTACACTTTTGATAAATTACACAATAATGGAAAAATGATATATCATTACTTAACCAAGCAGAGGATCTAGAACATATTCATGAGGAATATAAAAAGTTAATTCCTAGACATTTTCACTCACATACACGAGTAAAACGAGTAAAGAGAGGTCTATTTAATTTCGTTGGTAATATTGAAAAAACACTCTTTGGAACTGCCACCTAAGACGATATCAGCTCCTTTGAATCAAAACTAAATATTCTCCTAAATAATGAGAAAACATTAACACATGAATTGAATCTGCGTACTTCTTTACTATAATCGTTTGCAAATAAAACAAATAGCATGATGAATAAAATCTTGGATAATCAGAGGAAATTAAAAGATAATTTACAATATCTCAAAAACAGATTGGATACAAACTTTCAGAGACAAATAATTGTTAACCAATTAGAATTAATTTTGTATTACTTCCAACAAATAGAACAAACAATTACTTTCTTACGATTGGAAACGATAAGTCCATTTTTACTAAACACTAGGGACATTCAAACAATTCTCACTAACCTTAAATTCTTATATCCAAAAACAAATTTGTTGAAATTTAAACAAGCTTATTCTTATTATCAAATTTTTAAATCATATTTTTCACAAGTAGATAACATAATTTATATTGCTATTGCTGTACCAATCTTAACACCTCATAACACTATTTCCCTCTTACAAATTATTCCTATACCAATCCAAAACTATACTGTAATTCCTCCAAAACAATTCCTGGCTATTGACTCAGAAGATTATTATCAATGGATGGACAAAGTACCAGCAGAAATAGAAGACTCTTACTTCCTGGAAAACCATCTCCAAAACTCCAAGGAATGTTTTGTTGAACTCCTGAGACGCAGACTAGCCGATTCTTACTGTCACCACTCACGTGTCCACTTACGAAGCCCACATGTTGAGCAGTTATCCACAACTAAATATGCAGTCATCATCGACACCAGTAGGTATACAAAGCGGCTACGAGAACAAGCTGGCCCGTTGCGATTCGCGGATGGCATGTGTCCATCAGGAGTGACCATTCTTCGGGGAACATCGTCAATGACCAGAGGGTCTTCGGACCAGAGGCTGTCGAAGAGTTCTTCTGGGGCTGGCCCGTTGGGATTTCTTCGTTCTGGGGCTGGCCCGTTGGGATTTCTTCGTGGATCGTCAATGACCAGAGGCTTCTGAAGAGTTCTTCGGGAATCGTGGTCAATGACCAGAAGGTCTTCGGACCAGAGGCTGTCAAAGAGTTCTTCGTGGGGCTGGCCCGTTGCGATTTCTTCGGGGATCGTCAATGACCAGAGGCTTCTGAAGAGTTCTTCGTCAATGACCAGAGGGTTAGTTCAAATTTCTGCCGCTCGGATTTCATAGGTGGCGCTGTCGAAGAGTTCTTCGGGGAGCTGGTCCGTTGGGATTTCTTCGGTGATCGTCAATGACCAGAGGCTTCTGAAGAGTTCTTCGTGGAGCTGGCCTGTTGGGATTTCTTCGTCAATAACCAGAGGGTTAGTTCAAATTTCTGCCGCTCGGATTTTATAGGTGGCGCTGAAGAGAGGCTCTGAAGAAATCGGTTAGTTCAAAGCCGCTCGGGACGTGACTTTAGTGTAAACAAATTCAAGCCGCTAGACTAAACAAACTGTGGATTCTAAGAAATGACTCGTGGGAACGCAGGTGTCTTCAAGGTCTAAAGACTAAAAAATAAACGGATTCTAAGAATCTGCCTGCGTCATAGCAGCGAGGGAGTGGTTGCTGGAATTATGGGTAGAGTGGAGCGAAAAATTTGAAATCTGAGGTTGGTGTGAGCGGGAAATTTGAATTATGGATTGAGTGGAGCGGGTGCTGGAGGTTGGTACCAGTGGGGCGGTTGAAATTTGAATTATGGATTGAGTGGAGCGGGAAATTTGAAATTTGAGGGATCTTGGCATGCAGTGGAGCGGGAAATTTGAATTATGGGTTGGTAACAGTGTGTGAGCGGTTGAAATTTGAATTATGGATTGAGTGGAGCGGTAAAATTGAAATTTGAAGGATCTTGGATGTTCATGCAGTGGAGCGGGAAATTTGAAATCTGAGGAACTTGGATGTTCATGCAGTGGAGCGGGAAATTTGAATTATGGGTTGGTAACAGTGTGTGAGCGGTTGAAATTTGAATTATGGATTGGTAACAGTGTGTGAGCGGTTGAAGGATCTTGGATGCAGTGGAGCGGGAAATATAAAATTTGAGGTTGATGATGGGTTGGTGACAGTGGAGCGAGAAATTTGAAATTTGAAGGATCTTGGATGTTCATGGTATAGGAGAAAGAGAGAGAGAGAGAGAAAGAAATAATAAAGTGATAGAAAAAAACACAATAATAACTTTTTATATTAAAATTTATTAAATAAAAATATATATCAGTGTACAAAAAAGTTTACATTTTTCTAAAGGGAATTTATTTAACATATAATCATGATGAAATTCATATACACAAATTTTTGAAATATCTAAAATAGCCATTCCTATATACAGGGGTTTATCGAATATAATTGACAATAATAAAAATATACATTAAATAATTGAATAATAATTGAAAAATAATGACAATGAACGATTTCAGCGAAGAATAAAAAAATTTAGCATTGATAATTGAACCTGTACTTGCAAAGAAAATTTCAAAAACAATTGAATAATAAAAATATATATTAAATAATTCAATAATTGAATAATAATTGAAAAATAATGACAACGAACGATTTCAGCGAAGAATAAAGAAATTTAGCATTGATAATTGAACCTGTACTTGCAAAGAAAATTTCAAAAACATAATCTCTCTCAAATACAATTCTACATTTATTTTTGTATGATAAAAAATAATAATAAAAAATATATATTAAATAATTGAATAATTGAATAATTAATAATAATAATAAAAATAATTGATTAATTGAATAATAATGACTAACAATAATAAAAATATATATATAAAAATAATTGATTAATTGAATAATAATGACTAACAATAATAAAAATATATATATATATATAAAAAAATCATTGCCGACCTGCCCAGCATATTACAGTTGGCCGCTCCTCCTCCTCCGGCTCATCATCGGACACCAAGTCAATTATGGCTTCGGCATCGTCATCCAGGTCCATAATATTTGCTATATCTTCTTCGTCGTAGATGACGATGACCGTATCCTCCTCGGAGTCCGTATCAGGGCTATAAAAATAATTATAATTGAAAAAATGAATTGAAATAATTTTTTTTTAACTTACTAATAAGCTGGAGGTGTAGGCGAATAACTAGGTTTAGCAGGAGAGAGCCTCAAGAGGGGCGGGGGCAGGTCGTCGACGTCGTTCACATTACTGTAAAAATAATTGAAGCACTGAATTAAAAAAAGAAAAATTTTTTTTAACTTACTAATAAGCTGGAGGTGTAGGCGAATAACTAAGGCTAGCTGGAGGAAGTCTTAAGAGGGGTGGGGGTGTTGTAGGACACGAGTACCGCAGCCGATACGTAAGAAAGTAAAATTTTTCAAAAAGAATTCATTTTTGCATAATATACACCAATAGCTCCGAAAACACTGGCAATTTTACAAAGAAACTACGAAAAAATTAATTTTTTCCAAAATTAAAATATTTTTCAGGAAATTTTCAGTTCGCCTGAAAATAGACTAATTTTCAGTGACCCATATATGGCAGATGTAAACAAACCCATTTTAAAACAAAGTCAAATTTCATTGCACTTTCCAAATTTTAATTTTTCAAAATTCTATAACTCAGACCGTGATGGATATTTTTCGAAAATCTTTGCACAAAATTTTAGCTAATTTTTTAGACTAAATTTACATTGCAGTCAGAACGACCGGTTCATTATCATGCCGCAGGCCCTCAGCACTTTCAATAGACCATGTATACTAAAACCGCATTCACCACCGCACCTCACCTCTTGGACTTAGGCGAGGATTTTACTTATCAAAATTAACTTAAAACATTAAACTAAAAGACCATTAAAAGATTTAATTAAATAGATCATTTTAAGCCAGAGAAATTAATTAGAACATTAAAAATAAATAAATTATTTAACTTTTATTGCAGTTCATATTAGATTTTCATGTAATTTAACAAATAACACACTGTAACTTCCTTATTAATTATCCGATTTTAATCAACCAAAAACAAAAATGTTCAGTAAAATCCAAGCTGTCCAAAGGTCCAAACATATGCAGGATAACAGTTAACCACAGTTTCTAAAAAAGCGCGGGAAAGGATTATTGGTATGGGTTGAGCTAGGTCATACGGGGCCCACTTTGCTCGAGCGCTCGGACAGAAAACGGCGCTCAGACTTCCGCCAGACCCGTATTACTCTGGCAAAACCGATTTTTAATTTATACCAAGTAGTCTGGCTAGAACACATGTAAAGCTACGAACTAACTTCGACCAATCATCACACTGTATTCAGGTCCAAACCTTTATACCACCTCAACTTTAACCAATCAGAATTTTTCAATTCTTTTGGCATTAATAGCACGTCCCACACAGCCAGCCAACGCAAATTCTACAAGATTTCTCAAGTGCGAGATTTCACTACACATTCGGACGACCGCGAAACGACGTAAACCTCGAAATACGTTCAAAAAGTTTCAAAGTTGCCTGTGTTTTCGTTGCGAAAAAGTAAAAGAAATTCTACCGCGACGGGAATAACAATTATTAATCATAATTTCGCTAATAACAAAGTTCCTACAAGACCTTCCGACGCTGGAGGGGTAAGAGACAATTTCACTGATAGGGAAACTAGCATTCAACGTTTCCAGAGACTTTCCAAGGACTTTTGCTGATTATCTTCGCTCTGACAAAGCTCAAGAGCCAAAAAACTGTATAAACTTATTTTTTCAGCTAGGTACATCAATACTTAGGCAGGCAGATTATTTTAGCAGATTATTGTTCAGTTTATAAACATTCCAGAACTGTTAATATTAAAAATTATAAATTTTCAAGGCATTTGATTAATTTACAAAATTTTCAGGACATTAAAATTTTTTCAGTAAAATTTTTTCAGTAGCAAGTAAATTCCATTCACTCATTCTCCGGTTTGAAAATTTGTCTGTTATAAAATTTTAACTGAGCAGATTTTTGAATTAACCATTTTTACTAATCCCAGTTTGCATACACACTTTGACAAATTTTGAAACTCGAGTTAAATTTGTTTTCAAGTGGTCATTTTAATTTGAACTTTTAACTTTGAACATTTTAAAGTAAATTCTTTCACAAAATAAACTTTTGTGCCTAAAAAAGACTGCCTTACATAAAAGTGAACTTTGATAAAAACTTTATTGACATTATTGACTTTTTAAACATTTGTGCATTGTGTAACCTCTCAAACGTGGTTTACCCGAGTGGCTCACCCCATATCTCTTACAGATAAACAAAAAACTTACAAAAAGAATTCGATTATGCTATCCCTCCATCTTGGGAGGAAATAAACTTGGTGTGTTTTTTATACCTTTTCCCATCCTTAGCCACTCGGACCCACATATACAAACAAAAAACGTTAAGTGCATCTTTCTACGAACATTTCTACGTCCTCCACTCTTACCCCGAATTTCCACCAAGGGACCTACCTTCGTCGTGCGATTCGCACCAGGGGCCTAGCCATAAGCGGTTAGCGCCACATAGGTAACGCCATCGCTACACAAAGAGTCTCATTCTCGAGCGAACCTCGGAATACCAACTAACAAAGAAAAAATCGACCCTGAGCAATAGCCGATCCCCGAAAGTTAAGACTTGGGCTTTGGGAAAAATATTGCAGAAAGCTCTGAGGCGGCGTTTCTGGCGCCCGACTCACTTATCACAACTTATAATCAATAAAAATTTGAAGCGCAACCTCGCCAGGGGCTTTTTCGCAATAAAAAGATTCACCCGGAGCTCATAGCCTTTAACATGGCTACCAACAACGTGGGGCAAAAATAAGGGCTACAAGAAAGGCTCATTTCAGCACGAAGAAAAAAGAAGAAAGAAGAAAATACACATTGCTCAGCTCCATGTCATAGCCTTTAACATGTCGCCAAGCAACGTGGGGCATCATTGAAAGGCAGAAAAAAGGAAATACGAGACTCAGAAGAGAGAAAAAGAAGCCAAAAACACTCAAGTCGCTACTCAAATAAGGGTAGCACAGCAAGTTTAAGAAAAAACTCACTCAAGTAACATACGAAAAATCCAAGCAAATCAGTCATTGCACCCCAGACTGCAACAGGGAACTTCAGGGGAAAAAAGCACTCCCTGAGAGCGAATTTCGCATATCTCGGGACTCACACGCAATTTTCCTCAGAAAAGCAGAACAATGGAACGAAGATACGATTACGATGTGTTGGATGACACACCGATACACACAAGAAGCCATCTTCGAGTTGGCCTAGAATCCACGGGTGTGGAAACGAACCCGTCAAGGGGAGCAGCGGCGATGGCGTCTCAGCGCAGGAGGGAGGACGAACCGTCGACCACGGCGACCGATCCATTCGCTCAGGAGAGCGCACGATTTGTAAACCAAACACAAATGCAGGATATGTTTCGTCAAATGGCGGAAACATTTACGCTAGCACTTAGAGGAGCTACCTCTGAACGAGGACCCTCGTACTCAACAAATCCAAAACTTTCACCGACGTACCAATTTTCGGGGGCGGAACACGAGAGTGTCACAGCCTTCATATCACGAATTGAAGAACATTGCCTAAGACACAGAATAATGGATGGGGATGATAAATTAATGATCATCACCGAACAACTTCGCGGTGAAGCCAAGAAGTGGTATGAACCGTACAAATATTTAATCAGAGACTATGGAACGTTCTGTGAACGTCTCCGAGCCAAATACAATAGTGCCTCAAACCTAACCACAGCTATGGCACGATTATACGGAGAAAAGCAAGGCCTAAATGAGGGCACCGCTGTTTTTATCACAAGAAAACTGTCATTATTCAATCGTTTGGACCCGTATAAGGCAAACGAGATAAAAATAGGCATAATCATTGATCAACTTCGCCCAGAGATACGTTCTAGAATTCGGGGGCAAACCATCGTGGAGCCAGAAGAGCTTGTCACGGTGGCGAGTCAGATCGAAGCTGATTTGGAGGAGGCGAG
>JANEYF010003654.1:0-103186 GCA_029963845.1 Rhamnusium bicolor
CTTCTCCTCTAGCTATGTGTGGCCCGCACTATTGATATTTGAGGCAGTTGTTCCTTCTTCCCAATATTGAGTTAAGCGTTGTCGTAACTACTAGATATTATTGATTTCTGTCATTGTCGTGAAGTCTTTTAGGAAATATGGTCGTACATAATACTCCAATGGATTCAACTCAGGACTGCAGTGCGGCTATATTGACGCTAGCCTCTTTATATGATCATCCTTGTAAATGTGCCAGAGTTTTAACGTTAACAGTTTTGGATTATGTATGTTAAGTGTGGGAATTGGGTCTCTAAATTTTAAACAAATAGTGTGATTTGGGGTGGGGGCTGGGAAGAAAATATTAACCCTTCATATGACTACCCTTGTAAATGTGCTAATTTTGAGAGTGAATGTGTCAAACAGTGCGTGATATAGGCTATTTGCAGAGTTTCGTTTAATGTGAAATGTGGGGCTAGCGTCAATCTGCCCCCGCCCCGAATACAATCCTTATTTATTTATTACGTAAGAGTGTGCTAGCTGTAAAATTAATTGTGCTAGCTGTGCTCGATGTAAAAATTGTGTCGGCAAAACTGTTGTGAAAACAATTGAACGGGGGGCATTTTGACTGATCCACGTACCATATACTTCTTTTCTGACTTTCATTCTTCAATTTTCTATAAACATTCATTTCGATTGTGTTGCTTTTTTTTGTTATTTCAAACTTGTTTATATTTTTAAGAATATTTATTTACTTTGAGTTTTTTAAAGTTGTTTATGTGGAATTTTCTTTATTCGTGAAGTTATTTATATTCGTATAAAAAAATTATGTTTATTTTCGATTGTTATAATTTTATTTATACCAACATCTTATTTATACATGTAATTTAAATATTTTTTTTCATTTAGATGTTTTCGCTAAAACCGAATATTAAAGTAGTTAGAAATAGATTTCAACATTTTTTTCTGATTAGTCGGGGGTTTTCTCATTTTGCTGAATAAAACATAATTAAAATGAAATTATTTATTCCATTCATTAACATTAATGAAAAAAACTCAAAATTTTTTTGTAATGTTTTTGTTATAATATGTAGTTATAAGTGGACATTGGTCTATCGTATGATACCTGTACTTTCTAAATATAGTATATTACACCATAAAAATTCTTAATAACTCACATAATTAACGTCGATATATATTGTGTATAATTTAATATTTAAAATTTATCATTGAAATACCGGAATATTAAGGAATTGTAATTGTTAAAATACATTTGTATTTATATACACACACCTTATCATAATGTCTACTATCTTTAATAATAAATGATAAATTGTTGGTTGCATATTTTATTTCGATACATAATAATTTTACAAGTAGTTCGACAAGTCATCCGTCAACTAAGTTAAAAAATGACTATTAATATTTTTTATTTAAATCTCCTACCTTTAGCCCAGTACCGATAGATATAAAATCATTGATGGCATATAGGAGGCATTCCATATGAAATCGTCTTAAAAAAAAATTGTTGCTCTACTATTTTAGATTTTGCTTAAACTTTATGAGAATCTTCTTTTTAGAGTTCCAAAGAAGGAAATCCACCGTCATTTAATTTTCGCATGCGTCAGTTCCCGCCTGCCCGAATTAAATTATTTAAAAAACGTCATTTTTATGCTTTAATATTTTTAGCTGTAAAAATGTTTCTATTAAAGATACATACACGTTCGAGATGGCATTTCAAAGCTGAAAGATAGTAGTTTTTGTGCAAAGAATATAAATTCACACAATCAATACTCCCGAAAAATAACACGGTGCTGAAAATACGTATATTTTACTGATTTTTCGTGATTTTTAACTGACTCCAGTGTCTCGACTATTGAATGCAAAAAGCTAATATTTCTCAGAGATCAAGTGCACATATCGTGGAAGAAGGAAAACCTACAACTCTCTCGTTCGGCCTACTCTTTATAAAAAGAATCTCTGCTTGAAATCTTGAAATTTTAAAAAATTGCATTATTTAGGCTATAATATGAATGTGTTGGCTACGAGATAAAAATATGAAACTTACAGGATATTTAGTTCTTACCTTGAGCTTCAAGAGTCTGTAATGCTCGTTTTGTTATTTTCATCCTTTGTGAGTGTACAGGTGGTTTAAAAGAAGTACAAATATCAGCCATTTGTTTATTTTCTAGTTCAATAATATTATTTATAATTGACTATTTTTAACATCAGATGGTAGGTAATTAAATATACGTGATTAAATAATGCTGTTGTAGAATGTGCTTTTTAACACGCTTTTATTAGCTTCATTAACACGCTTTTATTAGCTTCACTTGTATGCTTGCTTGTATGTTTGCTTGTTTGTTTGTTTGCTTGTTTGTTTGTAACCGACTCTTTGGACTCGATTTTAACCCACTTTAAACGGACAGATTTAATTGAAACTTTGTACACTTATTAAGAACCGGTAACAATACAATAATTTGATAAGTTTATATCATTATCCTGTTCAGGATCGCCAATCCTTTCCTCACGTATCCCTGCGTGAAAGCAAAGGCTTAATATGTCAGTAGATTCCATAATTGTTAATTAGCCCGGTGGTCGAGTGGGTTAAGGCACTCGACGCGAAACGACAGACTCCTCCGGCGTGAGTTCGAACCTCACGGCTGAAATAAAAAAATTTTTTTTTTTTCAGAAATATCTGTTGGATCGTAATATGTTATAATATCAGCATCAATAAGCAATATAAATATAGTTTAAAACAACTAAAAAACACGCTTTCATAGCACATCAAACTAAAAAGTTAAAAATAAATATAGTTTAAAAAAACTAAAAAACACGCTTTTAAAGCACATCAAACTAAAAAAGTGAAAAATAATTATTAATATAAACTGAAAATAATAATGAACGAAAAATACTAGTATTATTGTGAAAAAAGCGTGGGGTGCTCGATATACGAAAAATATTGCACAAAGCACCCCACGCTTTTTTCACAATAATACTAGTATTTTTCGTTCATTATTATTTTCAGTTTATATTAATAATTATTTTTCATTTTTAGTTTGATGTGCTTTAAAAGCGTGTTTTTTAGTTTTTTTAAACTATATTTTTCTTGTTACATTATAATTATATTGTGGTAAGAGATATAGATTATTTTGTCGTGTGTCATAATTGTGGATATCCGAATGTTTAATTAAACTAGTTTTATTTCGGAATATAATTATAGACACTGAATATATATATATATATATATATATATATATATATATATATATATATATATATATATATATATATATATATATGTATATATATAGATTAACCAATGGCATTATTCGTAATTCTTTAAAATGTTCTCTACATGAATCTCTAGGTCTTATATGACATATTGATCTGACAGCTCTTTTTGAATCCTAAATGCAGCGGCTACACCGGTAGAATCTCCCCAAAACTTGATCCTGTAGGTACTGCAGAATGCTTTGGAAATAAGCGTAATAGACAATTACCGATGTTTGTAAACCGACATTGTTCCTTATAATAAATATTGCATATACAGCACTAGATAGTCTATTGTTGAGTCCACCAGGTGCCGCTTCCATTTAAGACTCCAAATACACCTCTAAGAATTTGACATCTTCCACGGATGAGATAGTGCCATGATTAAGGTGGATATCTTGTTGAGTATAATTGTAACCAGGATGAAATGTGATGCTATGGATTTTTGACAGGTTCAGTATTAACTTATTTGCAGAGAACCAGTTGGTTAATTTATTTAATATTTCGGTGCATTTCGGTGACGGATTTTTGAAAAAGAAGGCTGGTGTCATCAGCAAATAAGGAAAACTGAACCATTGGAAAGTTCTCAACAAGGTCATTAATATAAATTAAAAGGAGCACAGGGCTAAGAATTGGGCCCTGTGGAACCCCACATTTCTTCATATTCCGATCAGTTCTGACTGGCACTAACTCATTATCGACAATATCTTTTAACTCCACATACATTTTTCAATTATTTAGATAAGATTGGGATCAACCATAAGATACACCCCTAAAACCATAAAAATATAATTTTTCTAGCAAATATTGATGATCTATACAGTCGAATGCTTTGGTAAGGTCGCAGAATATACAAAGTGGATGAAATTTTGATTCTAGACAGTTGTTTATATTGTTAATTAAAGAATATACGTATATTGCATCAGTTGCGTTGCGGCCTTCCCAAAATTCGAACTGTGTAGCTGTCAATGCTTTCTTGATATCTATATAGCTAACAATCTACTCCTCTCACGGCTTATCAATGATTTTTAAGGCTGAGGGCAATACTGAAATTGGCCTATAATTTGACATTATTGTTTTTTCACCCTTTTTTGTATATTGGTATAATTTTTTCAATTTTAAGGTTGTCCGGGAAAGTTCCAGTCGTCAATGAGATGTTAGTTATAAATGTTAGCGATTTTTTTAACAAAATTAATATTTTCTTTAATAAGAGTAATAGGTAGTTCATCATATCCTGCAGTTTCTTTTGTTTTTAATTTTTAACTATTCTTACAACATCTTGTTCTACTATTGGATTAAAGTGAAATGAGTTATGTGTAGAAAAGACACAATTTTTTACATAGTCATTGAAAGTTTTAATAGAATTTAAATTATTAGTAAGATTTATTGGTTCATCTATGAAATATTGTTGGAAATTATATGCCACCATATTAGCGTCCTCGACTGTAACGTTGTCATTTGTTTTTAGTACGATTTTTTTTAGTTTTTTGCTTTTCTTATTAATATTTTTATTTATACAATTCCATATAGTTTTTATTTTATTATTAGATAGTTTTATTTTGTTGTTAAAATAATTTTGTTTAGATGCATTTATTGTTTGTTTTAGAATTCTACATTATGCTTTTATATAATTTAGTACAAAAAAAATGTTGTGTGTAACTGTTCATTAGAATTAGAAACCTTTTGTTTTTATATGAAGTTTTAATTCCTCTAGTGATCCACGGTTTTTTAAATCTACTTTGTGTTTTTATATTCCTGTTAGGAGAAGCTAAATCAAAACAAATTTTTTTTGTTGTGTTCGAAAAATTCATATGCCAAAATCACATCATCATTTAAATATAGCCCTGACCAATCAATATTTTTTAGTAGATTTGTGTAATTGTGTTTATTTTTGTCAGTAAAACATCTTGTGCTAATCTTTATTTGCTTATTTTTTAAATCACTATAAGAATTAAAATCTGTGACTTGAGCCGTATGATCTGACATACCGAGCTCTAGAATAGATGCTTCATATTCTGTTTTAATATTAGTTATTATGTAATCAATTTGGGTGGCGCTGGATTTATTTATTCGCGTTGACCCTTTAATTGTTGATAAATCAAACATTTTGAATATATTTTCTAAACTAGTTTTATCATTATCGTTTTTTTGAAAATATATGTTTAAGTCTCCACAAATCATATAATTATAGTTTGGGTATTTATCATGGAATTCAAACAAAAGTTCCCAGAATAAATTAAAAAAGTTAACACACTTACCCTCAGCAGATGATCTATATACACAGACTATTATTGCTTTGATTTTTTTATTTATAGCACATACATATTCAAATTCTATTTTCATTAATTTTGTAGCTAAATTTGTAATTTCCGTAAATTCTAAATCACTTTTTGCGTAAATCAATACACCTCCATGATTAAATTGTTGTCTACAAAAAAACACGATATCAGATTGTAATTAGCTATTTTAAGTCAAATTCTTTCTTGATGGTTGCCCACTGTTCAGTTATGCATAGGACACTTATAGGTTGACTAAATTCATCAAGAAATATTTCAATCTCTGAGAATTTACTTTTAATTGATAGAATATTATAGTGTAAAACAGAGATTTATTTTCTGATTTATTTGGATCCTTGGTTTGTTTTTGAATGTGACCTGGTTGTTTTGCCACTCGATTGAAAAGTAGTTGTGATAGATTCTTCGTTTAGCAACTCTTCATCACGACGATCGACACTCCAATTTTAGTGATTTACATTGTTATAAGTTGTATAGCTTGTTATTAATGCAAACACTATTATTTATCGTCATGACCAAGTGTTATAGCATTTTGTAAATATGGTTTCAGCAGCTGTCCTTCTTCCATCATATGTCTTGTGCGTCGAGGCGCTACCGCATATTTGGTGTTACGAAGATTTTATGCATTTTTTAATATGGCATCTCGTGTTCTTATCGATACAAATTTAACAAGTATGTCTTTCTTATCTCCTTTACCAACCTTGTTCACTTTTTGTATTTAATCTGGGGATACCTTGTATGGTAGCTTAATACAATTATTTATAACGTTCAAGACTTCTTCCTCGGTCTCCTCTGCCGTTATTCCATAGAAAGAGATTTCGTTCTGAATTATTTGAGACTCCAAATATTCCATTGTTTTTTCCATCTGTACAATTTTGTCCCTCAGCTGTTTATTTTCATTTCTAAATTCAGTGACTTCTGTATTTGTTTTTACAACAGTTTTTAATATGAGGTCGACTTTTTGTTCTAGCGATAGCTGTTCTTCTGATAAGTTTTCACTTCCCATATTAGACAATTATAAATTGAATATAAAATAAAATACATATTTGATTCCTTTACTAAAGTTTTATAATGAGCTATGAGTAATTACTAATTAGTTAGAAATTTGTGTTCCCTAATTTTTGATTTTTACTTTAAAAACAAAAAAAACATGTATGTGTATAATACGTTGTATTATGGTAAGAAAACACAATTGCTCGCTTACCACTCGACAATTGTTGTATCTTCTTCGTGTATTGTATTAAATTATGCTTGCTATGTATTGTTTATTTTATTTTTATTAATAAAATCTATATTTTGTGACATTGACAATTTTTTGAATTTGTCGCTATTGACAATATTTTTTTGTAAGGGTATATAACTTACTAAATATACAAATAAATAAAAATGTACACATAAATTTCGTATTTTTTTAACCGTGTTTTCTTTGTTTTTAGGATATTATGTTGGTTAAAGTTAGCTGTTCACGACCATTTTAAAGGCACCATCTACGATGGGCATTATTGCCACAGGTGATTAAAAGGGAACATGGGCAGTTAAATGGAGGAGTAGGTCGCTTTAAATTTAGTGCAATCTATAAACAAATTTTAAATCTGTAGATTGTGAATGGCAGTAAATAAATAAATACATAAATAAATAAATCGTTGTTTTTATTGATTATTATAATTATTAGTAATTATCGATTTATTATATTATCAGACAAAGGTGGCCATTTTTATACTCTCAAAGGTAGCCAATATCTTGTAATTTAATTAAAAATTTCAGAGTAAATATTATATGAAGGTAACATAAAAAATATGTTTTTATGTTTTATGAGTTACAAAGTCTGGAAAACTACCTTGAACATACAGTAGAAACAAGCACATTATAAAATTCTTCGAATTTAATAAAAGCGTTGGAATATTTTTTATTGCAATTATTTAAAAACGAAATTGTAGTTATATTTACATTAAAATTATTTATGGAATAAGTTGCCATTGCAGAATGTAAATAAAATAATTTTGTTACTTGCTTGATTATTTACACTTAAAGTTATATAAATGTGTTCCCTAGTTTTTATATTAAATTATTTTAATTAAATTAATCCCAGTGTTTCCAACAGTTTGTCTACTACTTTGCCAATTCCTAATGAAATGAAATAACTGTTGGTTCTATTGTTAGATGAATTTATCAAGCTCCCACATTTTCTGCTCCTCTTTCAGGACATGATCTACAGGGTGTTTCTAAAATAAGGTTCCAAACATCTGCAGCATATAATAGTACTCATCAAAGTAAGTCAAAAAGTTCATATCAATATGTGACATAAAACTCACCCCCTAGGAAGTTAAAGGCCTTTAAAGGTATTCAGTTGAAATTAGTTCTTTTCTGTTATTTGTAGAAAGGTAAAAGAAAAATAGACCAAATTGTTGGCATCCACCTAGTTTTTCATGCTGAATAAGTTGCACTAATTCATTTTTGTTTATTGAAATCATGGACGTCCTTTTTTTGGGGGAGGGGATAAGGATATTTCACCCGTACAACTTTTTTCAACTTTTAATTTTTATCATAACTTGAATTCTTGAACATTTTTTCCTTAAAGAAACCCCAGAAATTTTTTAAAGAGCTCGCAATTCTTTCGAACGTCGGGCTATATTGTGCGTCCAAATAGGAGGCAGACATTTATTTTTGTATCCTTGTAATTAAAGTACAGTCGAACTTCTATAACTTGAATTTCTATATATCCTAAAATTCTCTGTAACCCGAATATGTTTCTGTGCTCTCATTTTAGAAGAAATTTCTTTAACTCAAATTTTCTCCAACTCGAGGAGGCTAGGGAGAATTTAGGAGGTTCGAGTTGGAGAAGTTTGATTTTATTTGCTATCTCAAAATTACAGTTGTATTATTGCAATTTGGAATCGCTATTAAGTGCTGCAACTAAAAAAATTAAATGACACGGCATGTTTACAGTCCACAATCAACAGTCCACGCTCGCGTTCAGTTCATCAGGTCAGAGTTCAGCACCGTGAAAGGGTAAATAATTGCACTTATTGCAATTTACATGAACCAGTAAATTAATCATGGTCCTTCGAGCCGGATTGCAATCAAATTGTTGCAGTAAAGTGTTTTTTAGTTCAAAAATAAAGTGCAATCAGGTGGTTGTTTTGAGTCGCGCGTCATTCAAATTTCAGTGTTTCATTGCACAATAAACAGACATTAAGGTAAGTTAATTCGAGTTTATATTTTCCTTTTTTTCATTGTTAAATCCAAGATTTTCATGTGATTTATTTAAATTTACAAGTTAAATCATAACTTTCATAACTTAAAGTTCAAATTTTTAGTTGTTTTCCTGCATTTGTCGACACTGCCAGTATTTTCCAGACATGACGGACAGATTCGCCTAGTGAATTTAAAAACACCGGAACGTTAAAACGAGCAGTGACCAAAATCAGTGTTTTAATACATTTATTGTTTCATGAACTATTAACTCCAAAAACTTTGTAACAACAGTGACATTATTTTTCATTTTGCAACACGGCTTTTTCAAGGTAGCCGGTATGTTAATTGCTGCAACGCAAAAAAATCATTGACGGCATGTTTACAGTCCACAATCAATAGTCCACGCTCACATTCATTTCATCAGTTCAGAGTTCAGCACCGTCAAATGGTAAATAATTACACTTTACATGAACCAGCAAATTAATCAATCCCCATTATTTTCAATGTTAAGTTGCCAACGTGTTACTAGTACTAATTTTTTGTTTTAGATTCATTACTGTTTTGTTCATAGATAGCTGCATAATTTTTTCTTCGAATAAATAGTAACGTTTTTGATTTGCTAATTTATATTTTTTTTACTGCCATGCGTCATGATAATTTTCAAACACAATTTACTCGATAACGGCTGATTTTAACAAAGAGGACCTTCTTTAAGTAAAAGTATCCAAAAATTCTAAATTTATGGTAAAATTTAAACGAAACAAACAAAAAAATTATATGGTGACACATCCTTGCCCCCCCCTCCTAAAAGGATACCAATGATTTTAATGACCAAAAATAAACTAGCGCATCTTAATCAGCATGAAAAACTAAGTGAATTTAAAAAATTTTTATTTATCTTATACCATTCTTCAAATAATAAAAAAAAAATTTCATCTGAACTCCTCTAAAGGCCTAGAGGTGTGTTTTATGCCACATGTTTATAAGAACTTTTTTGACTTATTTTGATAAGTTCTATACGGTGTAGAACCCTACTTAAGAAATATCCTATACAAACTATACACTTACGCCATTTCTCTGAACTCATTTCGTTCGAAGCCTCTCTAAAATGATTCCGAGCATCTTTCAATTTGAATGCAGGATTTTTTCTTACCACATTCGTTTGAAGTTCGCAGTGATACGGTGCTAGTCAAAATCGATGATGTATTTTGTAAATGTTTATTTAAATGTACTATAGCTGACAGGTCTTTCTCTCTTTCAAATCTAATTGTTTTTCTAAAAGCTACTGAATAATTTCAGCTTATCGCCAAGAACTTATTGATATATTTTTTAATGTTTCTCGAGTGACAGCATTGTCCATTACTATTACTAAGCCGCGAGGAATAACTTCCAATACCTGTCGAAAATAATCCTCAAAAACAACTAACTACATCTGAAATTTGAATACCTATCTACTGAATGAATTATTTATGTGCATTATGACTTTTATTTTAACAATATATTAATTAGGTCATTTCTATAAACAAATTTACTTCTGTGAAATGAACAGTCACTCCATAATTATAAAAATATAACATTTATTAAAAAATGAGTTTTAGTCACTGTACAACATGTAATTGATTACATAACACTCGATTATGCATTTAAAATGGTGTTATCCAAAAACAAGGTTACTTTAGGTATGTTAATTTGAAGACGAGATAGAACAACCCTGAAAGCAGATTCCGATATCATATTTTAAGGCTTAGCTAATCAAAAAAACACATTAAGTGACGCATAATGTAAATAAATAAATACACTTTATTGTTCAACAGCTTACACCAATTAAAGAACAATACAGTGCCCATGATAATCATGAGCGTTGCTTTAAAACTTAAATATGATTTGAACATTTATAAAGATAGACAGTACACAAAAAGAAAAAAAGAAAATAATATAATACTAAAGTATTAATCAAATTAGAAGAGCATTCAATTCCTTTTTAAACTTATCTTTCTTGCAACAAAAATATCAATTTCCTTATTATAATTATTATAAAGATTTAACATCCTAAATAGAGGTGAATTTAACTGTACATTTGATCGGGGCATAGGGCAATAGAAAGTGTCACCTATTCTACTATTTACGGATTTTGGAACTTTTAATGCTATTTTGCTCAACATTACATCTTTATCAATATAACCTGTTACCAGTCCATGTAAATGTTGTAAGCAGATAATATTTCTACGACACTCTAAACTTTTAATATCATAGTGTGCAAATAAAAAAGTACGAGCATTTATTGTCTCCCTAAAAAATTTACACTTTAAGTATCTACTTTGTTTGGTTTCAAGGCAATAAATATATTTCTCGTACAATGGAGATCATATAAGGGCAGCATATTCAATTTTAAGACGTATACGATTGATTGGTACAACATATCAAGAGACTTAGACGTATTAAATGATCTAGTACTGCGTATTATGAATCCTAGAAGTTTCATAGCAGAACTACTAATATTATAGATATGATCATTAAACATCAATTTCGTATCAAATGTGACACCTAAGTCACTTAATACTACTCTTACGACTTATAATATTACTATTAATTTCGTAATCATAGTTTAAAATATTTACATTTTTGTAAAAGACATAATAAAACATTTGTTGAAATTTAAAGTAAGCCCATTTATTTGACACCAATGATTAACTATATCGAGATCATGCTGCAATTTTAAACTATCCACATGAGAATTTATAGAAACAAACAATTTCAAATCATCAACATACAATAGGCATTCAGAATTGTTGATAACAGTTGTAATATCATTAAAATATACCAAAAACAATAATGGGCCCAAATTACTTCCTTGTGGTACGCCTGAACAACTTTTGTAGCTGTATGATTTGAAATTGTTGATGACAACATATTGACTTCGATCACTCAAATAGTTCGCCAATAAGGCAATAAATTTTGATGCAATGCCGTAACACTCGAGCTTTGCTATTAAACGCATATGACAAATTTTGTCGAATGCCTTCATTATATCCGTATAAATCACATCTACCTAGTTTCTATTATCAATATTATCAGCTAAATATTGTGTTATACCTAACAGAAAGATTTGTCACAGTAGATTTAGAGGGCATAAAACCGTGTTGATTATTTGAGATGCATTTTTTGACATTTACAAAAATTGTTTTATAAAGAATATGTTCCAATGGTTTCATGGGTGTACATAATATAGAAATAACCCTATGATTTATAATAATGTAATAATAATAATACGTTCATTTGCCAAGAGAAAAAATGCAATAAACCAAATTTTGGTACATACAGTGTAATACCGTAATAATTCTTTTGTTTTTTGCCCGATTTAAATCAAACTGGTCTCAAAAGATAGAGGTCACCAAGATCTATTTAAGACCACAATATCACTTTCCATCTTTAAATGCAAGGCCATCTACCATGCTAAATTATATGAAAGAAATCAAGAAATCATAGTAGGCATTTTTTTAACCAAAAAATTTTATTAACAAAAATTGTTCGAAATCATTCAAAAACCCCTAATCCGAGGTTTAGTTAAATTATAAAAAAAATGAGGTTTTGATGAAAAAAATTCCAGTCCCAAATTTTTCGTTTTGATAAGCATGTTCTGACTTCTCTGTTTCTACTAAAAGACAATTTTGTAATGTCAGATTAGTCGTCAAGTAAATCTGTTGGCATTCTGTCTGATTTTTTGTATTCTAGCATATTTAATTTCAATTAAAATGCTTACAAGTGCGGAAAAAGTGGAAATTGTTAGATTAGTCGGTGATAATTCTCGTACAGCGAGGGAAGCTGCTAAAGAATTTAATAATCGACATCCAGATCGACCCCCAATAGACCATGTAAAAGTTTGTCGAATTAATAATTTATTCAATAGAACTGGCAAAGTGTACCACAAACAAGAACAACATGTGAGGGATCATGTTAGAGATGCAGAAATTCTTCAGTTTGTGAGAGAAAATCCAATGTGTAGCCTAAGGAGAATGTCCACAATTTTAAATGTACCCAAGGATACAATTTGGCGATGCTTTCGTCGAAATAAATTACGTCCCTTCAAGCCTGTGTTCTTACATACATTAGAAGAAGGAGGCGAAAAAAGGCGGCTGGAGTATTGCTTTTGGTGTCAGGGAGATTTTTGGAACAACCCTAATCTTTTTAAAAATATTTTATTCTCAGATCAAGCGACATTTACAACTAATGGCACAGTTAACTCTAAAAATACTAGAAATTATTCAGTTGAAAACCCTCATTGGGTTGTAAACTGTTGACGCCAGTATTCAGAAAAAGGTGAATGTGTGGTGCGGTGAATGAACAAATAATTGGGCCATATTTCTTTGGGGGAAATTTAAATGCGGAACGTTTTCTAATTTTTTGGCAAACTGAATTTTCAATCGAAATTGAAAACTGGCCCCTTATTGCACACAACAATCTGATATTTCAAGTTGATGGAACCCCAATCCATAATGCAATGGTAATACGGAATTGGCTAAATGACAACTTTCCCCGGAGGTGGATTGGAAGAAATAGCCCTTTTATTAATTGGCGTCCGAGGTCACCTGACCTTACGCCCTTGGACTTTTTTTATGGGGATTTCTAAAGAATGAAGTCTACAAAACGTAGCCATGAAATAGACTACAAATGGAAAACCGGATTAGGCAAGCTGGCGCTGAAATTACGCCTGCAACCCTTCGAAAAGTTATGAACAACAGAATACGAATTGAGGCATGTATTAGGGCTGATGGAGGTTTGATAGAACATAATATTTAATTCTTTTGGTTGTATTTATTATTCATTTGTGCAAATTGTGTTTCAAAAAAATAAATTCAGAAATAATTTTTATTAAAATGCCTAAAATAACTTTTTTCATCAAAACCTCATTTTTTTTTAGAATTTAACTAAACTTCGGATTCAGGGTTTTTGAATAATTTCGAACAAGTTTTGTTAATAGAATTTTTTTGTTTAAAAAAATGCCTACTATGACTTTTTTGATTTCTTTCATATAATTTAGTATCGTAGATGGCTTTGTATTTAAAGGTGGAAAGTGATTTTGTGGTCCCAAATAGACCTTGGTGACCTCTATCTTTTGAGACTAGTTTGATTTAGATCGGATAAAAAACAAAAGAATTATTACGCTGTTACACTCTTAAGTGAGATACACTGTATGTGTTACACATAATATAAAAATAACTAAAACAAGTGTATTGTTTTGACATTCAGTTTTCTTTTCACCCTTTATATTTTTAAAAAAAAGAGCATTTCATATCAACAAGCAAATACAGTCACTATATAAACAATATCACATTTGAATTTTCAGGACGTTATGATGTTTTAATCAAAATGAAAAATAAGGCTTAAAATAATATTCGATATAGGAACATAAGAATCATAACATTTAGCCCAGATTCAATTTATGTAGATTTATCAGTTTACCACATTAGTCGGTCTTATTTTGGAAATATAATTTATCGCTAGGCACTTGCTATTATGCCTTATTCTTAATTACATGAACAAAATATTTGTTAAATATTTCATGCTCTAAACCTAAAACTCAAGGAAAACAAACTAAGTAGATTAACATGCTTTTCTCCAACAATCAGATTGTTGTGCACACGTGCGCAATAAAAATATCACAATTACATTGGCTAATATAAAGCGGCTCTAAGTCAGTTCTTTAAGCACCGCTAGTCTTAAAGCTGTCTAAGTCGGATCCAGACCCTAGAGCGGGAGAACTTAGTGTCCCACTGCCACTAGTGAACATTATTTATGTCTATGAGACCTTAGATTAAGCAAATGTTGGGGTAGTTTCATATCACAATTTAAAAAAAAATCAAAATATATTCCCCTGCGGCGAGCTACGTGGGGCTCCTGACCCACTGCAGTTCGTTAGGCACTATAAAAAGTTTTGCCCGAGGGCGCAAGGGAGTCTTTCTTGTCCTGCTTAGAAACAGTCGAAACGAACGCCTAGCTTGGGGTAAAAGTTTCTTTTTTATCATTTACGAAAACAGAAAATGATCTAAACTACGTTGATGGGTTTTAAGTAACATGGTAGCTTGATAACTGATTTTTTTCCTAACAATAAAATGCAAGAGTGTCGAAGCTCCAGATTGGTTAAAAAACCGAAAAATACATTCTTTATTCATCCTTGAAAGATGAAGAAACCAGTATATAATTTTTTCTTTATGTTAATAAAAAGAAAGAGTTTACTGAGTATCTTTATGCAATGTTTACTTTAAGTGAAAGTTAGTTGCTTTATTTAAAAATCACCACATTATATAACAACAGATTATTTTTATAAGAAATGTCAACGTCCATGTGTTTAAGGTACTAAAAAGTTATATTCATAGAATTCTTAGGGGATGATATCAACGCTAGAAGATGAAAAATACCACTGGATGTAATATCACCTTTTTGACTTTTAACCGGAATATTCTGTATATTTTTCGATATGCTTATAAATTTTTCGTTGCGAATACAATCTTTTTTTTTTAACAATTTCCTATAATGGAATATAACGATTTTATAGCAGTTTGAAAATTAGTAATTTTTGGTGACAACCGAAATGGTTGCCTAAGGTACCAGTGTCGGATTCTCGATTTAATGTGAGCAAATTTAGAGATAATACTAGACAAATTTCTCTGAGTAAATTTCATTCAATGTTCATTAAGGTGAGGTATTTAGACAATCTTGTCCCATCGTGTTCCTTAACTCACTTTTTTATACGCTTTAATGTCGAAAAAGAACGTTCTCCGCTGCAGTTAGTAATCATTAAAGACAAGTAAATTCGTAAGACTATTTCTACATTTGGAAAACACGGGTCTAATGAATTTTCCATTATAAGTTTATAAAATTGCAGTTCAGGAAACTCCATGCTTTTCGTTGTTAATAGCAGCTGCCACATTAGTTTTAAGAAGTTCAGAGAACTGCACAATTTCGTCGCCTAGGCTTTCTTCCAAATCCTCCTAGTAAACACGGACAATATTTGGAGTTTTTTTCAAGATCTCTTCTGCTGTAAGAGATTTTAACTGCCGAAGTATTCAAATACATCAGTACACTTCCAAACGTTTAACTGAGGCAGAGACAGTACATTATCAATTTTGACTTTCATTTTTGTTTGAGTGTTTGATTTTCTACAACTTCATCGAGCGTAGTAGAGCCGCTGAAATCGTCGTACTTAGTATTTCGCTTGCGTCTTCTTGAAGTTTGTTGCTGATATTCTTCACAGTCAGTCAGGATTTTGGCTTTAGCCTCAATATCTGAAAATGTTGGCCGCATTACTTAAACGTACCCGTGTAACGATTTATAAAGGGCATATCCGGTGTCAAAGAGAATACAATTCTCTTTGCCGGTGTTAAGATCTTGAACAGGTGAATGCAATGAAGCGCTAGACGCTTGCAAACATTCTAGAATTCCGTTCCATAAAATGATCATTATTCTTTATTATTAATTGTGATTAAACATAAGTTTTCTGGATCTTCACCTCGAATCTCCATAGATGAGGTGTTCACAAAATAATAGGACTCGAATCCCTTTGATGAGTCTTTATATTTTACAAACTCATAAAAGGTAAATATTTATCCACATGGGAGATGTACCTACATATTCGAAATGGATGCAGCAGTGCCGAATCAAATTTCTGAACGGTACTTAAACTCGATCTACCTACTGCTTTACGAATGAGAACTTTTGGCTACCATTCGCCACCTATCGACCGTCGCGGCGCGGCGTCGGAATTATTTACTTGACGCATTTCCGGGACTTAATAATTATTAATACTGAAAGAAAATGATTTAGAGTGTTTTTTCAACATTAAAACTATTTATTCGCTTATTAAATATTCTTAATGACTTATTATTATTTATTTTTTTTATATTAATATTTTATTTTATTTTATTTTTTTTTTTTAATTTTGGGACTCAAATTGTACATCAATAATATCAGGAGCTATAACTGGATGTACTGGCTATTTTGAACAATTTTTAGAAACCTTTCCTTTTATTATGCTCTTTTATGTTGCTTAAGTAAATATAACAATAACAACCTTCTAAAAATCTGTGTGGTATTATTGTTAAATTGGGGTCATCTGGCCATAGGATCTTTTAAAAATTCATTTTAAGAAAAAAAGGAAGCCAATTTGAGATTCGTGGATAGGCAGTTCTCAGTTAGATATAAACTGATAAATTATGTTCCCTAATACTTGCAATGGTCAGGATGGTATTACCCAGTATCTCAAGCTGTACTGCTCTAACGTAAAAATAAAAATTAAAAATTTATCAGAAAATTTATCTTTGCTGAAAAGCACTAGATGTGAAAAAAAAATTTAAACCGAAATTTTATAAGTTAAAGGTTTTCTATTCTAGGCGAGGGCCTCCAGAAACGCGTTCCCATAGCATTTGCTACTTTTGCCTTATGGCTAATCCGGCACTGGTAACTGACTACAAATGACGTTTAAACAGGACAAGTAGGTGCGAATACATACTGTGTTAATCAGTAAAACGATTAACACAAAATTAACTAATTAGATAACAAATTCTTGACTATTTCTTATATTCTTTATAAATATAGCTCACATTGGATACAATTTTATTCAATGCAGACTGCACATCTTTTTGCTAACTGTATTAGACATTTTAATATTAGCTATTTATTTTCAAACTCGGTTCTCTAAGCCTTTTTGTTTTCTGGAGGAGTAATGAAAATTTTCTTTCAAATAGGGCAATAAAAAAAATCACACGAATTTATATCTGATGACTGTGGCATATCTAATTTGCCTGTTCAGTGGCGGTTCGTGGGTCAAGAGATCGGAGGTCAATTAGAAAAGTACTGTATTACCTACCTTTTAAAGTGATTTAAATTCCAAGTCGATCCTCTGGTCTTTTTGAGATGCAAAGTGGTCAATTACTTTTCATTAATGTCTTTTATCTTCTTTATTAATGCCCTTTCTATGGTAAGCATATCTAAAGAAGATAACCTTACCTGACCCATGGTATTCCTTAAAAAGTCTTTATTCTTTTTAAGGTGGTTCACTTTCGACGGTAGTCATAGGGAAGTACACAGGATTTTTAACAGTTTGACACTTTCAGAAAAAGTATTGACAAATTATTGTTAATAAAAAGCTGTAACAAAGCAATTGCACTTTCACTATTGAAAAATCTTCTCGGCTATATAATACTTCTAATTCAGTTTTAAGTTTCAAATGATTTATGACTGGGTACTCCGTTTTAACTAATTTAAACATATCTTGAGGAAAGCTTTTTTTATAATCTTTGAATCGATCTGCGTGAAATAACTGGGACACTGCTAAATGATTACTGAAGCCAAACCTGTTTTGATCTCAGATGTAATTATATCACAAACTTCTAATGAAATTCTCCTTTTTGATTCTTCCGTTTTACATCTCTGGGCAGACTGCATGGATGTCTCCTCGGATGTCTCTCCAAATAGTTATTCAAAATTTTATTTCTGATGTCTTCAATTTTACTATTAAAAACGCCAATACACTTATTTACTATTATGACATCGATATTACATTTGTGTAATTGATTGAACAATATATCACAATGAGGCATAACTAAATGAAAAAAATTTAACCAGTAAGGAAAATGTTCATTTTGTAAGTAGTTTTTTAAACCAATAGCTTGGTTTAGAGTGTTGTTTTCTGATTCATTATCAATGATTTTTTTAAACAATCTAATAATTCTGTTCGGTAGGTATAAACAATCTCTATGCACTTTGTATTAAAATTCCATCGTGTTGGAGCCGCTTTAGGTAATCTCACCTTAACAACATTATCTAACACGGCTATTCTTTTTGGCGATTTTCCAAAGAATGAAGAAGAGCTATGTAAATTAGCAAAAAAATTGTTTATGCTTTTATCCTGACTTGATGATTTTTGTAAAATTAAATTTAGTTGATGAGCGTAACAATGAATAAAATTTGCTGACGGATAACTTTTTTAATTGCGTTTTTTTAATTGCATTTTTCCTTATCAAGGAATGTTGCTTTATCGTCATATTAGATTTTGGATGGCCACCACCTTTGATTTTCACTCGGTTTTCATAACCCAACTTATGTCCATCTTTCAGTTTTAATATATTTTGTACAACACTCATATTTAATAGTAAACACCAAAAACACTGTTTTACTTAATTTCAGGACAAGTGAGAATTTACTAATAAAATGTTCACAAATAAAAACATTAAAAACAACGCGACAAAATTTACCGACCAACGCGTAGCTAGTCAGCATTAAGACTGCTCTATTGAACTTCGTGCGTTACCGTTTCCGTAAAATGTGTCCGGGACATTGTCCCCGCCAGTGTTTTCTGTCTCTTTAGCATTCTGAAGATTCGCGCATAAGTCTATTTCACTTTAATTCGTTGTAAATTCATAGATTTTTTAAATTCTATAAATGAATAATGTAATGAATATGAATGTAAAAGTTTGGTGCTCGGAGGGGGATACGAAATCCTGCGATCTAGGCTATTTGAATAGTATTGTGCATAGTATGAACTAGAAACTTTAATATATTTTTTTAAGAATATTAAAAATATATATATTATGTATTTTTAAACTTCAGAAAATGAATAGCTCTATTTTTATTTGTATGTGGGAGATCATTGACCAAATGACCCTATAGAAGAACCGCCAGTGCTGTAAGGTACCCATCCATACTTCAAAGTTGACGTTTAAGATAATCGATATTAATTCGAGCATTGTGTGGTGGTGCATTTTATAGATTTAAATAATGTCAAATTACTCCATTCGAAAAAAGAAAGGAAAGAAACTTGATCTATTAGAACAATTAGAAGTAAGTAAGGCTGTTAAAAATAAGAAAAAATTTAACGAATGAACAACAAATTTTTACCGGCCACCATATTTTAAATCAAATAATTTAGATTTAAAAAATAAAGTAATATTCAACTTATAAAAACATATTTTACAATAGTTTTATAGTAGGTACCAGATGTGGTTATATAAGCAAGCAACACAAATTTTACTGTTCAGTATTCCCTGTATTCTTGATAAAGGCCTAAAAAGCCGAAACACGTGTAGAGTTTCTATAAAATATTTTTGAAATATTATTAAAGTAAATTTCTTTCATATATTTAAAATATTTAATGATATTTCACAAGGAGCCAACCGCAGAATCAGTTCAGTGGATTAAAAAATTTAAATATCTCGTTTATCAACTATGTGTTAAATTTATAATATCTATTTTATACAATGAAATAATATATTTACATAACTGTAATAAAAAAATCTATAATTACATTAAATATTTTGGATAAAAAAAACTGGTTAAAAAATAAATTTGCTTAATAAATAAAACTTACAAGTGAAATAGGTCAGCGCCAAAAACACAATCTAAATTAGACAACATTAATCACTATTTACTCAATAGTATATTGTCGTCAATATATTTATTATTTATTAATATTACAGTATATTTCAGGAGCCATGTTCAAAAGCAGACATGTCCAAAAAATTGGTTTTTAGACTGAAATCCTCATTTCTTTTCATCTCTGCTATCAAAATTAGTTAAATCACTACATGACTTGTAGAAATTTTTACATCTACAACACGTATTCATTCAAAATTCAACTTGTTTAGAAACATCATATTCAGTTATTCGAATAAATGGACTCAAAACACGGGATGTCCAACACTATTTTGTGCATTAACTTGATGAAAAGTAAAAGCGAAAATGGAAGATGAGACGAAATTGCTCCGTGTTATATGGTGTATTTTTCGTTTTGAATATTTTTGTTCATTATTTTCTTTTTATCTCACGGATAAAGTATATAAAGCAATAAACGTCAATTTTAGTATACTATAAAACCATAAATGTTCAAAATAAGACAAAACAGAAATGTCGCTAGCCATAATACCTTTCTTATGCTGTGTATAGCAAACTTTGCTCTTAAAATTATGTCGAAAATATGGCTATAAAACTTCTTTAAAAATATTAATAATATCAGGATAAATGCTTTTTCATTTTTATTGGAAAAAAATTGTTCTTTAATGATTATATTTATATTTAGGTGATATTATTTTGAATCTAATTTGAAAGTCATTTAACTCAAGTTCTTTAACTTATTATAAATACTGATGTTTGCAAATTTTTATATCATGTATTTACCATGGAAACCAGTTTATTGTTTGTTATTTTCATAAATTCACTTTTTGACAACTTAACAACTTATTGACGCAATATGATTATACAGGGTGTTCTCTGTCTGCATATGTCTGTTAGGACGCCCTCCTTAACACTTTTGCCAGCATAATTTAATCGTGCTTTCCCCTATGAAATAACCTATCGAATTGTCACATTATTTTTTTGGCTAACATCGGAAAGATGAAATTTATAATATTCCTATGTTCGTCTGCAAGTGGCTTTTTCTGATATCACATCAGCCTTTTTTCTCTTGTGAACTATTATCGGATTGAAGGAAAAGTTTGAAATGTGTGTACTGCGAAAACCAGTAGATCAGTGTTATTGTATTCTCAATTGTTTCGAGGATAGTACATAACACTTATGTACTATAAGGTCAGGTTTTTCAATCGTGGGTTAACTAAACTCACACTAAAATCCGATTTAAAATTTTGCATTTATTTTTAAAGTGGTTGTAGTAAGAAATATTTTATACGGGGTCGCCATTATCTATCTCCTTACATGGCTAACTTTTTTTATTTGGGGAATTACAGAGTCAGTTAAATTAGCAAAATGGTCGATTTTTTTAATGTTAAATAACTTCGAAACCGTTAACTTTAGGAAATCCGTGAAAATTGTTATCAATAGATATTTTTACGTAAAATTCAATAAATCTACTGCCAATTCACATGGCTGACACGATTTCCAAGATAAAACATAAACTTGCATTTTTTTTAAATGGAAACCATATTCGGCTATGGGCTTATAAGAAAGCTTTTTTCTGATTTCAAAGATATAAACATTTATATGTCCATTTAAAAAAAATGCAAGTTTATGTTATATCGTGGAAGTCGTATCAGCCATGGAATTAGCAATACGTTTATTGAGTTCTACGTAAAAATATCTATTGATACCAATTTTCATGAATTTTCTAAGATTAACGGTTTCGAAGTTATTTAACATTAAAAAATCGACCATTTTCAGTTTTTCCAATATAATTCAGCAACCTGAAAACATACCACAATTCTCAATACGGTAATCAATTGCTCTCACAATTCTGCCCAATTTTGTTGGTTTTACAATTTTATTCTCAAATTTATCTGTTCGGTAACTTCACCAGAAGGGGATGTACCGGCCCTAAGTGGTACAGGGGTAGTCCCGTATATTTTACACAATAGATAAAATGTTCAGTATTGGAGATAGAAAACCTTTTAAACGGGGAATGTTTTTTGGCTGGTAATAAACCTCCAGATTATGCAGATTAACAAAATGTAATGCATCATGTGGCGAAGATACAAACATAAGTTTGGACATCCATATATTATTATTATTATTATTATTGAAGGCCTCTTTGTCCTGATTACGAAAATATATAAATTGTATATATTCACTTCAGAGGTTTCGGTAACAGTCATAATAAAATAATATACTCTTAAGTTTCTATAATTTGTAAATAAACAATATAACATCACATTTTGTTATTATTTTATTATCACGTTATATTTCCAAAAACCCCTGAAGTAAATATATTCAAATTATATATTTTCACAATCGGACGAAGAGGCCTTCCAAAAAAAAAAGTATACAAGTGTCCCATTAAATAAAAATGGGGTTATGTTTGCATCTTCGCTGTATCATGCGTTATATTTTGTTAATGTGCATATTCTAAAGGTTTATAATCAACAGAAAAACTTTCCCTATTTAAAGGTTTTTCTATCTCAAATAATAAGCGTTTTAGCTATTGTGTAAAATATACGGGACTACCCTGTGCATAGAGAGGTACGGGGGGCTATCTTCTCTCATCCTGAAAACCTAGGCTCTTACCGATAAAGCCAAAATTATGTATGCCAAGGCATACCTTGGCTTATCACATATCATATTCCATTCCTCAGCAATCCGTTTGATGATTTCCTTCTAAAGTTCAATTTCACGTTACAAAATGTAAGGCCAAGACTAGTTTTGATTCCCATCGTTCATGTTTTCCCCCAAACTGGTTCATTTCTAGCCTTGATATAAGCGGGGTTTACAAGGCTAATGCAATTGCACTACCAGATGGGTGTGAGTGGAAGACGTAACCAGAGGTTTCTAAAGAAACATAAATTCAAACTAAATAAAATGATGCTTATTCATCAATTATTCTCCGGTGATACAGATCGCAGAATAAATTTTTGTAATCGGTTCATCGCAAAATGTGACGAAAATGAAAATTTTAATGGCGCATATAACCAAGAATCATGACATATTATAACCATTGGAAGGTGAACCTAAACGAGGGCAAGTTGGAAGCTATAGTGTTCATGTAGAATATTAAAAATAACAAAATTCTGATACCTATTTCGAAAAACGGGCACCAAGTTGAGATAAAGACGTAAAATATTTAGGAGTTCATTTCGACAAAGGGTTGACATTTACAAAACACATAAACATGACTATATGAAAAGCCTATTGACACAGAGCTTATACCCACTTTTGGCAAAAAAATAGTAGATTGAACAAAACAAACAAAAAACTAATTTATACAACAATCATAAGGCCGACACAACTCCTATAAGACATTAACTGACACTGAATTACTTGCACCATACACAGAAAATATTTCACAAAAATTTTATGACTAAACTCTCTAACAATCTACTTACACGCAACATAACACAAGTGAGGGAGGATAATACCCCATTTCGTATCAAGTACAAGCTTCCATACCCGTCGTTACTAATTTTTCTGCAACCCATTTAGACCCAACCAAGAATAAAATTCAAAATCAATCTTTCTCCTCTTATCTTTTTGTACATTTTTTTTATTTTCTCATCTCAACATCATTTTCTTAAAATCCTCTCAAAAATCGTTAAATTCCCTTTTAATATAACATTCAGATTCTGAACATTAATATTAATTAAAAATTTAACGTTACTGACATAGCCGTTTTCCCTCTGAATTTGTTTGAGCGGGTTTTTGTGTTTAATTATTCCGATAAAGAAAGAATTACTAAAACGTATAAAGGAGCATAATTTTAAAAACGAATATGTAGTTGATGATCTTTGCAAAAGACACGGTCATATGCTCGCGCGGTTGCCACCGTATTATTGCCTATTTAATCCGATCGAGATGGTTTAGGGCACTATAAAGAAACATTTAAGCGCAGTAGTACTTGATAATATACGACAAGTAGTAAATGATGTGAGCAATAACGACATATGGGGAAAATGCGAAAGTCATGTTATACAAAAAGAAAACGAGTATCCTATTTTGCCACCCGTAGCATCAATTATTATTCAAACCGGTGATGCTTCTAGTTCAGAATATTCTTCTGATAATTCAATTGCCACTTAGTATATTTGTTTAAATGTTTTTTTACGTTTAATCGAAGCTTGAACGGTTCATAAGATTTTATTTGAGTTTTTAACAAATTTTAAATATTTATTTCTTGTTTTTTGTGATTCAATTGCCACGCAGCATTTTTTGTTTAAACGTTTTTTACGTTCAATCGATGAACGGTTGAAGCGTTTTATAGAGTTGATTTTTTTTGAGTTTCTAACAAAATGCAAATATTTATTTATTTCTTTCTTTTTGTTTTATTTGTTGTGTTATATTTTATTTGAAAAAGTTATTTAATTCTAATTTAATTGTAACATTCCATCATACTAACACCTTTCATATTCCTATCGTATCCTGGCAAAAAATACTCACACCTCCATGTTGGTTTTTGCCGGATGGTGACATTTTATACAAGACTCAATATCAATTTTTACAGTTTGAAGAAAATGTCATTAACTAAGTGAGTAAGATTCTTAACTTTTATTCAATCATCAAAATTGCTTATTCAACTAATATAAATAAATAAACAAGTAAGTAAATAAATAAAAAGGTTATTATAGGTATTGTACATACATATAAATTAATATAAAATAGTAAAAAAGTATTCGATTTATTTTAAAGAATTAAAAGATAATTCTAAACCTTTTGGTCGACGCTCATGGATATGATTAAATTCCTGTTGTTCGTGTCTTTATGCTGTTCCAATTCATATTGGAAACACTATAACAAAATTTAAAACAAATACCTAATAATTAATAGTTTCTCTGTTGATGATGTATTAAACGGAAACGTTAGAAAAAAAATAATAAAATTAGTTATACCTGACCGAAATCCCCACAAAAAAACTATCAGACATAATTTAAGAAATAAATTGTTTTTAATTTTGATTTGGCTTTGGAACTTTCAATCGATATTATCGACATCATTGGTTCCACCATAACGAACATATTTTTTCAAGCAAGAATTATCCAAGGACAATTTGGATTTAATGTTTGGCTTGGAATATTAGGACAAGGATTACTGGGAGCATTTATCAATGCTCAATGACATATTAATCAAATTTTAGGAGAATTTGTGGAACCATATCTTGACGATCAACTCCTTCCTGATTTATTAACAAAATTCTATCAACAGAATGATGCAACACCTCATATAGATACGCCATGGTAAAATATTTTTCCTGTTTTAATACTTTCTTTATTATATTTTCAGTTTATTATGTAGGATGTTCGGAAAAAGGAGGTCAATCCAGTAACCATGAATTTCTCGAGCAAAAATAATAGGACTTTCATTTTAAATCACCATGTTCGATATACAAAGTTAGAAGTTTAAAAATAATTTTTTTTAAATAACTCGAGTATTTCGTAAGATATTTATTTAAAATTTGGTACAGTGCTTCAACTTAAAGTCACATCGTTTAAAAAAAAAATTAATTGTCAAATATTCAAAATAGAGGGGTTCCAGTACACACTGACCAGTTTTTTAGTACCTACGCCAATGACTTTCAAACTTTTAAGTTAACCAGTTTGAATTATTTTATGTCTCTTAACAAATTTCAAGAAAATGCTTCGTTTTAGAGATAAGTCGGAAAATATTGGTGCCTATGCGGCTTACGGTAATCTCTTAATTTTCAAATATTTCTAAATCAAGTCAACCGCTTTCGTAAATAAATGGCAATACCCTGGTACGATAGAGTTGTTCGTTTACTGTCAAAGTAAATCCTTATTTTTTACAAGTTAAACGTTTTTTTATAAGCTAGAAGTGTTCTTGTAAGTAAAAAAAACCAACATGGCTCGTAGACAAGGAATTGTACCCTTTTCTAAAATGATGGATATGATTTTAATCATGATGGGTAAGATTTACATATTTCTGAAAACTGTAAACATTTATTTATATTTCTCGATTAGGAATATGTGACTTCAATGTTAGTTTAGCTGTTAGGCGCTATGCCGAAAAATTTCCCAATTGATTTCATCCCAAAAGAAAATAATTTTCATATGGTTAACCATCTAAGGGAGACTAGAAATTTGAGGAAAATACGGAGAGGTAATTGCGGCCGACTCCGTGCGATTCAACCTGAACAGGAAGAAGAAAATTTAAGAATTATTGAGGAAACACGGAAAATTAGTACCAGGGTGTTGTTAAACAGATCAAAAACATAGGGAACACTCAGGTACACACTATTTTACGGAGTCGGTAGCTGTACCCATTCCATCTCCAAAAAGTACGGGCTCTTTTGCCTCAAGACTTCGAAGGAAGACTTGTATTATATATTTGGTTATGTGAAATGAATAACCGAAATCTGCATTTTATCAAAAACATTTTGTTTACGAGATAAAGCTACATTTATGAGAAACGGGACGACAAATATTCATAACACACACATATGGGCTGAAGAAAATCCTAATGCCATAGTAGAGACTCATCATCAAGTAATCTTTAAAGTCAATGTGTGGGCAGCATTTTCTTTTGGGTTCTGTATTTTTACCAGGAAACTTGATTGGTCATTCATTTTTGCAATTTTTTTCAAAACACACTGCCCGATTTACTTAATGAATTGCATTTACATGTAACACAAAATATTTGGTTTCAACTAGACGGTGCTCTTCCTCATTTTGCTAGAAATATTAGAAACTATTTGAATCAATTCTTTCCTGATTGCTGGATTGATCGGGACCGAAATACTCCTGTTCAGTGGCCACCCCGTTCCCCAGACCTTACTCCCTTGGACTATTCAGTCTGAGGATTTATGAAAGAGTTTGTGTATATGGTTCCGAATTTAAGCGAGAATCGTTTAAGGAAAGAATCCTTCAAGCTGAAGGGTAGTTCAGGTTGAAGCCCAATATATTTCGAAGTCTAAGATTTTCTTTAATAAAGAGAGCTCGTATGTATTTACAAAACATGGAGGTCATATTAAACAATTTCTTTAGACTGGCTATTTTTTATTTCTTTTGTTTTTTGTTACTAACGAATTATGAATAATTTTAAGAAAATAAAGTGTATTAAATTTGTTATCTTGTTATAATGCTGCTAATTTATAAATAATTGTAGATTATTTAATCCATTGTGCCTACCAATTTCTTGTCTGGGCGCCATTGACTTTAGAAATAGTTATTTTTGGCTTGTCCTTTATTATTAATATTTTTGTACATATTGCAAAATTTTAATAAATTGTTTGGTTTTAGTATTTGAAAATTATGAAATTACCGTAAGCGGCGTAGGCACCAATATTTTCAACTTATCTCTAAAACGATGCATTTTTTCGAAATTTGTTAAAAGACATAAAATACTGGGGGGTCAGTGGGTACTGGAACCCCTCTATTTTAAATATGTGACAATTAATTTTCGTTTTTTTTTTTGCTTCAAAAGATGGACTCCTTAAGTTGAAGCACTACCAAATTTTAAATAAATATCTTAAGAAATACTCGTTATTTAAAAAAAATGTATTTTTAAATTTCAAAACTTTGACACTCTGTAAAATTAAAATTGGCATCGTGAAAGTGGTATTATTTTTGCTCAAGGAATCCATGGTTACCGGATTGGCCTCCTTTTTCCGGACACCCTGTATAACGGAAATTGCAATGCAGCAATGACGTTTAGTTTATCATTTATTCGTATATATGATTGATATAACAAAAATTCTTGTTTTTTGCAGCCGACTATGTTAAATGTCACTAAATATTTATTTCGAATAGACATATTTTTATTTCTTTCCTGATGATAACATGTATATTTGTGTAAAGCTTGAATTTTTTCCAATATTTTAAAGTTAAAGCCAATTATGATTCCTATTTGAAAAAGAAAGTTGGACTTCATACCTTAAAATTTAGTAAACTTGACGTGACTTATTCTATGTTGAAAAGTGTTTCTATGGAGTTTTTTCTGCTTGAAAAATATCCACAAATAAAAAAGTTATAATACTTTTTCGAAATCTACTAAATGTTAGTTTTCGCCCATATCTTGAAAATGGTTAGATATATTAAAATGCAGTTTTGATCCACCGACATTTAACGAAAATTCAGCTCTAGACTTCTTGGTCTGTTTTATCTATGAATGAACTGCAGAAAATGCATAGGTACTTACTGAGTATACTATTTCCGTAATAAACATTACCATCAATTTTTAATCACCTTTATGTTTATTTACACTAACCTAGGTACCATAATAAAATAAATTTTTTTACACAAATATTACCAAACGTGAAAAATAAATATAGTACTAAATTTGTAACTTATTTAAATATCAATAAGCAATTTATTTTTTATTAATTTGATATTTAAAAAACTTTCACTTATAGGACCCATCGTATCTTTATTTTGATATAAAATATACGTTAAAATTGATTAGTATTTTTTGAATATTCATTCATATTTAACATTTATTTCATCTACAAACTATTTAACCTTTATCATATTTCCAAAATAACATATGTATAATAAATAAACAATAAATTGAGCATGTTGGTACACCTGTCATGTGTAAATTATTCATATAAGAAAATTAATACCAGTAGGTATTTAATGGGATACCTCCAAATAGTAAAAAAAATATCAAACGTTCAAAACATGTATGCTAATCTTGTCTTTACTTATTAAGTTTTTCCAAAGAACAAAAATGTTCCCTACAAGCATCTTTATAGTGAATTATTTTAAAATAATTTCGTAAAGGCATGTCAGTTATTTTTCAACAGATATGGTAAAACCGGCTAGGTTGCATTTAAAAATAATAGTTGATTTCTTATGTTTATCTGTTTCATCTGTCTGTTCAAATTTAGTTTTTTCCTGCACGGGGTGCATCTAAAGATCGTCTTAAAAATCTTTCCTGTTGAGGCAAATGCATTTTTTTATTTACTTACCCATATTTGAACACTGCTTCACTTGGGTGGCTGAGCCGTAAACAGCTAGGCACAAAACAACTATAAGAAATTTCATTTTAATGTATTCAGCAATACTGATAAAATAAACAATACACTTTTTTCAATAAATCTGGTAGTACTCGTTACTATGTCAGTAACTAACTAATCCCCAGACTACTACGGTACCACACAATCCACTCTCTCTTTAACAATGTACTTAAATAGTCTCCCGTCCTCTTCACCTGTTCAATTCTGTTACACTGGACTTCCGAGTGTATGGTACTTAATATTCATTCAATAAAATTGAAGAGATGACGTATCGATAGGTACATCGATTTATTTGTTTGTTGCACAGGATCGGACTTAAAGTACAAAATATTCAAAAATAAATAAAAACCGTCAGTGTAGACATCCGAAGATAATTATTGTTATTGAAGTTTTGTTTTTTTTACTCTAATCTGTAATTTTCCTGATTTATTTATAAGTTATAAATCTTTCTTAATAAATTGTTTTCAAGATAACTGGAAACTAGAATCAATAATATTCTAATTCATCCAAATTTAGAAAACTAACAAAATAATAATTGAAGCTGTAGCTATTTCCATAATTAAAGAATATGTGAGATTCTACAGGGTGTCTCAGTTAATCGTGGACATAAATTCAACTCAATATATAATGGTTTAACCTAATTTACCTACAGTGTGTCTTATTTAAGAGTGTAACAGCGTAATAATACTTTTGTTTTTTGTCCGATTTAAATCAAACTGGTCTGAAAAGATAGAGGTCACCAAGGTCTATTTATGACCACAAAATCACTTTCCATCTTTAAATGCAAGGCCATCTATCTATGATGCTAAATTATATGAAAGAAATCAACAAATCATAGTAGGCATTTTTTACAACAAATTTTATTAACAAAACTTGCTCGGACATTCAAACCCCGAATCCGAAGTTTAGTTAAATTCTAAAAGAAAATGAGGCTTTGGCCATTGTAGATGGCCTTGCATTTAAAGATGGAAAGTGATTTTTGTGCTCTTAAATAGACTTTGGTGACCATATCTTCTAAGATCAGTTTAATTTATATCGGACAAAAAGACAAGAATTATTACTCTTAAGTGAGACACACTGTATATAAAAAATTGCACTCTTCAGGAGATATGACCTTTCAAAGTTGACCCAAAAATTTCGAGAAAATTCATAACTTGTAATCTGTTTGAAGCACCGTCTTCCAATTTGACACACAAACACCACTAAGCTTAGTCCAGGCAAATTTGAAAGTAATTGAAATACCGCAAGGTGTTATCGAGGGTGTCCCCCTTAAAATTGAGAGTAAATTTTTTATACTTTTATTAATTTAAAAAATTATTTTATTTATATGTTAGCTTATAGCTAAATGAAACGCCGATCAAGACAAAAGTAATATATTTCAGTACTTACTTATTAAAATAAAGAAAAAATGCAAAGCAAGAAATACCGCCAACAGACACACCCAACTTCCTCACAGAATAATAATTCCCTTTCCACACTCCGTCGCCACCTTCACATCATACATTAGCTGACGTTATGTCCGCTAGATGGGGCTACTATAAAGACCGTTAACATATACTTTCTTCAAAATACACTTGAAGATTTAATAGACGATTTGTCGTTACCACTTTGACACGAAATGTGATTAATGCATAGTTGCGCACCTTCACATTTTAGCGCTAATGTAACAAACTGTTTGAATGAAACATTTCCAATTAAATAGATAGGACGAGGAACTGGCCCCCTAGATAACCAGACATCAATCCTTGTGATTTTTAGATTTGGAGAGCACTGAAAGAACAAGTATATTCTACACCAGCTCCATCTGAAGAACAACTGTGAAACGGGATTCTAAATAATTGCAACAATAAATTATTGTCCTCGTAATTGTTTTACAGTATAATCGTAAAGTCTGACAATAACATTTGTGAAGTAATTGTGTTGCATATTACTGGTGTGGTGAATTCGGCCCCAAGGTAAGTAAATGTCGTGACGATTTAAATTTTGTTGCCGTTTATGTTGATATTTGATGGTTTGATCTATGAAATGATGACACCAAGATGCAAAGTAGCGTATTATTATTGCGATATCATCTACTTACGTAGATTTACTAACAATACATCCTGACTCGTTCAATTCTTAGATAGCTGCCGCTAGCACCAAGTTAAATAGAATTGCCTTACAACATAAACATCACAGAAATTAGACAACCTCCGATTCCAAAACCGAAGCTGCGCGGACGAGGATTACATTGACGAAACACAACCACACACACATAACACAACCATTCTCACCGACATTGCATGTGCCGGTATCGGGATTCAAACCCACAGCTACGATAAAGAGATTATCTAGTCACAATTGGCATCGCACACTCTAGCCAACTACTCTACCGAGCCGGTGGAGAAGTTGGCTTTAAAAGATACTTTACAAATTCAGAAATTCTTCACTATTCTGCTGTTGCACTCTGACAGTTGCTCTAGATTCTGTTAAGGTACAAATAAACTATCCTAGCTTAGCAGTTGGTGAATAAGATTTACAGGAAACAGCTACACAGCGGACAAAAGCCATGACCTGCGTTGAATATAACCTACAAGTCTTGTCTGGTAGATCTTTTGTCAAGTTTTCGCTAGACATAGACCGGTTTCGAACTTGTTATGTTCAGTCACCAGGGTTAGAGGTTGCAGCTCTTGGTACCTCCTTGCAGATCGCTATCAGCCAGTAAGATATCAGTGATGTCTGACGTGTATTAGCACTGACTACCAGAGGGATACACTTATCAGTCACTATATCTGTCTTGCTTAGTCTAATTTAGACCAGCCTGGTTTGCTATTATTATTTGTCTTTTCTATGTCTAGCCAGGAATTGACAAATGGTCTTAGCTACCAAATAAGTCTTGCAGGTTAATTCAACGCAGGTAGGGGCTTTTGTCCGCTGAGTAGTTTTTTCCTGTAAATCTTATTCAATATATAGTTTAGCCCACCAGGGTTAGAGGGCGCAGCTCTTGGTACCTGCTTTGCAGGTCATTATCAGGCACTAAGATATCAATGTCTGACGGGTAGTAGTACTGAGGGATACACATCACTCACTATATCTGCCTAGCTTAGCACTTGACCTTGGACGCGCACTGATCTACACTCCGCTCTTTCAATATAAAGCGGTTTGGCTTGTCTGTATCCCACACTAGCGATATACTGCTTCTCTCTCTATACCGCCAAAGTGCCAAGCTGGGAACGTTAAGTAATAATTTCTACCAAGTTCTGGGGTATTCCTAGCAGGCTTAAACTTTGCAGCATTTTCTTTCTGTGTACTGTATCATGTGCCTGTTGAAATCTATGAACAGGCTATGACTATCTATGTTATGTTGAGTAGTGGTGAGAGGTATGAAACTTCTCGTATGGTAGTTGTTTCCTGAGTAGTTGTTTTCCTTCAAATCATATTTAATAACAGTACGTTATGTTCATAACATTCACAATATAAATATACATTAATTATTTTCATTACCAGACACTTAGCATTACAATTAATTAGTATTTTTATACCAACCATAGTGAACCTTGAACATACTTCGTGTTAAAATTGCACTAAAGAAAACCGGAATTAATGTGGAAGAATTGGCTTATTGTATTGTTAATTTTATGCAAATGAAATATTAGTTATTTACGAAGGATGATAAAAGCTAGTTTTAGCGACTACACCTGAATATATATTTGACTCATATATGCCTCCAATGTGTCAGAGTATGTACATAAATTATAAATTTTATAAGGTAGAAATTTTTAAATACTGAAAAATGATTACTACATAGCAGATTTTTTTTAGGAAAACCAGGGACCTTACCCTTGCAATACAGGGACTGAAATGTCTATACGAAAAGTTACCACATATAGACCAGAATAAAACAATTGAAGCTATTTACTTCTATCCAAAAGGTAGCCATCAAGAGTCAAATTTCTTATGGAAGTGTATATATTTTATTAAATAACAAACTAGTGCTACGGCGATCAAATTTGGAATATTTATATTATACTGGCAAAACACGTTTTTGGGCAATATTTTTGGTTGTCAGTACTGCGCAAATCCTGGGGCATTGATCCCCAACAAATTTACTGGATCAATGTCATGGTTATCAGACCAACAATGATAATATACATATAGATCTAGCGTCTGGTGGCCGAAAAGATCACAACGCACAAACAAAGACAAACTTTCTGATTTGAAGAGATTACCATGCTTGACCATAACGAAGGCAAGCACCACATCATCAGATGCAATAGAAATCCTCCTGAACTTACCATCTCTTCATATATATTTGAAGAGAAAGGCCAAGTGGACAATGAATATACAGCAACAAGCGGTCATTAATATGCCGCAGACTATTATCATGGAGCGACTACTGGATGACATAGAAAGTTACAGAATCCTGGAATGCCCTCGGCTCATTACTTTGTAGAAATGTCAAGGAAGTGCACAAGCTCATAATTCAACAATAAAACAGTGTTTTTCAAATCAGTAAAGACGAAAGAAGTAAGAAACACTATAATACAATTAGCTGATAAAAAATCAATTGTTATTGATGAGGTTCCTGTCAAATTAGTTAAAGATTGTGTACATAAACTTTCACTATGTTTTACCCATATTATTAACAAGTCCATATTATATGGTATGCTAAAAGCGTCGTTAATTATACCTGCATTTAAGAAAGAAAATGCAGGTGATGTTAGGAAATGGACAAATTTCACTTTTAAGTGTCTTTTCTAAAATTGTTGAGGAAGTAATGGCTGGTAGAATTATAGCATTTTTAAATAAAAACGATTTACTAACATCGTCTCAACCTGATTTCAGAAGTAAGTATTCTACAGAAGCTGTTACAAATGAACTAATTCAATGGAACTAGTTGCTTAATAATTATGTAATGAGAATATTCCTTGACCTCTCAAATACCTTCGACACCTTAGATCTATCATTTGTTTCACATAAATTAAACAAGTTACATGTTAGAGACAATCTAAATTCATGGATTATATTACGAGTACCTTACTGGCTAAAAATTGTAGTCAAGTTAAATTAATTAAAATATTTCAATTAAAATATAACTTATTTATAAAATCAGTTTACTTTGCATTCCCAAAAGCCAGTTTGACAGTTTAATAAACAACAACACTTTCATTGTATTTCATAATTTAGATAAAAGTCGTTGCTAGCATCATGTTTAAAAACTACAAAAAATGCCAGATGTTTACATGTTATACTGAATGTGCCCAAAATGCTGAAGCTGCATAAGATTTATATTTTGAACCATATCCTGAGCGCCGGAAACCCAGTTCAAAATTTTGCAAGATTGGAAAAGAACTTGATGATTGCAAAGTCAAAATATATGCCATTAAATGTAAAAAACTTGTTGAAGCAAATGCAACTGGAGTGGTTTTAGAAAATCCTGAAATCACTACTAGTGAAATATCTCAAACCACGTTTGTGAGCCAAAGGTGTGATCAGAGAATTCTAAAAAAACATAAATTCAAACTATATAAAGTGAGGCTTACTTATCAATTATTCCTTGGTGATTTTTTTAATTGGTTTATCGGAAAATGTGATAGAAATAAAAATTTTCCTCCTTATATCAGGAACGGCGAAGTAAAAGCGACCAGCAATGGAATTTTTAATCGACATCATTGATCCGACAATAACAAACATATTTTTCAACCAAAAAATATGCAAGGGTGATTTGGATATATTGTTGGGCGCGGAATAGTGGGACAACGATTACTGGGATCATTTATCTACGACAAAAATCTCAATATATATACAGTATGTATAATCGTGCATTCATATTTTAAGGGAATTTGTGGAATTATATCTTGACATGGTAACCACTATTAAACTCAGTCTTGTTTGGGAGCCAATGGATGGGAATCCTCGGTCTCGTACTATGGTCTGCAAGTTCCCCTGAGCTTAGTCCACTAGAATTTTTCATATAGGGCTTAGTCAAGGACTTAATATTTAAATCGCCTCCAGAAACGTAAAAGGACCTAAAGTAAAGAGTTAGGGTTGCTGCTAAGCTAAGAAATCAGTTACGACGAGATGTCGACTCTATCTCGAGAAAATGGCGCACAATTCGAAAATTTTTCTTAAATTTTGTTTGCCTCAAATAATAAAATCTTTTTCGTGTTTTAATAGTTTCATCATTATTATATTTTGAGTTCTATAGGTAACGGAAATTGCAATGCTGCAATATCGTTTGGTTTGTCATTTATTTGTATATCAATATATAACTGGTGATATAAAAAAAAATCTTAATATTTGTAGCCAAATATGTTAAATGTCATTAAATATTTATCATAAATAGAAATATGTTTATGTATTTCCTGATAATATAACACCCCAACACATATATTTTTAGAAAGGTTGAATTTTTTGCCAATATTGAAGTTAAAGCCAACTACGATTCCCATTAAAATAAGAAAGTCGGACTGAATATCTTAAAATTTAGTAGTGATAATCTTTTTTTTGAAAGATGCATCTTATTTTATGTTGAGAAGTATCTGTAAAAAGGTTTTACTACTTGAAAAACATAAATAAATAAAAAAAATTCTAGAAGTAGCAGAAACAACCAAAATCAAGCTATTTGAAACATCCTATACATACTAACATATTAAACTTCTAGTTTTCGCATTATGTTAATAGTTTTTATAAAGATAGTACAGATATTTAGAACAGTTGCCATACAACTAAAACTCCAAAGTACACCCTAGTAAGTTGTATAATTTCTAAATACATATCTATATAAGGTTAAATTTTCAAAAAACAATGTGCTCTACATTGATCAATGGGGAACTCTACTATAATCATTTTACAACCAGTAAAATGCTTGAACAACTAATAGATTTAATGTACAATACTCCTTAGTGAATCTGCGATATGATGATCGATGAAAGTTAATGTATTAAATATATTTATCGGACGACGATATCAACCATCATGTAACTATCTATACAGATCGAGTCAACCCAGTGGCGGATTTAGGCTTGCTGCCGCACTAGGCCCCGTTTGATGCGCCGCCCTTTTTGATGAAATGAATTTCATTAATTTTGATCCAATATTTTTTATTTTTAAAATCTTTCTAATTTATTGAAATATAATTTTTAAATATAACTAATAAACATTACAGATGAATAAGTAATAAACTTTAGACAAATAAATAATAAATATATTTTTTTTAATATTAATCAATTTGAAAATTTCTTTTTCCTGGCTTTGTTCCGCGCAAAAACATCGATTATATCGTCATAATCAATTTCTTGAACTAGTTGAGCTTCAATAGACGGTAATGCAAGAGCATTAAGTCTATCTTGGCCCATACTTGCGGGTAAATAGGTTTTTACCATTTTCAGAGTGGAAAAAGATCTTTCTCCTGAACAATTTGTAGCCGGAATACTCAAGAGAATACGTAGAGAAATGTCCACATTTGGGTAAACATCTCGAAGACTCCGTGAATGCAATACATTGCATATTTTTTTGTGCAGAGCGTACATCTTCCGTATTTGCTAAGGAATCTTTGAGTTGACAATGTAAATGAATACATTCATTCCCTAATGTCTCTTCCAAATCATCAGGATACTTATTGACAAGTTTATTTGCAAGATTTTTCAATTCGTTCGTATCTATTTCAGATAAATTATCGAAAAAATTGAAATTTTCGTAAAGCTTTTCATATGCACTTTTACGCCCGGCCAATTGTACACTCAGAGTGTCTAAAATAGGGTAATAAACATTTGTGCGAAAATTTTCCTCAAAAAATTGAATATGAAAAAAAGATGGGATTTATTTTTAATGAAAAATTATTTTTATAAACAAAAAATGTTCTGACTTGAATGAATACCAAAATGATATTTAATACATTCAAATCTCCCGTATTTCTATTTCACACTGAAGACAAATTGAGAAGTTATTCAGATTTAGTAATTTCAAAACGCTTTATACACGTAAGATTAATCTCACTAAAGGAACAAAAAGTAAAAATACAAAAAGTAAAGAATATTACTCGATAAAGGCTATAATTGATCTATTAAAAAATTAACATCTTACCAACAGATTGAAAAGTAAATTAAAAAATTGAATTATAATATATTCTATAGAAAATTTTTTATAAAAACTAATCTGAACCAATTTTTAAAATGGATTGTCTCTACTTTTTTTTCGTCTCTAAAATTTTGGCATTTCAAAAATTTTGCCGCCCTCAAATTATGCCGCCCTAGGCCCGGGCCTCACGGGCCTAGGCGTAAATCCATCACTGGTCAAACCGTTAACAACATGACTAACGATATGCTCAATTAACAGTCGCTCCATCCATAATCCATTCACAACAGCCAAATAATAGGGACAAAGTGCCATCTAACGATTGGTAATTCAATCGTTAAAGAAATAAAATATGAAATGTATCGAATGTCAATGCCATCTAGGTAGTAAAGGTATAATAATTAATATCTCTGTGCAGTTTTTCAACTGTGTTTAAATTGTTACAGGTATCTTACTCATGAAGTGGGTTGGGACCTTTGGTGTGAAGATAACACCAAACAGCCATACACCATTTATACGAATTTCTCAATGATATCTGGTATAGGGGGCCGCCATACTGTGGGCAATCTAGTTACATTTCAATTTATTATTGGTAAAAATTAGTGATTTTGAGTTGGCCTCACTGGGTTCCAATTTATAACTTTTATACTCACCTAACCTTACATAAATAAGTAACTTTGAAAAAGAAAACATATTCTTTTTCCGACACGTTAGGGAATTATATTATTACTTTTGTGTGTCATATTAGTTGTCAAAAAACACCCTCTGACGTAAAGACACTTTTAACATTTTTCTTTCAACAATTGTCTCAATTTAAACTAAATAAAGTAAATTTATAGTGCATCAAAATTAAACTGTGCTAAAGTTTTGAACATGAAAACACAATTATTATAAATGTTTCGTCCATGACTGGTATATTTTCTTTTAGTTTGAAACCCCTTTCGTCACAAAATGATTGGGAAATATTTTCGTATCGAATTATTACTTACCATAATATTTTTACATGAATTTTCTTTAGTTTGTATGATAATTTTTTCCACTGACGCTGAGTTAAATCGTTTTTTGGTTAATTTTTTAAAATTTAAAACAAAACTGGTGACAGATGTCAAAACCAGAAAACACGTCAATGTACAAAAACAAATTACTACAAAATATTTTCAGTAGGATAATATAATTAGATTATTCTCACTATAATAACAATATAATTGGAAAAAATTAAACATTTGGTCAAAAATACTTTAAAACACTAAAAAATAATCACGGAAATAGACTAATGTGTGTGGTAAACACGATTTAAATATCCGCGGTCTCATAATTGGTTAACATGCAGCCAATATAAATTGTCCACAATATGGCAGCTTACATGTAGGGGACATTTTATAAGTATTGAACCAGAAATCCAGATTATATTGAGAAATTCGTGACCATATACTGCACTCGACGTGCTTCCCTCTCAGTAAGGAGAGGTTTGAAAAAGAAAGGGCACTGATTAAGGACATAGCTGCGAGTAATGGATATTCTGTAAGTTTAATGAGGACTACCGCGCTTGAATCCACCACGAGAGGCGCTAGTGTACGGAAAGCTTAATGTCACTGAACGTTAATGTTTACTGTGACTTCTTAACGCTAGTTTTTAGTAACTTTTATAAAAATTAGCTAAAAAACATTTAATACAATGATGGCAGAAGGAAAAGTAGTAATTTACTTGCTCAGTAGGGAAATTATTGTACTTATCAGAAGTGTCTCATGTCATTAAAGTTAGGTTATATCAAGAATGAGCATGATGGAAACGAATGTATTATTATTACTCACGATTTTCTGTAGTAGACTCCATTGGTAACGCAAATCGTCAGAATTAAAATGTTTCTTACAAACACACGAATTTTTCGAAGGAGTAAAGTCATCTCTATCAAACATTGTTTTAGGCGGGTTTTGTCTATCGGAAGCATATGTCCGCCTTTCGTTTCCGAACAAAATAGAACTGCACAACACTGAGGCACAATTAACAAGGTTTTTTATTTGCTGGTGTACGAAGTAATTATAATAAAACACTATAAACATTTCCCGCGCCTAATAATAACTTTTGACACGACTTTACTCGACCAGTGGCGCCAACTGATTAGCCTAAAAACGTTAGCCCTCATCGATTAATAAATTGGAAACGTTAATTTAAAGTGACATTTTGAAATTCCTCGACCTTCCAAATGAAAGAGAAAATCCGAAATTCGAATCGATTCCATGTGACCCTCAATACCCCCCGTAGGTATTGGTAATATTTTTAAATATATAGGTATGACAGTGGTTCATTCATTGGGAAATAAACTACAACAACTTTTAGGCAATCCAAAAGATAAAATTGAAACAAACGGAAAGTCGGGATTTACGAAATTAGTTGTATGGACTGTAATCAAAAGTATGTTGGACAAACTAGACGATCATTCAAACTAGATTCAAGGAGCATATGGCTTATCTCAAATATGGTAAAAACAGATAAGTCTAGTGTTGCCCAACATGCTTTTGAGAACAACCATTAAATTAATATTAGCAATTTAAAATTATTTAGGAATGTAACAAGTACTAGACATCTGGATGCATTTTAAAGCTTGGAAACCATAAAGTGTAAAAATAGAATGAACAGTGACAGAGGGCCAATCTCAAATAGCCCGCTTTATTGGTTAGTGGGTCACGGTTCACCGAACAGCAATATATGGTGTTTTGGTGTTCCATGGAAAACTACGTCAGTGTTAGATTTCCTACAAAAATACGAACTTTCAAATAGGTATCTACACTCGGAAGAAAGAGCAGGGGTTTGTTCATGTTCAAGCTTTACTGTTGTTGTGCGTAATGCGTTTAAGACATGTCTTCTGGGAATACCAGAGTCACATGTTGTAATATACTGTAAATATAATACGTACTAACATTCATTGTGGAGAGTGTTGTTCGTTTGACATTGATATTCGTGCTCCGATCGTCCCATCGTGCTGGCAACGGGCGGGCGACGGTAAACTGCGCATACCGCTAGTCGTGTTACTAGCAGTCTGGCTCGATCTGTATATCGATATTTAATTATTTCCTTAGAGAATCGCCTCCAAGTAAACTAGATATGAAGTATACGAAGATACTTCTCATCGATACTTAACTATAGTATCAATGTTAATTATATAACAATGTCAGCCTTTATTATCAGATGATGATGACGAAATATAAATACCACTTATAAGTACCGAAAATGGTATCGAGATTTTTCCCGATACTTTGACCACTCCTGGTTAACAGGCCCTCATTTTTCGAAACAATCACTTTACATTTTATGATTCTGTGTGCTCGATAATATCTTGTAATTATTAAATCCTACATTATAAAAAAACTGAGAAATACTGTAATTTGTTTGTCAATAACATAAACAGTCCTCTGCTGTCGGTCAAATATCCACAACAATTATTTTATTTTGTTGCTTTCATGCAGGTTATTTTTTTTTCTACACATTGCACACAAACAATACACATATTAAAAAAACGACAAATATTTTATAATTCAAAATTGATTCAACAGGTTTAGGAGTTAAAATATACAACAACAATTGTAATTTATTGAAATAACATTATGATGCCTAACACTATGTACAAAGCGCCAATGATTTTTTTATACATATATGTACAGAAATCAAATGTATTATATACAAAAATTATGCAATGAATATATCAGCACAAGAGCGGAAAACTTCTTGGTTGCCACAACCGAGTGCCCCGGTGCCATCCTCACAGACTCCCCAAGAATTTCCTGAAAAAATACAGTACTATCAAATACCTATAATTTTTCAAAGTACCTAATTAACTTCGATATTGTCACAAAATAAATTTTATTTTATTTTTGCACTTTAGTTTGTAAACAAATTTATTTTTTTATTTAAAACGTTCCATAACCACTCTTCACACTGTATACTTAATCATCAGTATAACGTGCAAATAATTTGGTGTTCGTCATAATTAGATATAACCACAAAAAAAATCGGCTTCTTCATTATACCGATTAATTTGCCAATTGGATAAGCCCAAACAGATGTTAGGTATGTTTAATTCGTCATTGGTGATTTACTGCTGCACATATGAATACATATGTCAACTCAATGTGGACTAACTGATAAGAAATAATATAAAACATGTACTTTCGTCAGGGGCGGGCTCGAGACATATTACGTAATTTTAGCAATCATTTCGATTGATGGTAACAGAAGTAATATACTATACATCTTTTTCTAGATCCTTGTTATGCGTACAACGTATTTCGATTTCTTCAATTTTTAAGTTGTTCCTCACTTCATTCCCCTCTTTACTGTTTGTTACGGCCGTATGCATGGTCGTCCTTTGGCAACACGCCAGCCGCCACTCAGCAATGAATAAACCTTATGTATTTCATACATAGGACTCATTTATTGCTGAGTGGCGGCTGGCGAGTCGCCGGAGAACGACTAGGCATACAGCTGTAAGTGTTCCTTGTTTTATCTAACACTAGTAAGATAAATAGGAGACCCTAATATGTATAAGAATATAATAAAAAATGGATACAAAACACAAGGATGGGCAAGTTTAATCTAACTTTTAAATAATCTTTACATCTAATCAGAAGCAGTAGTCTCAAATATGACAGATGAAATTTATTTAATTAGAGGCAATAAAACCTAATTAACAAATATTTACACACCAAGCATCGTATCGAAATAGACAAATTCTATATATCATTGATAAGATTCTAAATATCATAGACAGATGTTTATTGGTTAGTACTGGTTCCTTTATGAATCAATGTCGAATAACCTAGACCTAGACCTAGACCTAGAACGGGAAAGAAGTATTGTGTTAGTTTGATCCTACGACATAGTGGAGAAATCAAAATTCTGAACGGCTTCATATTTAGGTAAATTTTCGTGACAAATTGAAGAATATGTGTAAATCCAAGTGTGTAAGTATGTGACTGAGATACTAATGTAACATCGGACAAAAAAGTTGGAGATATGAAATGTAACGAGGTGATTTTTCTGGTATTAATGTTCCGTTATTCTACTACGTAATCTGGACCGTTCTGCACTTAGGTACACCCTGTATATAACAATTTGTATTTATTTTAAACAATTGTGTCTCAATTGGTTAAAATTGTTTTCTTTTTCAGGATAATCTTGTTATTTTATTTTTATAATTATTTTATTTATATTCAGTACTGCTCGCATAAAACCTAGTAACAATGATTATTTATAAATAATCTACAATATAAAAGTTTAAGTAATTTAATTGAAATATTAATCCATGGCCGTTTTAATTATTTTCTTTTTGGAAACATAGTTTTAAAATTATGAGAAAGCGATTCCCAGTCTCAGAATATTTAATAAACATTTGTTTATGTCAAATAATGCAGAGAATTTGTATAAACGTATTTCGCTAAGCTTGCTTAGAGAATGTATGCCCCTGCCCTGCACATCAGACGAAATTCCATTCCTCGCGCAAAGAATCACGTGACTTTCTCACCAACCGTTGAGAAGAAAACTGCTCACGTTGACTGAAATATTGACTTGAATTCACTTCTTCGATCCATCAGCTACAGTTCCAGTGTGCGCCGCAAACAACAGTGGTAAGAATCATTTCTGTATTTATCTGCTTTGAACCGCTTGTATTCAATTTTTTTGTACTTTACCGTTTTTTTTGTGTATATGTATACCTACCAAATACGAGCTGTCAGAGATATTTCGGTAGTTCCACGATTCAGTAATTAAATAGGATTTAATTATCTATTCAGAAACACGCTCCTGGAGAATACCGTTTTTATTTGATGTTTTTATGTATATGAACCGATTGGATTCTAGTATCACTCGTTGAGGATAGAATCCAATTCTAGTGTAATAGTAGAGAACTACTAGTCAAATTTTTAGTGTCACTCGGTTGAGGATAGAATCTAATCAAGTAGTCCACGAATTAAAACACGATTGTACCCCAGTAAGGTGCATAAAAGACAACCTAGCTATATAACGCCCTTCGGGATCATCCGGATTTTTCAGTGTAGATTTTATGATACTAAACACCAATTGAATTCTAGTGTCACTCGTTGAGGACAGAATCCAATTTCAATGTTATAGTTAGGAAACACTCCAAATAAGAACACACTGTTGTTTACACGTTTATACAACGTTAATTAACGTTTACATAACGTTAATTAACGTTATATAAACGTTAAAACAACAGTGTGTTCTCATTGGCTTACTAGCGAGATTTTTAGTGTCACTCATTTGAGGATAGAATCTGACCAAGTAGTCCGCAAGTTAAACCTCGTTTTACCCTAATAGGGGACATAAGGGCTACCTTAGTTGTATATTCTCGATTAGACATTTCTCAAGTAACCATTAGTCCCTAGATTAATATCCTGCCGAAGTGTCACGCTTGTATATCGTAACCACTTGCACCTGGACCGTTTTGCACATACCGCCTGCTGTAATGCCGCTTTCGCACTAACCGCTGTAAACACATTAACCGCTTGCTAAATAGCAGTAGAAAAATAGTAGTTTCCGTAACTTAGTTACATTTAATTTACCTGCTTGCATTATCATTATGTATTTCAATAGTAATAGATTCCGTAACTTAATCGCATTTGATATACCTGCTTGCATTATCACAACCTCTTGCTTGGTGTATTGGTCTGCTTTTTCTGTTACCTGTATTATTGGTTACACTCTTTAATATTTATTGTTTTTATTTTATGAAGTCAGTCTTAAATAAAATAGAGTAAGTGAAGTTGAAAGTCTGTCTTTTATTTAAAGCATAAGTAATAAATCTGTTCATACACCGAGAATCATTTTCGGCAGGTAAGGTAAAGTTGTCCATTGCGACGCAACCGATAACCACACACATAGACCACCTGGACATTCCGTTTCTTCACCGAGTTATCTTAGTGTCTATCATACCGCTGATAGAATAAAGTGGTGTTCCTACACTTTAAAGTAGCTCGTGACCGTACCGTACATAAAAGTTCAAAGTACCGCAGCTGTACTTAAAGGTGCCAAAATGCACGTAATGCAAAACACCATTTCATACGTCACAGAAAGTAGGGAAATGCAAACTTGTTGACCTATATGGAAGATAGGATATTACTGTATAATTTAGTAACCACTACAAGCTTAAATTTGCACTATATAGGCTTTCCCGGCTCAACTATGTAGGTAATGAGTGTAATGACTCACCACACTCACACTACACAAATTTTATTTATATTGTATTATAAAAACAGTTTATTATTGACTTACCTACTTAAGGCCAGTTTTATAATTTCAGTTTAACTTGGAGATCATATTTTAAACTGGATATAAGCCAATCAGTTATCAGCGTTTAAACTCTGAATTATAGTTAAACTGAGATTTTGAACAGGCCCTTAATTATTATTATTTTCATTAATTAACGAATTAATTAGTAAATACTGTAAAAAAACAATTGTCTCCATCCATATTCTGCTGATACTAACTGATTTAGGTAAATGCATGTTTAAATTTTGTATCTTTTTTTATATAAACTACATTTGCCCATGCGGTATGATTAAAAGGTAAAAAAACTCAGAATTATTATTATTACAACTATTTACTCTTTAATTTTATATCTGATCTATCAAGTTGTTTAACATTGACGTTAACCTTCAGCAAATACATATATAATATAATTATTTTTATACAAACATAAAACTAGTTGTTTTGACCTCAATTATTTAAAACAAAATCGACGACCTCGATAAAACAATAAAACTTACCCGTCTTGTAGTGCCATCTAAGAACGCATCGCTCACAAGTCAATCCCGCAGGGAGTTGTACCTGATTTATTACTTTGTAATCATTAGAAGCCACACTGTACGCAGCCGAACCATCAGCAAGTTTTAGATCTTGAAAACAACTGTCACTTTCTGGTAGGTTAGGATCATCTAAGGAGCAAAGACTGAAATATAAAGCGTTTTTGATTATTGAGGGTATACGTATATTCCTCTCATTCGACTATTGTTTTGTATAATTTAATATTCATATTTTGTAAAGGTGACATTGGGATCTCGCTTATATTAAGTTTTATTACTTCATTGGGTATGTAAATATGGCAAGCATACTTTAATTTTTGTCTGAAAAAAATTATGGAGTTTTTTTTTCTAATTTTTACAGAGCACTTCTTCAACAGACAACTTAGAAATTTAGTCACAGATGACTAAATTTAACACTGGTATGCGTAGTCATTCTCCGGCGACTAACCAGCTATCACACAGCAATGAATGAGTCTTATGTATTTCATACATTAAACTCATTCACTGCTGAACGATAGCTGGCGATTCGCCGGAGAACGACTATGCATACCAGCCCAAGAATTTCTTATATAAACTATTAATAAATTATTCTGAAATTGCTTCCCTGAAGAAATTGCGGGCGCTCAGATGTTTTGTACGAGATAATTGTTAAATAATTAAAAAATAAAAAATTAAATTTAAATTAGAATAATATAATTTCGGTGTTATTCGGAAAATAATAATTCATAGAGCATTTCGGGATCAGTAGTTTCATTAGGAAGTATTTTCAAAATCGAGTTTGTATGTGAAACACCAACTATATTTTTAAGCTCTACCTACTGGTGAATAGTCTCATAATAATTTAAAATCACCCTGTGTGGTATAATTCGTTTTATTACAGGTTAATTTTTTCCTATATATAAACCATTTTATTTTTTGTCTATTTTTTGCATGTTTTGTACAGGATAAGTTTCATAAAAGGTCCACCCCACTTATTTCGTTAATTCTAAACATATTTTCTAGTTTTATGATTCTATCTTATGGCATCTTTTATGTATATTCCGCATTTGGGCTCAAACTTAAAGTTTAAGTGGACTGTAGAAACAATTACTACTTGTCATCTTTAATATATTATAATTGTTGTGTCATAATCAATTTAAATAATATTATTCCATTATTGTGGTGCAATATTGATTAGAAGAACGACGATATATTTTAGAAGTTTTCCTATTATGTAACAAAATCTCGAACTAAACAAGAATACATAAGAAAATTTCCAAACTGTGTTACCCTGTGTCATAAAACTTCCAAGCGAGTTTATGAAAATTTAAAAAGTAAGAATGATTTAAGAAACCAAAAGAGAAGTGAAGTAAGAATCATTACAAATGAGGAATTGGAACTAAATGTTCTACTTCTCTTTTCAAGAAAATCCCAGCCACTCAACTTACAATACAACCGACCATTTCGAAATTTCACAAACTATTATTGAAGGAAAGAGAAATAAATTGAAGCCATACCATATTCTTCTCGCTCAAAGACTTCAGGAAAATTATCTAAATAGCAGACATATTTTATGCAGAAGTTTTAATAAGACACGACCTTGACGAAAGTTCTTCCGAAATGGTTTTATGGACTGATGAGTCCTTCTCAACCTCAGGCGTATATAACAAAAAAATTCACGTCTGCTCTACAGAAGATCTACATGCTGTTGGTAAAATTAAAAAAACAAGCACTACATATTGACAGTCTTCCTGTCAATACATAGTGTGTTCTTTTTTAGAGTTAAAATTATTGGCGCGATTTTTAGTAATTTTGTTCTACATGGTGAAAGGTATTTAAACTTACTTGAAACGATATTAAGGAATATTTGGATAATATTCCTCTTTTATATCAAGAAAATATAATCTGAGAACGGCACGGGGCTCCAGTCCATAATGCTGAAATGCAACAAGTTTTCTTAATAACAAATATGAATTATGGATTGGTGGTAATAGAGTCATTTATTGACCTAAAAGAAGACCCAATCTAAGCCCGCTAGACTTCTTTATCTGGGGCACAATAAAGAGAAAATCGATAAGAATGATTATATAGATACCGTAGAGAACTTAAAAGTAAAAATAAGATTATTACTTCAAGAAGGAAACTTAGAAAGTGTTCACACTAACTTGCTTAAAAGAGTCGAATGTGTACAGAAAAAGAAAGAGGATATATAGAAAATTTCATCATAAATGGTAACGTTTAAAATCTATGATTTTGTAATTCTTTTTTAAAGATTGGTAAAAAGGAGTTAATACATTTAGTTGAAAAATAAATAGAATTATATAAAAATTTGATGATTCTTATACTATTATCTTCCTTATTTGTGAAATAAATTGGATACTATTATATATATTTATGAAATCGCTCCGAAGAGCCCTATCGAATTATCGAAAGATATAGGGAGTTTATTTGAACCCAGATTCAGAATCTACGTAAAAGATGTCATAAGATAGTATCATAAAACTAGAAAATATCTTTAGAATTATTGAGTGGGGTGGAACCTATATGGCATAAGAAAGTATAACCTTTCTTTTTCCAGAAGATTTTGTTGCCATAACTAAACCTATTGATTGATATTTATTTCCTCTGCCCATTTATCCGCCCGCCGTCCATCTATCGGTCTAAGCATATCGCACATGGGCAACAACAGTGTCATAACTCCAAGAAACTGATTTTTAGTATTTTTGATGTATCAAGTGTAAAATTAGTCATATTTTATGTTGCAACAGTGAGATAAAGTTAATTCCAAAGTTAAACCACTATGGCAACACAGTCATATCTCCAGAATTGATTAACACATTTTCGGCAACAAAGACATATCTACAAATATTTTAGTTAAATTTAATTTTTCTAAGAAGCATAATATGTAAGTAATACAGTTGCTTATTATTATACATTTTATAAAAAATCAAATCGTAATTAAGTCTTATTTGAAAAATTAATATACAAATCAAATTGTGTCAAAATCTTTTAAGTTCGTTTTCTCAAAACAAATATTTTGCCACTTATGACACTGTTGTCGCCCATGTGCGATATGTACATCTGTTAGTGTGTATTCTCAAATACCACTCTGTTCCACATAGATTTCGCATTATATTACTGATGGTAAAGTTGTTTTTGAAAATGGTAAAATTTGAAAAACGAAAAGACCAAATATTGCAATTAATCTATAATTATTATCTTAGAATGTTACCTATATGTTATTGTGCCCAAATGGTTTGCGGTAAGCACAGATGTGACATCAATTACACTACCAGCTGAGTACACTCCAGAAATAACTCCATTTCCATATGTCCCAGTATTCTCGTTACTCCTTGGTTGCGGATCCGCGTAATTGTCTCCACATGGTCCACATCTGCCGCCATTTTGAATATATTGCGCCTGTAAAAATAAATTATGAAAATATTTAATGATAGTACGAGTAGTAGGAATAGGGATACCTAGGATATAAAAACGTAAGTTCCTAAAAATATATGGTTTCCTCACAGTGAAGATTATATAAATTAACATAATATAACAGCATATGTTTCCATAATTACAATGTCATACAGAATGCAGACTTTGCTCAGTAGTATTTACATATTCGATGTATGTACATCTAACCTCGAATATGAAAGATGTAGAACATACACTCCACACATGACCAGATATGTGGACAGACTTTCTTATTAGGGATACTGATCCTCGTTGCACTACCACATACATTGTGTGACTTTTTTGGTTTATTTTGATTTATGAAAACTGCACCAATTTTTATTAATTACTAGCTGTTAACCCATGACTTCGTCCTCGTGGAATTCTGGACAATATATTAAAAGTTTTGTCAGCAAGCACTCCACTGTCCAACTCCTAGTTTTGGCCTACAGGACCTCTTTGTAGACCACATTGATGGTTCTTTTCTCGAGTGCTTGAATCACCAGGCTGCTGGGTGAGCTCACTTTGGAGCAGGCCACGTAAACTTGACCATGCGAGAAGCAGTCCTGCCTCAAGTCAATCCTTGTTAACTTCAGTGACTGTCCCTACAACTTGTTAATAGTCGTAGCAAAGCAGACCTTGACTTGAAGGAGAATTGGTCTCTTGAACTGGCAAAGATACTCCGATGGTTTGATTGGTATACATGGTATGAACACCGATTCCCCTCGAGCACAACCGAACACTGTGGTTTCGATAACACTTCTGTGGAGGGCTCTCACTCGCAGTCGCGACTTTTGAGTTGGGGTTCCGCAGCAACATCACTGGAGCACCACTTTGAGAAGAAGCTTGTGTGCTGGGAAGCCAGGTGAGTTGAAGGTGTTGAGAAATTCCAGGGACAGTTGATCGCATCGTCAATATGCACTAAGTTCTGAGTCCACAAACTGGTACAACATTTCTACCACTTCAAACAAATTAAGTGGCCCGGTTGTTCTTTGAGGTCACAATTGCACACTCCACATCCAATCTATAGACTTATTTCCGATATCGACGATATCAGGGTATATTATGACTATGGTCGCCACGACTAAGCCCACATCTGCAGGGATGGTCACCTTTATTGCACTGATAGGCACAGTTAACAATGTAATTATTTACAACAGTAATAAAATTGACCTATAAACGCAAGCAGTATCGTGTTATCGAGAGAAATGTCACATTTATAATGAGTCGATGCTGCGCAGCACTGCTACTTATATATATTCTCGTGGTGTAGACAACGCACTCCCCCCCCCCGTATCTCCTATTTCTATAGGAGCTTTTGCTGGGTATTTAGCATTTTGTATTGAAGAGGAATAATGAAAGTACAAAAAATTCAATATTTCAACCCCTATTGCAGATAGGCGATTGCAATTTTTTTTATTCAATTTGTCAAGCAAAATTCTACTAAACTGGGACTCTAGGGGAAAATCAACCCTCTATCTCCTATACAAACCGAGATATTTAGTATTTCATGTTAAAAATTATAATTGAAAGAAATAAAAATTGAATATCTCACTCCTTATTGCATATAGAGCGTTGGAACTTCTTTAATTATATTTGCCGGAAAAAAATCCTGTAGGGTAGTGTGGTTTTAGAGGAAAAAGCACCTCTCTATATCCCACAGATTTAACAGTTTATCATCATTTTGACACGATTATGGTATAGCATTTATGACCAATCCTCAAATTTTTCTGTACCTCTCGTCGATTTAAAAATCTCTGATTTTACTCACTTTTTGCGGTGTCTTATGTTTTTAGACATTTGTATGGGTAACCTTTGTGAGCAAAAACCAAATCGGTATCTCATCGGTACTAAGAGACATTGAGAAATCCGTCAAAACACATTTTACTCATTTTCACCCCTTAAGGTCGAATTTCAAAAGATTCCTTCTTAATTGGTGCTTACATCATTAAATGAATGTAATCCTCAAATTTCATGTTGCCAGGTCCAGGCGTTTGGGCTATGCGTTGATGAATTAGTCAGTCAGTGAGTCAATCAAGACATTTTGTTTTTACATATTATACAGGGTGAACGAAGACTTATTTGTGTAATTTTAGGAGGGGGTTCCTGTTGATATTAGTAACACGAATTGCAAAAAAAAAAATAAAATAAAAAAGGAAGTTGAAAAACTGACCTACCTTACCTAAAATACTGTTAAACTTTTGTGGACCGCTGCGTTGCTCATCTGACCCACTTATGACGTGAACAACATGCTTTGTTTATCTAAGTTCGTTGTAAATTTCAAAGATAAAAAAACGTCAGAAAATCAACGACAAAGTTATCCTACTCCAGTTTTTTAGTTCAAATGATAAATCATTTAAAAAAAAACTTCACAAAAAGCGTGTAAGCGGCTATCTGGCGGGCTTTGATATTCGACCACGTACGAATATGGAGAGAGAGGCGTATTCAGGACTCACGTTTCACAAAAAAGCAATTATTTTCACTATCAATTTATAAAACTTATTTTAATTTAATTAGTTTCATAATTTATTAACACTTGACAATTTTTTAAATTTATTAGGTGGTCACAAGAGTAGCCATATTACAATAAGTGTTCAAAATTGTCACCACCAACCTGCACACACAGTGGAGCACCTCTTATCCAATTTCTACGTACATTCTCGAAAATTAAATGAAAAAATAGTAACCTTTTCAAACATTAACACTAACGTAATTGAATGTTTAGCAAAAAGCTCCCGCAGTATAACTTCATCCCCTCCCTATTTAATTCGTCATAAAAAAATCACAAAATAACGTGGCGTGACAAAGTGCACCTAACTTTACAAAAATGTATTACATTTATTTACGAACAGGAAAAAAATCCATAAATTCACTTCAGGTTGGCTCTGTTAGTGGATGGCATTCATTATTACATCGGCACCGTTTGTGCGGCATTTCAAACGGTGCCGACTTTCATTTTCCTCGCGATGAACGTTCGGCGTGTTTGAAGGGATTATGTTATTAAAATGCCATCAGAGACAAATGGCAAAAAGTAGTGAACCAATTATTGTAAAACACAAGGTCAATGTCATAGTCACCGAACCTATCTTAATTTCTTTTTGGTTGAAATAGGTCAGTTAATAGGATCTCAAAATGTTGGAGTAATTTTATTTGTTTTTTTTCCTGGAAACTATAGCACATAGATTTTTTTTTTATATGAACTTACCATTAAGGGATCTACCATCCCTTAAATTTAATAAAATAAGTTAGAACTCACCCTGTATATTATGTATATATCTGAGACCCTGGATTTATTAAGCCGCTTATAGTTTCTGCTAACCTTGCTGATGATATGCGAAAATTACAAGAGAAGACAAAGGTATAATAGTTGTTGAAATTTTAGTTTATATTTAGCCCGGTAAATAAGTATTTGCATAGTTTATTTCAAGCTTATTTATAAGATAAAAATCATCGGCTTCTCTGAAGTTAGTAAATTTATCAAAGAAGCCGACGTTTTTTATGTTTGAAATAAACAGTAGTTCGGTTTGTATGTCAAGATTCGGCCAATTATGAAAGCCATTACTTAACTGTGTTCAGAACTATTTTAATTCGGTGGAGGATAGGGTTGGACGCTGTTCTTTATTATCATCACAAGTGTTTTAATGACATAAAAACGTTTGTGCTTCAGTTAAATCCTGATGACTCAAGCTCAGCAATTGTTTAACACTCAAAATATTGAGGATGATATACACGTTATTTAGAACAACTGTAATGTAATATTGGATAAAATCCACAAACTAGAATATTCTTATCCCTAGCAACTCTCTTGAACTGCTTGATAGTGTATGTACCCGGTATGCCGGTTAGTAAAAGATTTTATGATATTTTACAAAAATATTCAAGATATATAAAATTATGTGACTTAAATTGGTGTCTCACAATCAGTGAGATACATCTTTCAGTTGATAATTTACAACTTTTTTTATAAGTTTGCAAATATAACCTCTGTCGATGTACACAAAAATCTGTTTACAAAACAAAGGAGACAAATATGGAAACTGTTGCTTATGCAAATGCTCTCACGTGTTCCCTCTGAGACTTTGTTGTCAGTACGGGACAATTGAAAGGTAAGAAATTTTCTAAACACTACGTAACATTTACAATTAATCGTCAATTTAACCACTGCGACCAAATACGTGCGCAGTTATTTTTGCATTGTCGGTTGTTTACATACAGTATGTGTATTAAAGTGTAGTAGACATAGTACATTGAAGGAAGACTGAAAATTGGCATAGTGCGCAGTGTGCAGTATTGACCACAGTACAGCTAGATGGAAAATGAGTTCTCTGATTTGCTAATGCCACAGTCACAGTATACAATTGTTTTGAATACTGTGCCAGTGTTAGTATTTGCTAATGCTAACGCCGACGAGCGACGACTTGTCTGCCTCTGCTTTACATTGAAACTTATATACATTGAGACTTAATATACCCATATCTAATAAATTCAGTACACATTGTATATGTTGACTCACGTTTGACGCCACTGAATTACTGAGGAATTTGGCTCAGTCTACCGATGATTTACAATTTGTTGTTTTTGTTATTACTAGTTATTACATTTATTTGTTTATTTGTCATATCTATCTATTTCAATTTATCAGTGTTTAGTATTTCGTTAAATTATTTTCATTGTTACTAATCTTATTATTTACTAATTTTTTTGATTACCTTTTTAAAATTAATAAACATAAAATGTTTGTTACTATTATTGTATTCATTGTTATTTTAACACTGACGTAGTTTTCCACGAAACACCAAAACACAATATACTGCATTTAACGCGCATTTCGCCAATCAAGTTGGCATCTGGAGATGATTTGAAACAGTTTTAATCATCTCCAGATGATATTAACTTGGTTGACAAAACGCTCGTCGAGGGCAGTATATGGTTTTTCGGTGTTTCGTGGAAAACTACCTCAGTATTATCTTCACATCAAAGGTTCCAACCCACTTTAGGATTAATATTTTAATTTAATCGACTCTTTGCAAAACTGTTCCATTCAGTGGCGGCTGGTGAAATTTAGGTGAGGTCATATCACAATATTTGATCAAAGTGATACTTTAAGACATAATTGTCAAAACTAAATAAAAAAGTTTTGCGAGAAAAAATTGCGTTTGAAATTTGCGAAAATAAGTTGTTATCTGTTTTCTTAAAAATTTTTAAATCTGGCGACATACTTTTCACCCAATTTCTAGAAAAAAAATGTTTTGCAAATATTTTACAAATTGTCCGAAAAATAACCTAGGGCCTAACAATTCTTTCAACTTTTTTTCGCAAATATCAATCGCAATATGGCTCCGTGGTCTAGAGGTAACGTACTTGCATCGAAACTTCGTGGTCCCGGGTTCGATTCCCAGTCGAGGAACTGGGATTTTTCTGTGAGAGAGATTAGTATCCTCGGATATTGGGTGTGTGTCCATTGTCTCTAAATGTGTAGTCCTCTTCCACACAAGGTCATTCCAGACCTTCAGGGATAAAGGGGGTTGTAATTTCATGTGGTGTTATTATTATTAAAAAAAAATATATATATTTTTATATATATTAAAATTTTTTCTCTCCAAAATTTCTTCATTTAGTCTTGATAGTTTACCTTAAAGTATCGCTTAGATCCCATTCTCCAATACTAAGATATGACTAACCTGAATTTCATCAATCGTCACTAATTCCACTATATTACAAATTATTAGAAATTATTTCTTCAATAAAAAACAGAAAAACTTTCTTTCCTATTTTTATTTTTAGAGGACTTTCAACCAGGTACATGGACAATTTATCCTACGTTTCGTCCGAGTTTTCGGACTTTTTCAAGGTTAACAGCCAACAACTTGTCCAATCATCTATAATCTAGGTCCTTGAGGCAGTGACCAATATATTTACAAAAAAATAATGGGATTCTTTGAACAAATACAATCGAATTTTGGAGCTACAACCAAGAGCAAATTAAAACAATTCACAAATATCAGCAGCAAAATTGTAAGGCTTTTAACCTTGAAAAAGTCCGAAAACTCGGAAGAAACGTAGGGAAAATTGTCCATGTACCTGACTGAAAGTCCTCTAAAAATAAAAATAGGAAAGACAGTTTATTCTGTTTTTTATTGAAGAAATAAATTATAAGTAATTTTTAATCTGTCGAGTTGTATGTAAAAAACAAAAATAAAAAATGGACATTCTGAACAGAGCTCATAGTATGAAACATCACAAAAAAATCATAGCAACCCTTTATTTTTTACATAATGAATAGACTATGTTATACTGACGCTAGAAAATAAAGTTTACATGTATGAAAAAAATGTAAGACTGGCACTCCTATTTCCAAAAATACTTAAAAAATAAAAATAAAGATAACATTAGCAGTTATTGCAAATAAAGATTAGAGAATTGTTTTGAACGATTGTACTTTTGTTTTTACATTTTTCATAGTATTTATAAAAGTCATTAATTTAATCGCGTCACTTCCTAAAAAGTAGTATTTTGAGTCATATTGTTTACCCAGTCAGTAGTTATCAAGATCTGCCTTGCAGTTTATCTTATACCCAGAACCTTACTTTGAAATATTACTGTATGTTTTACAAAACTTTATTCGTCGAAGAATTTATGTTTACTCCTATTTGGTAAATAATTTAGTGAACCAGACAAACGCATATCAAAAAAAGTACAAAACGTTTTTAATACAGACTAAGAAAATAAATGTACCTCTCAAATTGTGTGGCATGACCAATTTAGACACACCGCTGGCAGCAACACCGGTGGCCGCAGCTATGGCCTCAAGAGTGTATCCAAATTTTTTTAAATTTCACATCCTATTAATGCGACCAATCAGTAGAGATCGGAAGGTAGCGATAAATTCCAGAGACGACTTTTGTAAATATAATATTATATTGTAAACATCTAGAAAAACATTCCCAAACAATATGAACTGATAAAATATTCTTATGTACTATGCAATAAATCTGTTTTCTTTATAAAAATTTGAACAATGGGATCCACCTTGGCTATGACATTTACACCCACTGCCCCATGTTGAAGATACTCTAAATATTTAGTATTTATAAAACGTTTATGTGAATAACACGTAGATACGTAGACAGTGTGATATTAAAGACAATAGAAGTTAGTCCTGGAGTGGGTTGGAACCTTTAATGTGAAGATAACATTGACGTAGTTTTTCACGAAACACCAAAACACCATATACTGCACTAATTTTAAGAAGTTAATCTTTTTTAAAATGTCTTGTTCAATTCCTTCAGAGCATAAAGTGTAGATTGTGGATTAGTGATTTACCAACGTCAAAGCAGACATATTTCTTCAGGCAATCATAAAAAGTGTGTAAGTGGTAATATTACAGATAATCCACTATTTAGACAATTTTTGCAAAAGTGTATCAGGTGCCATCGAAAACGACACTAAGCAAAAAATATTTATCACAGAGATGTACCAGTATTAAGTAAAAAAATTTATTCTGAACTCAATGACAAATACATCTGGATTAGCGTGGATGAAATCACCAATGCTTTTGGCTGGAAGGTGGCAAATGTTTTAATGGGTACATTAATATTAGTAATATACTTGTACTCTTGTGATCGCTAGTTAAAAATATATACATGTCTGTGTGTGTGTGTGCGTTACATTCCCCAATACTTTCAACACGGAGAGGCATCTAGGGTCAATCTACTGACATACTTTATCGCTACCCAATCTCTACTATCAGACACACTTACTTCACTTATTACCTCTTTGGTCGCTTTTGCCAAACTGGCTATAGAATCAAACTAAAATTGGAAATGCGACCTTAGTGGCGCTATTGGTGGCCGTCTAAGGACAATATTTTATGCTGCTAGCCACACGAGACTAACTGCGCGTGATTCCTATTACGTAGAGTTTACAATACTAATAACCACTGACGCAGCAGCGACTCGAATTATTTGTAGCTGCGCGCCTCTGCGGTTACGGGCGGTTAGCCGCTAAGTAGGTGTACGTTTAACGTGTAGCTGCACCATCGTGGCCGCGTGGCGATTGTTGCGCCATCTGAAAGTGCTCATTATAGTCAAAATATGGAAGCGTAATAAGTTCATAGACAAGAGTTGTTGTTTTTAATACTTGTGTAGTACTGGGACAAAAATTAATTGTTTACGAACAAATTAATTTTTTGTTGAATTTTTTTATGTCACTGTTTAGATAATAATAATAATTTTTGAACAATTTTTTCCAAAATTGGGTTTACTGCCTCTTTAAAAATATTTAATAAACAATATTTATGTAATAATACACCTAATGAATTGTTGAACTTTTTCAATATTTGTATTACGTCTTTGATATAAATATTTAAATGAGTGGCGGCCTGGGGATTTAGAATATGCCATATCTCAAAATTGTAACATGGAATCCAAACAATACTTCAAGACAAGATTATCAGTAATGAATGAAGAGGTTTTGTAAAAAAAATAATTCAATGAAAATCTGGGAAAAAAATACGAAAATGCTCTGCCCTTCCAGCCTCCTTAGATTACTTCTTTCTCATAATCAGAAGGAAAATTTATTGATCTGTTTATTTTTTAAATTTTCGATAATTTTGATTTATTCTTGTTTCACTGGTCTGGTTTTACCCAAACAACTACTATCCGCTTTACTTTTCGTATTGAGTTCGATACGATGTAAATCGGTGCTACACTAGCCGCATAATTTAATTGATTTTAAGTTATACTGCGCTACCGAGCTCAGTAGCGCAGTGGGCCAGAGCGTTACGTGACGAACATTACTGGTTTTAGTATCTGCCAACTCCCAAGTTCAAATCCCGGCTTCGACTTTGACGAAGTCGTAGGAAGTGGTTGTGTTTCCACTTTTTTGTAAGAGTGTAAACCCCCGCCGGTGCAGTTCCGGTTTTGGATTTGGGGGTTATCTAATTTATGTGGTTATAAAAATTTCTACACTGTAGGTACTGATTCTGCGGTTGGCTCCTTGTGAAACGTTATTAAATATTTTAAATAAACAAAGAAAATTTGCTTTTAAATGTTTCAAAATTATATTTTCACTCTACACGTGTTTCGGCTTTTTAGGCCCTTTTCAGGAGTACAGATGAGAGGTACTAAATTATAATTTGTGTTCCTTGCTTATATATTAAATGTTACATCTGGCAACTTATACTAATAAAAATGGTTTGAAAGATTTGGAATTTTTAGAAAAGTTAAACTACTTTATCTAAAATGTGGTAACCTGCGAATATTTGTTGTTCATTTGTAACCGTTTTTTTATTTTTGAAAGCTTTCTTAATTTCTAATATTTCTAGTAAGTCTAATTTTTTTGCTTTTCTTTTCGGAATGAAGTAGTTCTACATTATCCATATTTATAAAATGATTGTTTTCTATACAGTGTGTTGACATGCCGGTGTTTATACGTTGTTTACAATAGACTTTCTATGCTCTTCAAGTCACTTTTTTTATGTTACGTCCAGTCTGGCCAATATATATGTATAGCGTGGCAGTCACTATATTTTAGTTCATACAGTCCTGTCTTTTTGTAGTTTTTCTGTTTTATCCTTATTGTTTATTAAAATTTTTCCTAGGTTATTTTTATTTACAGATATTGTTTTGCAACCTAATTTACTTAATTTGTTGCTGACTTTATCACTAATTCCAGGTGTATAATTAATACATTTATGGATGATTTTAGCGTCTTGTACAGAACCAGCATAAAGCTCCTTATACATATTTTTCTTTTGTTTTGTTTTTATTAAATTATCTATGATATTTTCTTTCTATCCATTATTCCTTGCTATTTGTGTTATTTTGTTGACTTCTTTTTCAAAATTGTTTGGACTTAAAGGAAAGGTTAGCAGACGGTGAACAAAACTATGAAACGATGATATTTTTATTTGGAAAAACTGGTTAGAACTATTGTGTATTACTGTATCTGTACAGGTAGGTTTACGATAGATATCGAATTCTAAACAGCAATTATGATTTTTTATGTTAACGTCTAAAAAGTTTAAACCGTTTTCATGTTCTTTTTCTAACGTGAACTGAATTTTTTCATTAAAGGAGTCAAGTAAATTTAGAAATTGTTTTAACTGTCTTTCCGTACCTTTCCAAATGCAAAATACATCATCTACATAGTTATGTATTTTCTTTGTTTATTTAAAATATAAAAATTTCATTGAATTAAAAAAACTTATAAAATGAGAAACTCTTGTAAGAAAGAAATTAGAAAGTTTATCAATAGCTTAATTCTCTATTGAAGAACTGAATCCTGGCACGGAATTGACACCGACACCATTTCTGTGCATCCCAATTAATGAGTCTTTTAAAACAAATGGAGAATCACCTGCTGTTAAATATCAATGAAAGATACAAGTCAGAGCCTTGTAGCAACCCAGCAACTGGGTTACAGTAATGGCAACAATAAAACATTTTATCATTCCTTCTCTTGTTAGTTATAATTCATGTCTCAAATTGGTTAGAAAATAACATCAAGTAATTCTTGCTACGTATTTTGTACATAACAACGGAAAATCAAATAAATGAAATAGTGTTACCTGTACACCACCACAAAAGAATTGGTTGTCCTCATAATTAGAAGGTAACGAGCTGTAAGTCCTCCAAAGTGATGCCCTGTTAGAAGGATCCAACATCATTCCGTGGCCTGAAACCTGATCTAAATAGACTACTGCTAGAAGAAGGAATAGTTTCACTGCCATCTTCGGCTGGCGAATGCTTAGCTCTTTTATAGGAACATAAAACTGATCGATAAACAAACCAACTACTGCCATTAATATGCCATTCTTACTTATATAGAACGAATTTGAAAGATAAGATAAAGTAAAATATTAGAAAAACATTGCTCACTTAAAAAATGTTTCCTAAATTTCGTCACTTTAGTTTCGTTTTATTTAAAATTTATTATTAATTTATTACTCTCATTACTATATTAATCTAAACATGATTATATTATATTTTATTGGTTAGATACAGCAAAAACCGTAATAACAGGTATTACTTCTAAGTATTGGCTATAAACTGATATTGTAAAGCAATAGTGGTATAAAAACAGTTAGACTTTTAAATTCAAGTAGTATTATATTCAATTATAATTATAATCATAGTTAAATAACCAAATTTGTTAAATATAATCAGTTGACAATTAAATAGTAGAAAATACTAGGAACATATTTTTCTGTTATAACATTGTGCTCATTAACCCTATTTTTTTTTAATCTACTAGTTCATTATTATTTTGTAAATGTTTGAGGAAATATGATATGCAAACTAATACAAATCCCAGCGTATGCAGATGATATTAAAATTATATAGAACGGTTGGAAGATCAAACAGAACATTCATCAGAAGACAATACTTTGCATTGAGATTAAGAGTTAATGAATGAAACCAAAATTCATGGATTCGCTTCCTGAAAACGGAACCAGACCGTAATCTTACTACAGACAAGCAGAACTTCGAGATAGTACAAAACTTCATTTACCTAGAAATACCAATACCAACAGAACAGATAGATAGTTAACACCAACTATTCCCTAGAAATCCTTGATTCTAACCTGCTGGTAGGAGGAAACATGGCCGACCCAGAAATCGATGAAAGGATAGAGTAGATCAGAATGCGTGAAAGATTGATGCAGCAAATTGGTAGAAATTGAAAACTAGTTAAAACAGGAGGGATGGCGAAGCATACATAAAGCTCTACCACTAAAGGTGATAATGAAAAATTACACTGTCCTACAGCCAAAATGTATTCGAAGTAAAAATAGTCAATTCTTGGTGATTTTGTCATGCTAAATAACAATATGGTAAGCAAAACTTCAAGTTTGCTGTGGTTTTCTTGATACAGGTGATAAAGTGTAACGCTAATGTACCCTAATTATATAGGCTGTCCTGTCGTATAATATACTCACGTATATTTACTATTTTAGGAATACTTAGTGTGTTAACACCTGTTCGTTACTCTTAAAAGTATTTCTAGTTCTTGGTAACACATGTTTGTACCTTTGTGTGATTCAGAAGTGTCAATTTTTGAGACCAAATAGTGCAAATTAGACAATATGTCACGAGATTGTGCAAATAAACTGGATAACTTTTGTTATATTTGTGAAGTGACTTTTGTGAGTTAACAACGTATTAACTTCCAATTAAGAAGCTATACCATTTATATTTTGGTTGCAAAATTGGGGACTAAGACAAAAGCCGAACACCTTATATATGTTGCAGAGATTGTGCGAACAACCTTCATAGTTGGCTAAGTGGAAGAGGACATTCAGTAACTTTTGCTATGCCTATGATCTGGCGAGAACATACAGATCATGTTACAGATTGCTGCTTTTATATAATACTTCCTGTTAGGCAGGGTATTACGAAGAAGAAAAGGAAATACAATATCCTAATTTACCATTCGCCTGGTTTCCTATAGTGATGAATTGCTTTTTCCTAATCCATCACAAGAACACACCTTGATTCTGACGAAGAATCAGATAATAATATAGACGACGAATCAGCCTAGCCATCAACCTCACAGTATTTCGATTTGTTCCCGAAGTGCGTGCTGGAGAACCACATAAAATTAATCAAAGCGAATTAAGTGATCTCATAAGGAATCTGGACCTGTACTTGTACCTGGCATCTCGGTTGCAATAGTGGAATTTGCCTCAATAAAAGGTTACAGTTTCTATTTATCAAGTCATCAGAATGACAACACATTTTTTTTAAATGAAGAAAACCTGACGGTCTGCGTGGGTGGTTTAATGAGTGTGTTAAATATTCCTCATGAACCTAATGACTGGCGACTTTTTTAGATTCCTAGAAACTCAGTCTAAAAGCTCTGTTAATCCATAATTGAAACAAACTGCCACCAATTCCAGTTTGGTCATGCTGCCCACATGAAGGACACCTATAGTAACATGAATTTATGGTTAGAAACTATACGAAAAGTATAAATGGCAGATCTATGGATACTTAAAAGTTGCTGCCATCTTATTTGGCATGGAGCAAAGATATATAAAATACTGCTGTTTTCTTTATGAGTGGGACAGTCGGGCACGATTGGAGCATTACAGAAGGAAAATGTGACCGCAGAGACTGTCCTTAGAACAAGGAACAAAAAATTTTACTAACACTCCATTAGTTGACCCACATAAGGTCCTATTGCTGCTGCTCCACAAAAAAACTGAGGATTATGAAAAACTATGTAAAGGCTATGAACAAAGAAAAACGTGCTTTTGGTTGTTTAAAACAAAAATTTCTCAAAATAAGTGATGCAAAAATTACAAATTATTGTAAAGTTCCGTTTATTTTTTTCAAGACTTGTCCATTGCGAATCAATCTAATCATATTTATGAAATAAAATATTGAGATTTAAAGGTACACAAACACACCATACGTATGATTTTAAGAATGTGAAGTGATTTGTATTCACTAAATCACCTAAGAATAAATCTTAGCAGTAACGTATTCCCTCCACCCAGACGACCAAAATTTTAAACCGGGCTGGACCAAGTCGACGAGATATAATAGACCAATCAAATTAAGCAAAAAATCAGGCCCACTTTCACGATAATTTCCAACCATTCCCGACCAATACCATTCGATTCAGTTTTTTTTTTGAATTCTCATGGTCAATTTTGCCGTAAGTTATATGAGCAAGAATTTAATTTATAAACAATTAAAGTTGTGAAAATGATAAAAATCGATGTTTCTAAATATTCAACTTCAAACGCTGCGAAAACGGCAACAGATAGAGAAAAAATTGCTCAGAACATTTTTTTATAGACCGTTCAATTCCCTTCAAAAAAAGTCCGGACGGCATATCTCTACGATGAATAGTTAAGGCGTTACAATGAGTTAAATGTTTACTATTATAGATTTATTGGGGTCAAAATAAAATAAGAAGGTTTAGTGCCATATCACCAAAAAAACAACTATGCAGCTACGGACACGTGTTTCGGAGTTATTGCCCCTCATCAGCGTAGCGTAGCTAAAGAATTGGATCTAGGATGGGATAGATCAGGAACAAGAACTAAAATAAAGCTGGAAAGTACAGTACACAGTACTCAATTAGTGCATTCATGTTCCCATGTGCCACAATTGGGACCTCAATGATCACAGTCAACACACAGAGCTCTATGTGTACTGCCCGTTTCCACCTGGCAAATACAAACAAAATAATATAGATTTATTGGGGTCAAAATAAAATAAGAAGGTTTAGTGCCATATCCCCAAAAACAACTTAGATCCTAGATCCAATTCTTTAGCTACGCTACGCAGATGAGGGGCAATAACTCCGAAACACGTGTCCGTAGCTGCATAGTTGTTTTTTTGGGGATATGGCACTAAACCTTCTCTTATGTTTATTATTTTTCTACTGCGTACTGGTCAGCTGTATACGCAACGCGTATCCACTTTTTTCCACATAAGAAACAATTTTCTTCGAAATTAAATTGCGGCACACTTAAACGACGTGGGTATCGCTCTTTTGGAATTCCAGAGCCAGGCTTCAAATTATCTTTTGAGGAATACGCTTTTCTACACTTATCATGAATAGTAACTTCATTAACATTTTCTATTTGATTCCATTTCTTATCCTCACGTTTCTTGCTGTTTTCTATAAACGATTCGATTCCCTTTTGTTTTACTGTTACAGTCTTGCCCATTTGCAGAGTTCCTTCACACATAAAACAATTTTCTTCTAGCGACATTTTTGATCGCTTTATTTTATATTAATCAACAGCACAACCACAATGATAATGTAAAAATTGCTCACAACCAGTACACTGTACAACTGCGTTATAACAGCGACGACTATTACCATCAAACTGAACAGCTCATAACTTAATAATAATTTATCTTATAACTTAATAATAATTTTCCAGGTCTTTGAGTATGCATAAAAGTATATAATAATTATATCTAGACCAAAAAAGTGATAAATACATTTGCTAACGTTGTAAAAATAAGAAAATTATGAAAGATTTACAGCAAGTCTACTTTCAAATGTTCTGCGCAGGCGGCCATTATGCGGCATACGAGTCTGTTGATCGCGCATGCGCGTTACTTGTACAGCTGACTGATATACAGCAGAAAAATAACTCATTGTAACGCCTTAACTATTCATCGTAGAGATATGCCGTCGTGGACTTTTTTGAAGTGAATTTAACGCTCTATAAAAAATGTTCTGAGCAATTTTTCTCTATCTGTTACCGTTTTCGCAGCGTTTGAAGTTGAACATTCAGAAACATCGATTTTCATCATTTTCACAACTTTAATTGTTTATAAATTAAATTCTTGCTCATATAACGTACGGCGAAATTGACCATGAGAATTCAAAAACATACTGAATCGAATGGTATTGGTCGGGAATGGTTGAAAATTATCGTTTTGAAAAATCCTTAATTTTACTGGTCTATAATAGATAAACAAACCTACTCGCGTTAACATCTTTCAAAGGGGATTTACAAGTATGGGTTTCATATACCTACACCGTGAGTACGTTAAAGATCCCTGTCCAGCTACAAAATGGGATTTGGGCAAAATTTCAAATTTAATTATGCCAGTGTTTCCACAAGCTCTGATGAGCTTATCTCCTGGTATTGGTGATTTGCCTGGGTAGCAAAAATAGATCGACGTGAAATAAGTGGAGCATGATGACAAAAAAAGAGAACTTTATTAGTTTTTATTAGAGTTTTTATTCTGTAATAAAAACTCGTACAAGTTTACTTTAGACTACTTTCTATAGCTATTTGTATGACAAGGGAGAAAGTGCTAAATTTCCTCCCGCGGATGGTTTGATGCCCGACGCGAATCGGAGGGCATCAATATCCAAGGGAGGAAATGGCACTTTGCTCCTGTGTAATACATATGATTTTTTCTACGACCAATTACAGTGTATTACATTGGTTTTACATATATTTTATTATATTTTCTTATGCATGATAATCAAAAACCAAATATGTCAAAATGTCATAATAGGTATTTAGATAAGCAAATATTGTTAAAAATCAAAGTACATGGAACGTTGCTAAGGTTGCTTCTTGTTTTCAAAATAAACAAACTTCCAAAAAGTTTATAATAATGTATTCCGAATGTGAAGATGAAGTTCCTCAAGATATTCTGGAAGAAGCAAACGTGGTTTCGTTAAATCTATTACCGTTAAAGTCTCGTGAAAAATATGAAAAAGAGTACCAGCTATTTAATTGTTGGATGGAGACTAGGCAAATAAGAAAAATATGTGAAGAAGTGGTCCCATTTTACTTTTACAAAAAATGCGCCGATTTGAAGCCTATGAAGTAATAAAAAATCTGTTTCAAAGAAAAGCATTCATTTTCAGGAAGTTTGTGTATCAATAAACGAAATCTATACACTACTATTACAGCTATTTGAAGTTTTTACTTGTTTGATTCCAGAGGGAGCCAAAGTATTTTCCTCCCTAGGGAAGCAAAGTATTTTCATCCCGAGGGAGTAAAAGTACTACTTTGCTCCCTGAAATGAGCAAAATAGTATTTTCTATGTAGGGAGTAGAAAAAAATATTTTTCTCTAATCAGTAATTCACACCATATTTTTTGGTTCTTTATTTAATTTTATTTGATATTGCTTGCTAATCCTTCTATTATTTTATTATCACTGAAATAGGTATAATAACAATTGCTGACTATTTATTATATTTTATAACACCTTTAATAACTATTGCCTTCCATTAAACTATTTAGATAGAAAATTATTTGGCTACTTTCTCCATATAATCAGTATGAAAATGCTGCTTACAGATTAAAGAGACTGTACAGTAGTTTTTTTATTGTAACTTTAAAAATCCGAGGAATACCTATAGGATAAGGAAATCATAGGGCTATGATAAATAATAAATATAGTTTAAAAAAACTAAAAAAACACGCTTTTAAAGCACATCAAACTAAAAAAGTGAAAAATAATTATTAATATAAACTGAAAACAATAATGAACGAAAAATACTAGTATTATTGTGAAAAAAGCGTGGGTTGCTCGATATAGGAAAAATATGGCACAAAGCGCCCCACGCTTTTTTCACAATAATACTAGTATTTTTCGTTCAGTATTGTTTTCAGTTTATATTAATAATTATTTTTCACTTTTTAGTTTGATGTGCTTTAAAATCGTGTTTTTTAGTTTTTTTTAAACTATATTTATTTTTCACTTTTTTAGTTTGATGTGCTATGAAAGCGTGTTTTGTAGTTTTTTTAAACTATATTTATATTGCTTATTGATGCTGATATTATAACATATTACGATCCAACAGATATTTCTGAAAAAAAAAATATTTTTTTATTTCAGCCATGGGATTTGAACTCACGCCCGAGGAGTCCGTCGTTTCGCGTCGACTAAGACTTGCTCGCTCGGCCAACGACCGAACTGAGAATCACGGAATATACTTACAATATTAAGCCTCTTGCTCTCACGCAGAGGATACGTGAGGAGAGGACTGGCGATCCTGATCAGTATAATGATATAAACTTATCAAATTATTGTATTGTTACCGGTTCTTCGTAAGTGTACAAAGTTTCAATTAAATCTGTCCGTTTAAAGTGGGTCAAAATCGAGTCCAAAGAGTCGGTTACAAACAAACAAACAAACAAACATACAAGTGAAGCTAATAATAATAATAATAAATAATAAAAGCGTGTTAAAAATGCCATTAATTTATAAAATTGGATTGGCAAAATATAAGTATTCTAAAGAATTATTCGAATTGGCCACAACAAACATGTCGGAGATAAAAATAAATTAGTCTGGCACTATATTTGTTAATTCTTTATTTCATTAGCCTATGAAATATGTAATGTGTACCAAAAATTAAATCGTCTCAAAAAAGAACATATCAGTAATGGTTTAATGGCAATATAAAAAATGTTAAGCTTAAAGCGAAGGTATTGGTACATGTATAAACAAAATAATGATCGTTTCGCTCATAATGAATTTAAGCCACTAAGGAGTACTGGGTGGGCAACTCGGTAACTGCAAATGATACAAAAAATGGAAGACACATTCTCGATCTCTTTTTTTGAGACAAATTCACTGGCGAAAACAAAAATTTGCTATCGTCTTTTGTTTTCGATTTTTTTGACTTTTAGACATGTCACTATCTTGGTTGTTTATAGAGTTATGGAAAAAACAACTTTAACATTCTTCTGTACAATACAGTGGCGTCAAGAAAATTTAAAAAAAGGTGCAATTTCGAGTTATGGCATAAAGTTGTATTTTTTTAAATGGAAATCATAGTTGGCTATGGTTTAGTTAAAGAGGAATTTTTTTTTTCTTTCAAACTATACATCATATGTTGGGTCGCTTTTGATGTGTAAGTATTTAATAGCGAAAATAATCTTTTAGTAGAAAACTTTTTGCGTTTTTTTTATATTTATTCCATGTAGGCGTATGTCATCCATGACAGTGTTTATCCATTTGTCAGTTAATTGAATACTAATAATTTCGTTTCCGTCATAATTACACCTTTCCGTCATAATGACACCCCATTTAATCGTAATAGTGAAGATGTCTTACGAAAATTACAAGAAATATAATATGCTAGAATGGTTTATTCAAGGTAATAACTAGGGCTGTCAGAAATGTTCCGTGGGACAGTGGCGTACGCGAAATTAACTAATAACTGTTACAATTTATAACAATGTATATAAAACTTACCCTCTTCACTAGCTTAATGAACTAGCTTGCTAATCACAAACTGAAGAAGATGTGTAGCCACTTTGCAGCATCAGGTATGTTTCTGTGGTTGTCTCCATGATTGATGTTCGCTTTGGTGAAAACATATTCTTATATTTTGAAAACGACCGTTCGACATCTACTGATGTAATACACGCATACGTAAAATAGTCTTTGTACGCACTTAACGGATCTGAGGCTGCACCATCACATATTTGTCTTAGTTTGGTAAAACCGGTGTCTTTATTTAACACACTTGCGAACTTTTCTTTAACGCGCTCATTTGTTGCGTCACCTACAGCGTGTACCAGTAGATTTACTTCGTCCACTATTTGCAGTGACAACGACAACGCACTGTTTTCTAATTTTTTTATGCTTTCATGTAATGGTTTATAGTTCTTGTTTTGAAGCTGTTTCAACGGAAATATCTTCGAATTTTGTCTGGCTTTCCTTAATAGCTGCAGCCTCATCTGGATTGAATTGTAGTATCACGGCTTTTATTTGTTGGAAATATTCAACATAATAAAAAGCTGCCTGCAACCATGTTCCCCAACGTGTAACAATCGGCTGTGGTGGTTCAGGAATACCGGGAAACTTAGAAGATTTAAGAAACACTTTTTTTGTACTTGCTATTAATGCATCCACCTCTGGAAAACCTTTTCGAATAATTTCAGCCACAAGATCTAAAGCATGCACTTTACACGTAACATGTATAAACGTAAAACCTTCTTCTTGCAAAGAACGGCCTACCGAACGCATTTTCACGGCGCCATCAGTCATAAACATCAACACTTGACTTTTTGAAAGTTCAAATTTTTCTAACGTCTCCAGCATCACCCTGGTAATTGTTTCGCTAGTACACTGACTTAGTCTTTTGCTAGCTAGTAATAGTGGAACTGTGGATTTAAGAGGGTCCAGTACTAGTCCTATAACATTTAAAATAGAATTTTTTTTACAATCTGTTGTCTCTTCAACAGATAACCACAGCCGTGTATTTTTTAATTCACATTTCATCTTATTTACCATTTCTACGTGTACAGTTGGTACATAGTTACATAACGTTGTGCGACTTGGTAACTTCACCTGGGCATTGTATTTATTCCAGAACTCTCGAAATGGTTGTTTATCGAGTATGTGCAGCGGAACATCACAAACAATCAGCATTAATAGTAAATCAAACATAAACTGTGTTGTCGAAGGCACGTCATTTTTTTATTTTTATGGTCTACACTATTTACGTGAAGTCCACAATCACGCTTATCCCAGCACATCAAATCTTTCTCGCACACTTTACAAATTATTTTAGCACCATCATAGAATAAATCCGGGAATTCACCTATAAATTTATTCACTTTGTCAACAAATGGCCGTTTTCTACCCCTGCGTACGTCTGCCATGCTTTATTATTAAATTAATATCAACAGTACAGTACAACAAATAAAATAAAAACACAAAAACAATATGCAATACGCCCAAGTGACTTAACGTGTACACAACTCGAAAGCTAATAATATACTGGACTGGAGAAAGAGTTTCGCGGTCAAGGTGAATGCCGGCGACAGTAAGTACATCTGTACTCTACGACCATGATACACAGAAACGATTTGCAGCTTTGGTAATAACAATTGTGATATTGCATCCGAAATATACTTTAGTCGCTATCCAGAAAGAAGACAACCTAATAAAGCTATTTTTAAGAGGTTAAAAGAAAATCTCATTAATTGTGGATACTTCAACAAGCCAACACCAATAAATCAGATATTTATATCTAATTTTATAATACATTACAATTACAAAATAAAAATTCAAATTAAAGTAAATGTTCAAACTGATGTCCGTTATCTTAGATACATAAATTACCCCTCTTCATAACACTCTGAACTGCATTAAAAATATAAAGATTTGAAATGGAATTCACACAGTCTATAAAATTTTGGTTTTCTTGTATAATTTGTCTTTAATGTGGTCTCAAAAGAGAAAATACAATGACGGTAAGTCAGGCGACCGCACTGATCCGTTACTTCCCATCCAGTTCTTTCCAAAACTGGTATTTAATAATTCTGAAAGGGTCCTGATATTATGAGGTGGTGCACCTTCTTGCTGGAAGAATTGATTTCTTGCCTCAAGGGTAGATTGTCCATAAATTCTTCAATAATTTTCTGGTTTAAGATTTCGTAGTACCGTTGGCCATTAAGATTTTTTTGATATATGTGATATGTTAAAATACGGTTGCCATGTAGATCATACCAAACAGTAAAACCAAAGCGTCCCTGAGATCGCACGTCAACGGTACGGTGAAGGTTCATATCAGACCAATAGTGCTCGTTATGCCTGTTGAAAATTCCTGCACTGCTAATGTAGGCTTCATCTGTCCAAACTACATTTCTAGAGAAGATTGGATTTTGTTGACTTTTTTGACGATACCATATGCAAAACTCCAATCGTCGCTGAGTTGATTGCAGGTGATGTTGTTTCCTTATTATATAAGGACTGAATTTGTGTGTCTTCAAAATACCCAAAGCTCGACGTCTTGAAATCTCAGAATGAGCTACAATTTAACAACTTGAAATTGAAGGATTTGCAACCGCCATTCTAATTACAGTTATAGAAGTTTCTTCAGCATCTTCAGCGTTGTAATTTTTTGGTCTTGGCTTGTTGAAGGACCCACAATTAATGAGATTTTCTTTTAACCTCTTAAAAATAGTTTTATTAGGTTGTCTTCTTTCTGGATAGCGATTGAAATATAATTCGGATGCAATATCACAACTGTTATTACATTGAATAAAGCATTCTAGCATATCATGAATATTTCTCATAATTTTCGTAAGACATATTCACTTTTACGATTAAATGGGGTGTAATTATGACGGAAACAAAATTATTAATATGCAATTTACTGACTAACGGATAAACACTGTCATAGATGACACACGCCAACTTGGAAAAAATATGAAAAACGCAAAAAGTAATCTACTAATAGATTATTTTCGCTATTAAATACTTACACATCAAAAGCAACCCCACATATGATATATAGTTTGAAAGAAAAAAAATGTTCTTTTTTAAATAAACCATAGCCAATTATAATTCCCATTTTAAAAAATACAACTTTATGCCATTACTCGAAATTGCACCTTTTTTCTAAATTTTCTCGACGTCACTGTATTATACAGAAAAAAAATGCCTGAAGAATGTAAAAGTTGTTTTTTCATAACTTTACAAAGAACCGAGATATTGACATGTGTCTAAAAGTCGAAAAATCGAACTTTTGTTTATAACTCGAAAACAAAAGACGATAGCAAATGTTTGTTTTCGCCAGTGAATTTGTCTCAAAAAGGAGATCGAGATGTGTCTTCCATTTTTTTTATATCTCTTACAGTTACCGAATTACCCTATACAAACATCGAAATTTGCCCACCCTGTACAATTAAAACGGATATACATACTGCCTACGCGAATTACCTAAAGCAAGTTGAAGGCAATATTGCTGCGAAGCCGGCAAATTTTGATCATTTATAAAAAAGAAGTGTGCATATATCTCCACCCAAATTATCCTGAACAGCACCTTAATAACCTTAGTAATATTATTGAAGCCTTCGATGATTTTCTCAAAAATTCTTCTCTACCACCCTCGCATAATTTTGAATCTATTGCAAGTTTTGATCAAAACTATGTTATTTAATGTTTTAAGAAACTTATATCTACGATGACAACTAAACCTGATGGTGTTCCCCCCGTAGGGTCATCATGAACAACACTTTAATAACCCTAGTAATATTATTGAAGCTTTCGATGATTTTTTTCAATAATTCTTTTCTACTACCCTCGGATAATTTTGAATCTATGGCAAATTTTGATCAAAACTGTAAATTCAATGTTTTGAAAAAACTTAAATCTAAGATGACGTTCCCTCGTTCTTGGTTAAAGATTTCGCTCGTATTTTTGCAAATCCACTCACGGTATTATTTAACTTATGCGTTAAAAATTGTTGTCTCCTTGATATCTGGAAACGTTCAAAAATATGTCCAGTTTTTAAAAAAGACGATAAAAATGGCATCATCAACTTTAGGTCTATATCCATTTTATGTAATTTTTGTAAAGCTCTTACTTCGTGATTAAATATTTTCCAATATCGGCAATCAGATATTGGTTGTCCAGCATGGTTTTATGAAAGGCTAATCCACTATATATAATTTAATATGCATAACCCAGTATATCTCTGAAGCAATCGACCAGCGTAGGCAAGTTGACGTAATATATACAGACCTCAAAGATTTTCGACCGACTTGATCATATTATACTGCTAAATAAGTTGTCAAATATAGGGTTTTCATCCATTTTACACCATTATTTTATTCCTATCTTTTTATAGGAAATATGTGGCCTATAGTAGATTCTGCAACATAGGGTGTTCCCCAAGGGTCTATTCTCAGACCACTGCTGTTTAACACAGTTATTAGTGATATTGTAAACGCTACGGACGTTTGTTGTTTGATCTATGCTGATGATCCTAAAACCTTCAAAATAATTTCTTCCTGATTACGCCTTTCTACAAAATAGTCTCTCAAATATGTTTAATTGTTATGTACAAAATAAGCTAAACTTAAATATGTCTAAATGTAACATTACGACATAGAACTATATATTACGTTTCACTGTAGAGTAAACAACTTAGTCATTCTAAGACCTTCAACTCTTGTGGATCTTGACATAATTTTTGACAATGGCAATAAACTTTCTTTTATACCGCATATAAATAATCTAGTAAATGAATCACTCAAAACTCTTGGCCATCTTATTACAACTAGTAGAGATTTTTTTGAATGTTAATACTTAAAAAAAATCTATTTTGCGTTTGTAAGGTCTGAACTTGAATATCCATCCTTAGCCTGGAACCTTTATTACATAAATAACATTAACTATCTAGAAAATGTACAAAAAGGATTTATAAAAGATCTGATGGAGTATACCCTATGCCCGATTGTTGGTGTTCTACAACTAGAGCTCTTAAATAGAGTCTCTACGACTGCTGTTGACAACAGGCGTTTTTATTATTTACACGTATATAAAATCATACACAACCAAATTGACTGCCCAGAATTTTAATATAAATTAAATTATTTTCATGCTCCAAGTTTAAGTTCTAGAAAATTGCAAACTGTTTACCTCTCAATTTTTCATTCTAATATTCGTAAATTTTCTACCCTATTTATAATGTGTAACAACTTTATTTAATCTGTCTATCTATAATCAACTTCTATGGCTGTGGTAATGTGGCCATTCGCACCACACTGATGAGTTGTAAGTAATAACTATAATAAAAGCTGTGCAAAATAATATGTATTTCACTGCAAACTAAATTTTATTAAAGGATGCCACGTTAACTGAAACTCCGTTTTCCTTTTTATTCTTAATAATTATTTGTAATATTCATTCGTTTTATATTATTTAGAATTTTAGTTTTTAATCATTTTTTTGGGGGGGATTTTGTGTTTATGTGTTGAGAAGTGTATAGTAATCAACATCTAGTGGTAGCAACAATTCGCTTTCATTTTTTCAAGTGTACCTCTTGCCTTTTTTTAGACTAGTTATCTTTCAGACTTTACATGCCAATTACCTCTTGTTCGAATCAGATCAGTAACGAACCAATTGAACTGAATTAAAGCGAAAAGATAATAATCAGCATCGCTTAATATAGTTTAATCCAAAGCTTATACTGTTGGGTATTTTGGTTCATGTTATTATGATTTCTTCTCTTGACATACTGTGGTCTTCTAATGTGCTATTTAATAATTTGTTAATTTTCTGTTAATCTTTAATTTATTAAAATTAAAAATGTCCTATATCACATACAGAACCCTGGAAAATGTTACATTACCTAATCGATAAAGTTAAAATTCAGAATTACAGCATACCAAAAAAATCTCTGATGTTTGCAGTATACATAGTAAACAATAATGGCCTCAAAATGACTCCTTGAGGAACAACTAAATTATATCTCTCTTTTTAACCTTAGGCTCTCCTTCCAGTCAAGTAAGTATCTCTTTATTATAACTAAAATCTGAATTATTATGCAGCACTGCCAAGTGTGACTGTTTCAGCAAGACGAGTACTGTCACATTATATCTATGAATTCAGGTAGTTATTTCCAACAACACTTTTGTACAACTCGAGCAGAGTCCGTCCTGATTATGATGAAGTATATTAAATTGAGAAACGTGTGTTTGAATTGATTGCTCTACTGAATGAATAGGGGTACAATAATGAAAATTGAATACAGTTCCATTATTTACTTATTTTATTCATTGTCAGTGCTATATTTACTTTCTTCGAAATTTCTTGCTCCCGAAAAAAATGTCATTGCCAAAAACGTGTCTATTCGAGTATGTACCCTTTCCCATTTTAATTAAAATAAGAAATACAATTTCACAAATTCACTAACTTTAATTGAAAAATTACCACATCAAATTTTCTTGCACTTCTACTGGATATCCTGTATAATAAATCTAGTGACTGCAATGAAAATATTAGATAATTTTAATTACTTTTTTATCTAGATTATGGCGGTAAAAGCAGTTAGATTCTACTTATAAATCATGTTCAATTAGTAAATATGAGTTTTCAAAATTATTACACGTTTATATTACAGAATACTTTTTTATTTCAGGTTATATTGGAATTAAAACTATTGCGTTCTTATCTAAATAAATGTTTATGTTTAGAATGCAGGATTATATTATTACCAGATCCTTCCTTCTATATTTCTGTGGACAAAAATGTTCTCAATTCATTAACCTACTATCTAAGTGAAATTCATTTAATAATTCATGATGTGGAAATCCGCTCTCAAGATATGTTCCAAGACATACTACAGATACTTGAGAAAGCATTTTTAAAGCTTTTCAGTGATAAATTCAAGGTTGTTATAGCCAGATCTCCAGGCAATTGAGACATATTCAAGTTTTGATCTAACAATCGAGTTAAATGGAAGTTTTAATATATTTTCAATAAATTCTTTACAGTTAGGTAAAATAAAACCTAAGTTTCTAAAAAAACTAGCTGTAAGATCACTGATATGATTAGCAAAAGGCAATTTATTATCAAATAGAACAACAAGAACTTTGAACTGATTGCAACTGTTTAACTCATTATTATTAATTAGATAAGCAAGTTTTGTTGGATTCTGCACAGAATAATTTATCATCATTTTGCAATATTTAACTCTAGCTTATTTGCACTATATCAGATTAATAGCCGTAGGAGATTAAGTTAAATTCAGCACAGTCTTCTCTTTATAAAGATATTAAGTAATAAAGGTCCAAGTATGGAGCCGTGAGGAACACCAGATATTGCGATAATCTTATTAGACCAGAAGCCACGGTAGTACAGTTAGGCGTCTATCCGCTAAATACGACTTAAATAAAGTTGAGGAAGGATCCAGTTAGACCATGCTAAGAGTTTTCGTGGCATAATACCGTGGTGAAATCTGTCGAAGGCTTTTGAAAGAAGTTTTATAGTGAAAGTTTCATTGTTTTTGCTATATGCAAAGTGGGCTAAAAAATGTGCTAAATTGAGCCTGGAACGAATAAAGATTATTTGAAAGCAGCCTACTAGGCATTTTCCATTTTATTAAATAATGCAATTTTCCAAATTACCGAGTTGATCGAAAATATTTAATTTTCTTTATTCAGAAACTGTAAGTTCGATGAAAGAAATAAAAGAGACAACAGAGTTTCGAAGTGGAGCAAGCTTTCCAAGGCACATTTTTATATGATAAAATTCTGGTCCCTTAAAATGTTCGAATAGAATATAAAATTGGGGTTGCTGATTTCACCTATTTTACCAATTAGGGATGACTGAAAAATATCCTTTAGAAGCGTTCCTATTAGTAAAAAATCTCTACCAAAATTAATTTTTTTTATCTCTTTCCTTTGATAAAAAAATAAAAACCTGTTTTTATCCTCCATTTTAGAGGGGCGCAATTCTTTAACGAAACGTTTCCAGACATACCTCTGGAGAAAGTATTTAAAATATACTTTAAATTACTTCTCTTCGTGGTATCTGATATCATGATATTAATAAAAATTGTAGAAGTTTACTTCAATCCAGTTTTAACTAGATATAAACCTGGATTCTAGTTTCGTGCAACCATATTTTTCGGTAAACCCAGATTAGCTCTAATTTAAATCTGGATTATAAAGGCAAGGTTTCCATTTTTAACACGCTTTTTAACACGCTTTTATTAGCTTCACCTGTATGTTTGCTTGCTTGCTTGCTTGTTTGTTTGTTTGTTTGTAACCGACTCTTTGGACTCGATTTTGACCCACTTTAAACGGACAGATTTAATTGAAACTTTGTACACTTACGAAGAACCGGTAACAATACAATAATTTGATAAGTTTATATCATTATCCTGATCAGGATCGCCAGTCCTTTCCTCACGTATTCTCTGCGTGACAACAAAGGCTTAATATGTAAGTACATGCCGTGATTTTCAGTTAGGTCGGTGGTCGAGCGGGTTAAGGCAGTCGACGCGAAACGACGTTCTCCTCGGGCGTGAGTTCAAATCCCATGGCTGAAATAAAAAAATATATTTTTTTTTCAGAAATATCTGTTGGATCGTAATATGTTATAATATCAGCATCAATAAGCAATATAAATATAGTTTAAAAAAAACTACAAAACACGCTTTCATAGCACATCAAACTAAAAAGTGAAAAATAAATATAGTTTAAAAAAACTAAAAAAACACGCTTTTAAAGCACATCAAACTAAAAAAGTGAAAAATAATTATTAATATAAACTGAAAACAATAATGAACGAAAAATACTAGTATTATTGTGAAAAAAGCGTGGGGCGCTTTGTGCCATATTTTTCGTATATCGAGCAACCCACGCTTTTTTCACAATAATACTAATATTTTTCGTTCATTATTGTTTTCAGTTTATATTAATAATTATTTTTCACTTTTTTAGTTTGATGTGCTTTAAAAGCGTGTTTTTTAGTTTTTTTAAACTATATTTATTAAATCAATAGTTAGATAAACTTTTATGCAACTGGTTTTCAACTTTATTTGAATTTAAATGTTTAAACCTTGTTTAAATATTAATATCGCCTTTATGTAATCGAGCCATAATATCCAAATTAATTTAGGATCAGAAGTAAATTAATTTGCATCATATTTTTTTAATATCTTGTCTAATCGCTTAATTCAATAGATATTTTAAATATAACTAATCACTGCCTTATAGACACTGAAATATGGAATAATTCAATATTCTTCCTGTGACCAAAGACGCAACAAATATCATAAAGTAACCCTAAAAATAAAAAAATCGTCTGGTTTAGAAGTATCACTGGTATAGAGATAAATATAATTCAGAGATAAATATTCATTTTAAAAATTTTTGAACTTGTTTATCTGAATTAATCACAAAGTAAAGCTCAATGACGTGAAATTAAATTTCTATGAATTTCGTATAAAAAGATAATACCATTATTTATGATTTATTTGTGGCGAAAATGTGTCGTGAATGCCATTTTCCGGTGATTGACCCAAATCTAGAAATAAAGAGAATAAGAAAACGGACAAACTATAAAATATAACAAGATTAAATCTGTAGAACCAATGGGAAATTTTAGGAAAACCGTTAAATTTGGACAATAATTATGTCTAAAAATGTTAAGTATATAAAAAATTGTTCAAACAAAAAATGTTTTTCATAAAATTTACCTCAAAAATTCTCATGTTTTTTGCAAAAGTACAACGGTTTTTATGTTTTTTTAAAAGTATAAGAGAATGTACAATACAATCTTATTAGTGCTTCTGTGAATATATCTAGAAAAAAGACAATACAGAAGTTGTCAATAAAATATGTTCAACATTAAATTATTTACAAAAAAGTTAAAACTACTTGAGCCGTAGATACGGAAATTGGCTAAAGCTGACTTCATCATGCTATCGATGACCTTTTGACCCCCTCGACAGGAAGCCTGTACAGATTGATGGAGTAATAATCATCATTTTTATATTTGCCTCCACATAGTCACTAACTGCATTTGGCACTTGCAAGTATAATCATATTGGGGACACAAAAGTATCACTCCCACAGTGGCACTACATTCTACTTTTGATTACTTTTGACGAGTAAATTAAGTTTTGACATTATTTTAAAAACAAAATATTATCGACTATATGCACCATCAGAAAGGTAATTTTAGACAAAATTATTATTTCCGAAAAATTATGAATGCTGTTTAAAATACAAGAACCAAAATTGGTGCCAGTTTGGCAATTACATCAAAACAATAATTTTTATGTATATTATTATCCAATATTATCGTAATTTCAAATTTTTATGTTCGAAAATATGCAGCTAGTTTTTTCGTCATTCGGTATATAAATGGTGACCGTTTTGAATAATGTTGAACTAAACGCAAAATCAAAGAAATAAATGTACATTTTTTTATTTCAGTGGCGATCTTGTACATCAATATCACGCTGGCCTTATATGTAACATTTATAACTCTTTTATTAACTATTAATTCTTATATTGTATTATCAATTTTAATTGTTTTATATAGTGTACTGGTAATTATATTTTATTTATATGTTTATTACTTTCGCATGTCAATATTTTACCAAATACTGTTTTATTTAAAATCGATAAAAACACTAATTAACAGTTATTTTGTCTCTGCCTGCATATTTAAATAGCCGTCTGATTTCCAGAAATATGACCTCATAATTTATAGATTTGCTATTATTTTTGCATTATAATCAATTACACCTAAGCAGATGAAAAATGACATTCGGATGATTGAACTAAAATAGGAAGAAAATTTTGGGAAATACTGAGACGCAAATTTCAGCAAAACCCGGAAATTGTTATCACAGCCTGCAATTTTATCTTAATAATAAAATCTCATTAGATTTCTTATCAATTACGAAAAATCTACTGAACCAATTATACAACAGATAAATACATTTGTAGGGCTGTCAAAAATATTCCGTGGGACAGTGGCGTGCGCGAAGTTAACTAATACGAGAAACAATAAACTGTTACAATTTATAACAATGTATGTAAAACTTACCCTCTTAACTAGCTTGATGAACTATCTTGCTTATCACAAACTGGAGAAGATGTGTAGCTATTTTGCAGCATCAGGTATGTTTCTATGGTTGTCTCCATGAGTGATGGTCGCTTTGGTGAAAATATATTCTTATATTTTAAAAACGACCATTTGACATCTACTGATGTAATACACGCATACGTAGTCTTTGAACGCACTTAACGCATCTGGGGTTGCACCATCACATATTTGTCTTAATTTGGTAAAACCGGTGTCTTTATTTAACACAGTTGCGAACTTTTCTTTAACGCGCTCATTTGATGCGTCACCTATAGCGTGTAGCAGTAGATTTACTTCGTCCACTATTTTCAATGACTCCGCTAACGACAACGCACTATTTTCTAATTTTTTTATGCTTTCATGTAATGATTTATAGTTCTTCGCAATATTATTTAAAGCTGTTTCAATGGAAATATCTTCAAATTTTGTCTGACTTTCCTTAATAGCTGCAGCCTAATCTGGATTGAATTGTTGTCACAGCTTTTATTTGTTGGAAATATTCAGCATAATAAAAAAGCTGCCTGCAACCATGTTCCCCAACGTGTAAGAATCGGCTGTGGTGGTTCAGGAATACCGGGACACTTGCTATGAAATGCACGGAGACATTTACGAGATTTAAAAAAACACTTTTTTTGTACTTGTTATTAATGCATCCACAAGATGTAAAGCATGCACTTTACACGTAACATGTATAAACGTACAACCTTGTTCTTGCAAAGAACGGCCTACCGAACGCATTGTCACGGAGCCATCAGTCACAATCATCAACACTTGACTTTTTGACAGTTCAAATTTTTTTAATGTCAAACATAAACTGTGTCGTCGAAGGCACGCCATTTTTTTATTTTATGGTGTATACTATTTACGTGAAGTCCACAATCACGCTTATCCCAGCACATCAAATCTTTCTTGCACACTTTACAAATTATTTTAGCACCATCATAGAATAAATCCGGTAATTCACCTATGAATTTATTCACTTTGTCGTTTTCTACCCCTGCGTACGCCATGCTTTATTATTAAATTAATATCAACAATACAGTACAACAAATAAAATAAAAACACAAAAACAGTAAGCAATACGCCCAAATGACTTAACGTGTACACAACTCGAAAGCTAATAATAGACTAGACTGGAGAAAGAGTTTCGACGTCAAGGTGAATGCCGGCGACAGTAAGTACATCTGTATTCTACGATCATGATACACAGAAACGATTTACAACTTTATACATTTGTTTTCAGAACAGGGTGTTCAATTTAAAAAATCAAACTTTTATATTTCACGTCCTACTAATTACTACTAATTTTAAATATACTTACAAATTGGTAAAATTTACACATATTCTGAACTGATGGATAACTATGTACAGGGTAATCATTATAGATGTCTCACTCCTCAATTTCCTAACTTTACTTCTCAACTATCCTACCTTGGCACTTGAGCACAGTATAAAGACTATGCTGTAACTTGAGCTTGGATGCGCAATGATCTAAACCCCGACCTTTCAATCTAAAGCGGTTTGTTCGTCTCTGTCCCACACTAGCGATATTGCTTCTCTCTCTGCGCAGCCAAGTGCCATGCTAGGATTGTTGAGTAGTAATTGTGAACTAGGAAAGAAATCAAAATACGGGTTATAGTAGTTGTTTCCCAGAGAATCCTAATATGTAAAGAAAAAAATAAATGAACATCAATTGAAGCCAAAAGACTTTTCAAATTAATAAAGGGATTATTTCAATTTTTTTTTCAAAAAAAATTTAAGTAAACGTTTATAGCAGACAAATTAAAGTTTGATATTTCAGAATGATTTTTCTCAGGATTTTATTGAATTAAAATTTTCCTAACATCTAAAACAATTTGTTTCTAAAAAAATTATTATGTAACATTGTATAATTTCTAATGATGCATATCATCAAACAAAAAAAAGCCATAAGTAACTTAAAAAAACTCATATTCAACTGCTCATGATAATATTTAAATTTCAATAATAAAAAAGTATAAACATTTGTTAGCGATGCCGTTGTCACATTATAAATTCTTGTTTTGCACAAGGAACTTATCCAGATTGTTTAAAAATTTCAAAAGTTATGTGTTTGTTTAAAAAAGCGACCTCACGATATATCAAACTATAGGTCCATATCTTTATTATCAGTATTTTCAAAAATATTCTAAAATTTCATTTTCAATAAAATAGTAAACTTTTTGGAAACAAAAAATATATTTTCCCCTAATCAGCATGGTTTTAAAATAGACCATTCAACATCTGCAGCTTTATTAAGTTTTTTAGACTATATATATTGTAACCTAGACATGGCACACAAGGTCATTGCATATTTGTGGATCTTTCAAAGGCATTTGACTGTGTGGATCATGACATTCTTTTAAGTAAATTGAAAGGGGTTTACGAAAATTGGAGCGGTGTATACCGGTATGTGATGATATCTCAGTCTTTAAAGTGAGATATGTGAGAGACAGAATGAGTACCGGTATATACCGCTCCAATTATCGTAAACCCCTGAAATGTTATGGTCTTCGCGGGTAATGCAACAGTCTTCTCAAATCCTATCTCTCGAATAGAAAACAATTTGTGATTTTTTTGGAGCAAAATCTACTGAACTTGCTTACCTAATATTTAAATATATAATGATAATCAAATAAAATAAATACACAAAAAAAACTTTAATTGAAAAAGAATTTAAACGTGTTTTTTTGCTCAGTAATGAAAATTACTTGAATACATAATCTGCGACAATCTGACATATGTATGTGAATATAAATATAGTACTAACTAAGCCTGGAGATAATTAATTACTATCGATTATGAATTATGATTTTCGAATTTATTTGCTTTTAATCAGTTACAAAAGTAAATAATCCTATGTAAACTAAAATATTTCCACTGCAACCCACAAAACAACAAATAAGTACATGTGGTTGTATAAGCAACTACGGTATTGCTTAAAAAGATATAATAGATATTCTTGATTAATAATATAATAATAAAAACTCAAATGATTAATCATATATAAATACTTTTCGGCCTGGAAGAATACGCGCCTAGCAACCACAACAAAAAAGTAATACGTATTATAAAAAGGTGATCTTTTCGTCTAGATATTCAAACCAAAAAACGACACTCTACAATGCAATCGAATAAATTGGCTTATTTTACAATAACATGCTGGATAATCCTATTTTATAGATTCCTTGTGAGTATAAACATTGATTTTTGGGCTTGTTACTATTTAATTATTAAGCCTGGCCAAGGTCATTAATCCTACAGAGACGTACTAGGTATGCATCATATCATAATACTTGAATAAGTACAATAATAAAAACAAAAATATTTTATATATTGTGATGTATGTTTTTTTTTTCGTTCGCTTTAAATTCTATTTTATGTATTTCCCTTATATTTTGTAAGCTTACTGCTGCACATTATTATTAAACTGTTAAATGACGTTCACACATGTACATTGTATATGTATATCTAAGTGATAACTAATAATAAATAAAATAAATGGAGATACATTTTTTTTAATACTGGTACACTTTATAAAAATATGTACAAAACTCCCCTTCTTAAGCAGATTTATGAAGTAGCTTGGTTGTCGTTATCACAAACTGGAGCACTTCTATAATAACTGTGTAGCATCAGATATGTTTCTACAGTTGTCTCAGTAAGCGATGTTCGCTGGGGTGAAAAAATATGTTTGTATTTTGAAAAAGACCGTTCGACATCTACGGAAGTAATATAGGCATAAGCAAAACACTTTGTGAACTCACTTAACGCACCTGTAGGTGCACCATCACAAATTTGTCTTAATTTGATAAAATCAGGATCTTTCCATAATACACTCTCGATTTTTCAATAACGGGCTTATTTTTGCGTCATTTATAGTCTGTAGCTATGTATTTACGTCGTCCACTATTTGCAGCGATTCCACTTACGACAACGAAGTATTTTACAATTTTTCTATTGCGTCGTGTGGTCCTCTATAATTGTTATAAATAGTTTTTAAATCTGTTTCAAGGGAAACATCTTGAAAGTTTGTCTGGCTTTCCTTAACAGCTGCAGCCTCGTTAGGGTTGAACTGTAGTATCACAGCTTTTATTTGTTGAAAATATTCGGCATAATAAAAAGCTGCCTTCAACCACGTTTCCCAACGTGTAAGAATCGGCTCTGGTGGTTCCGGAATACCAGGACACAGTGTGTGAAACGCTCGAAGCCGTTTAGGAGATTTGAGAAATACTTTTTTTCTACCTCTGGAAAACATTTTCGAATCGTTTCTACTACAAAATGGAACGCATGCACTTTACACGTAACATGTAAAAACTTACAATCGTCTCTTTAAAGAAAACGGCCCACCAAATGCATTGTCGCAGCACCGTCGTCGGTCACAAACATCAACACTTGACTTGTTGACAGTTTAAATTTTTCGAAACTCTCCAACACCACCCACGTAATTGTTTCGCCAATACACGCAGTTAGTCTTTTGCTAGCTAGTAAAAGTGGAAATGTTGGTTTAACAGGGTCGAGTACACGTACTATAACATTTAAAATAGAATTTTTTTACAATCTGTCGTCTCGTCAACACATAACCACAGCCGTGTACTTTATACACATTTAATATTATTTACAATGTCTTCACGAACACTTGGTACATATCTACGTAACGATGAACGACTTGGTAAATTCACCAGGGATGTATTTATTCCAGAACTCCCGAAATGCTGGTTTATCCAATATGCACAGGGGAACCTCACAGGCAATCAGCATTAACAGTAAATCAAACATAAACTGAGGTTCCAAAGAAGACACGCCATTTTTTTATTTTTATGCCGGTTACTATTGATATGAATTTTACAGCCGTATTTATTCCAGCACATTAAGTCTTGATCACAAACTGTACAAATTATTTTACATCCATCATAGAATAAATCTGGAAATTCTCCGATAAATTTATTCACTTTATCAGCGTACGGTCGTTTTCTACTCTTTACGCTCAACATTATTTATTATTTATTAGTCTCTATGCAACGACCGACAGATAACAACTGAAGTGTGTCGTGTCATCGTCATCGTAAACAAGCGCGCGTTGGCATTGGTATTGCGCCCTACCCTGAATCTATCATCGCTTGGCCAGGCTTGTTAATTATTTATCGTGTAAATAATTGTTTGAAGATAGCTACTTTGCGAAAATCCATTTTGAATTAAAATTAGAAACACTTACACATAATAATATGAACTATGAGTCCCCCAAAGTTATATGGTTTAATTAAACTACACAAAGAAAATAAACCCATAAATGCACTGACACGTAAGTTATCTGAATTGCTTAATAACGAGTTTAAATCTATTACAGATTTTAAGTCCAAAAATTTAATTAACAACTAATTAGACTTAACAATAAATTTAAAATTGCCCAAATATTGACGCCAACTCTATAAAATTAGTATCTTTTGATGTGTCGAATGTTCCTAATCTGCCCTTCCGAATGTTTTCTTTAATTTCAAATATGCTAGAAAAATGCAAAATTAAAAAATGAAATTCTACATGCAAGTTGCGCTTAGATAGAATTTACAATTTGATGAGGACATCTTAATACAAAAAAAAGGGACTACCTATGGGTTCCCCACTTAGCCCCCTTTTATCAGATATATTCATGGATAATCTTAAGGGCACTACATTGGATTCTCCAATATCAAAAATACATATCATCTTCTGGTATAGGTACAGTTGATAACATTCTAATAGGTTTTAAAGACACATATAGACAATTAAAATACTCCCAGATTTTATCCTAAACTTTAAAGTCGAATTTCCGAGATTAATGTCGAAATTCGGAGTCGAAATTTTCTGTGGCCCTTAGAACACATTTAGTAATAGTGGATTTATGAATATATCAGGATATAGAGATAGCCTCACTTAATAACATCTCTTTCCTTAATTATTTCCAAAACATATTCATACATATAACGACATAAGTAGTCTGAATTTAAATACTTTAAACTTATCTGTCATCACTGAAAAGGAAATATGCCAATCTATAAAGAAAATTAAAGCCACAATGACCATGGGCCCTGATCTAATTCCGTCATTTCAATTAAAGATTGTTCAACTGTATTCGCCAAAGCCTTTCTAATAATTTTCAATTTAATTCTCAGTACTTCAAGGTTTCCTCAAAATTGGAAAAATTCACGCGTATGTCCAGTGTACAAAAAAGGAGAAAAGAGTGACATAACGAACTATAGGCCAATCACTATTATTTGTAACTTCGGAAAAATTTATGAAATTTTTCTTCACGATTCATGAGTGTACACATGTATCTTGCTTAATATCTATTGATCAGCATGTTATTATGAAGGGTCAATCTACAGTAACCAAACTTGTGTGCAAAACGCAATTTGTTTGCGAAGGTCTTGAGCGAGGGGGTCAGGTAGTTACTATCTACACAGACTTTTCTAAGGCTTTTGACAGGATTGACCATGATGCTTTGATTTTTAAACTTGACAAGTTTGGTCTCTCAAAATCGTTACTTCTTTTAATACAGTCATATGTAGAGAATCCACATCAATTTGGTTAGTACCGTGGTCATAAATCGACTAGTTTCATGCACAGATCTGGCGTGCCACAGGGTTTGATACTCAGACCGCTCTTCTTTGTAATGTACATTAATGACATTTTTGAAAGCATGGATATCAATGTCCACTTCCTTTTCTATGCAGCGACCTAAAAATGTACCGATTTATCGATAATGTCCATGATTGTCAAATTCTGCAAAAAACCTTGGATAGCATTAATTCGTGGTGCGTCAACAACTATCTACCCCTCAATGCTAGCAAGTGTAATGTCAAGTCATTTGACCAGAAAAATAATCTGTACGTGTACAATTGTAATATCGATAATGTTGTTTTACAAAGACCTGATATTATTAAAGACTTTGGCGTGTATTTTGATCCCAAATTATCATTCAATAGGCACGTCGAAATGGTAACTACTTCTGAGTCTTGGCTTTGTAATCAGGAACTGCAAAGATTTTAAAAATGTCAACACCCATCGTTTACTCTACGTAACATTTGTTAGATCTCGCCTTGAATATGCTTCAGTTATGTGGAACCCAATTTATAATGTCAATATATTACAATTAGAGAATATTCAGCGTAAGTTTTTAAAATCTGCAGTGTACACTCTTGAGGGCACATATCCACTTATTGGATTTCCACAAAATATATTGTTAGAAAAATTTAACTTACCAAGTCTTACCAAACGAGGAATATTTCAATCTATAATTTTTCTATATAAAATTGTTAATAATCGTCTGGATTGTGTTAACCTATTAAATCAAATAAATTATAAAATTCCTAGAATTTCTGCTCGCCATAACAACTTATTTATTTCACACATACCAGAAACTAATATTCTCTTGGCCTCCCCAATACACCAAATGTATGTCAACTATGTTAAAATCGAAGATTGTGTTGATACATTTTTCTGCAATGAAAGCGTAATTAAAAACTCTGTTTTGCACCTTGATGTTTTGTAATCTGCTGTATTATTTATTTATCTCTATATGTATGTACATATATGCATATGTACAAATGTATATTTATATGTGTACATACAATTCTATGTGTTTTATTCGTATATATTATATATTTAATTAAGAAATTGTTTATTGTGTATTTACATAATTTCAATGTACCTAATCTTGTAATTGGGCTCCCTGCCTGTTGGATTTTGTATTTAAATAAATAAATAAAAATAAATAAATAAATAAATATAATAAAGTTTAATTGGAAGAATTTCATCGATCATCATACAGCGATATGCGTCTTTTTTCTTTTTTTCTTATTTTGAAAACGGTCAATAATCGACGCAAGTCGATTAACAATTTGATATAGTTTATATTGCAGTGCCCATTCCAAAATCCTTTGTAAAACTTAATTTTAAAGCATTATAGCAATTACTGTTTATTTTGTGCGTACCATGTGTGAAATTAGGAAACACAATAAATACATATATCTTTAGAAATAGTAATAAAATTGCAATTATTGAAAGCTGCTTGACTTTTGTACGTTATGAAATAGTTGTACGAAAAATAAATCAAACATATTCTCAGATATCACAAAAATGATTTATTACCTTTTAAAAATAGTTAGATGCTTAATTACCCGCTTAGTAAGTAGTCAAAGCACGTAGAGACATAAACATGGTTTGTTTTTATCAACAAATTATGCAGGTACCAGATTATGCCTTTAGTTGAATTATATAGTACATATTAGTTATGAGGGTGATTAGTTTATGAGGCGTTGTTAGAAATAAAAATCACAATTAATTTAATGGCCAGTGTCTGCATAAAGCTATTCCAAATGATACAGAAGGATCGAACAAAATTGAAAATTTTATTCTTTAAATGGAAATTCATTTTGAGAGTCAAAGATGCCTAAACTAACGTGTGAGAGAGGGGGTACACATTTAGAGACAACAGACACACACCCAATATTCATTTATAGTGAAAGTAATCTCTCTTACAGGTAATTCCACTGTGCTGACCAGAGATCAAACTCGGAACATTTTGGTGAGAGCCTATAGAGCACCACTCATGAAGATCTAAACAAAATTTGCGTCAAATCAAAAAATGTTTTATGTTTTAAATAAAAATTATTCAAAATGTGGATTTCTCTTAATTCTAAATATCATCAGAAATCATCTATTATAAATATAAATGAGTAAGTTAAGTAGTTTTAATCATCTCTAGATGATGTCAACTTGGTGGGCGAAACGCTCATTAAGTATAATAGGCTCGATATTTATTTTTGTCTTGTTGTCTGTGGAAACTGCTTTAGTATTGATTAAGTTTTTATTCTCCAAACCCAGTAATAATATAAGTTGTAGGGATAATGTCACTGATCTTTTAAGAGCTATTGCCACCGAAAATTATTTCCGTTACAATAAGTTTAAACATTTAAAACCCCGAGATATTTTGCCCTAATTCATTTCACTGAAGAAAGCTTAATCATTGTTTTTTGCTGTCGTATAAATGAAATAAATTAAACCGATTTTAAGTTATATTTGAAATTGGTTATTTCAAATAGTGAACATGGAATTTTCTTAATTTCAAAAAAAGAGTCTGAAAATTATTTTCATTTGGAAAGTACTAAATGAATATCAGTAGTGTATAATTGGTGGTTCTGGATCACAACGACCTCCACTCTTTTCTTGAGTGGTAAACTTTATTTGCAATAAATTTAGTTATTATCAAATGAATTTATAATTTAAATTGCATTTCTAAAACATGTATACAAAAAATAAATAACAGGAAAATACCACTTATAATTTTTATATTTTTATAAGAAAATTGTAAAAGATAATTACAAAATATGCATATTTTTGAACAACTAACTCTCGTGTTAATTACCACGCTCATTCGTTATATTTTCGATGATTTGGTACATTTTGCACAAACTGTTCTTGGTCCAAATTTTGCAAAATATAGGATATGGGTGATATTTATGTTAATAATCTTGTCACTGCTCTGCCATTGATTCCTCAGCTTTACTTGATATTTACTGAAATTTTTTATATACATTTCAATTTTAATTCAGTTTTTTAAAAATTAGAGAAATTACTCCCTCTGTATAAAATTGTTAATTTGCTTTGATCACAAGATATTTGCCATATTCTCAATAAAAATATGGAATTTTTATTTTTGTTAAATTTTATATATTTCAGGAACTATTCCCTAGTTTTCAATGATCCCATGTGGTTTTCTTTGACTATATTGGTACCATGGTATCGACACTTTGGCGAATATCTTACGAGGCTAAATCTACATGAAAATAATTCATAACAAAGTTATGTCTTGAAATCTATTATAAAAAAAAAAGTTTATTCCTTTTTATCGCCGGTGCAATTCTCTTGCTTCAAAAATTAGATGTGCTGAATACTCTCGTAGTTAACTGTGCCCTGTCAGGTGCTAACAAAAAATACTTCAAGTAAATCCACAGCAAAGGAATATTTAATTAATACAAATTTTAATAATATCCAATCATTCTTTTTTACACTAACAGCAGGTGTCGATATTGAAAAATCCGATTGAATTAATTTGGTATATACTGAAGAAAAATGTCAGAAAATGAAATTTTTCCGGAATTCGATAAAAAAGTAGTAGAGTTAATTCAAAATGAAGTGTCGAAAATTAAAAGGGTGATTGGGAAAAAAGAATCAGGAAGGTAATTACAATTGAGGATGATTATTTAAAAATTGGTGAATGTCGTATAAATGGTGGAATTAAATTTATTATAAATTTGAACGAGGATAGTAGTTCATCTGAAAATGAAGAAGAGGGTAAGAAGGGCGAGGATTCAGAGAAAGAAGCGATGTGAGGTGAAGTAAAGTGAAATGATGAGTGAAGTTAAGAAGTGAATTTTATGATAGCTGTATTATTTACTTCCGTTTTTGTGCTTTCGTAGTTTAGTAACGTGTGGATTTACAATATCCAATATTTCTAAAGTTTTTCTAGGTATTCTTTATAGAGTAACTCTAGAAATGTATGCAATTTATGGCATTGGTCACAAAAATATACAGATACAGTTGCTTAAAAACATTATTATATTCACTTTTCATAATGCTGGAACCTTTTGGACCACGGTGTTTAATGTGACAATTCGGAGAATCGAAAATCTGCAATAGCATCATGTTATTACAAACTACTTCAGATACAATAAAGAAATGTTCCTGTTAACCAGCGAGCAACTCAAATTATTATACAAAACCAACACATTTTTTTCTGTTTTTTTAATTACGTCTCATCGTGTGGTTTGGAAATTCCCACATTTCTCTAAAAATCCAGGCAAACAGGTTAGTATCAAACAGAGTAGTTGTTTACCTAATATTTTCAACAATACCTTTATTTGAAAATATGTTTACTCTTTATCTGATTGACAGATATTTGATATTAAGTTCTTGGATAATCAAATACAGAAAAATATTAATTATGATACAAAAATATAACCTAATCTTTCTAGATAATTTAAATAACCTGAGATAATCGCTAGAAAATTCTTAAATATTCAAAACTCGTGGTAAAATACGACATTACATTGTCTAATCGACATTATTATCGAATAATCTATTTTTGGCCGTTGTTAAATCTATACAAAAATCATGATTGTATCGAAAATTAATTATAAGTCCATTTTTATTTATCGAACAATAGTGACGGTACTTTTCACAGGTAACATATCAGATGAGTTTCAAGAATTAGCGACAGATTAGCGAGGATAAAGATTTATGTTAATACGATAACATCATTAAAGTGGTCAATTAACAAATCAGTTGTTTTTAATGCTTTAATATTTATTTTTACATTAAGATTGTGGGAATAAACACACAACATAAATTACACAACCTCCAAATTCAAGATGCACGGTTGGGAATTACACAGTTAGTGGAGGTGTTACACAACAGAAATCATTAAAAAACCTGCAAATTCTGATATGAATATCACCATTAGTAAGAATCAGTAGTTTATGGTTATACAATGAGAGTAAGATGGAGAAGCATCGGGAAACCAAGATGGCGGCTACAATTCAAAATGGTTACACGTGTTGAAATTTTATTGCAACTCTTTTTTATACATTATATAAAAGAGTGTTTGGTATCAATTTATATGTTTTTTAAGGTGCACTTTTGTGGTGATTAAAGTAAAAGAAAAGGAACTCCTCTTACTAAAAAAAATGTGTATTTATTAATAAATATTACAAATGTGAGTAGTGTTTTGTAAAAAACATAGCTTCTTCATAGCATCGGCCGACACATCATTTTTCACATTCGTTCTTACACCTCTACAGCGGTGCCTGTTACAGATTTTGCATATACACCTGATTAGCTCTTTACACGAATAAGAAATTTCTAGCAAGTCTGATCATTTCATCCTCATTCAGATAAAGATGGTACACATACTGTTCGTTTGCTTGCTTGTCCCCAAATGTGTCCAACTTGGAAATGTTATACAATGTCATTATCATTCTGACCTCATTATGTTTTAACCCACATATTTTAATTATGCATAATGTTATGTGTTAAGTAAGACTATTCACCGCAATCAAAATAATATATGCTTTCCCATGACAAATGAGGATAAGCAAAATGTATAAATACAAATCGAAATGTAATAATCATTCAGTTGTAAACTCAATACCAATCAAGAAAAGTCAAAATAAAAGTAGTTGTACAATTACTTGCAAAGTGGTGTTTATTGTTGTATAACTGAAAGCACTATGTCATACATGTTGTTGTAATATAATAAACTTAAACTAATTTGGTTAGTTTAAGCTTTTTGCTTGTAACCCACCCTTTGTCAGTGACAGATTTTCAAGCGGACAATATTTGGTCATGAACAATACTTGCCGTGCATCATGACTATTGTTACAGGTTGAACAATACAGTAGTACTACGTATATTTCCAGGAGTGTCCAAAATTTGCATTTAAATGTAAATGTGAGGTAACGATATGAATAAAAATGCAGTATTACCTTCTTTAAAGAGCATCCATATTTTCAACCTGATTTTTTGTCTTTCCTGTAAAATTAGAATTGCTATCACAGCCTGTGAAAGCATGAAATCCTTATAAAACAGCAGCCTTTTTCTTTCCAATTGCTACAGCTATAGTATGAACTGAAATAAATCTATATTTCTTCCCTGGTCCAAATACAATCCAAATTGTATCTAGACCCTTTGTTGACAAGAAGTAGATAATTGCTAAAACTGAGACATTGGTATCTACAATGACTATAACAGTATTTTTAAAGTCGTTTCCTACCATGTCTTACAAATTATCCTTGAGTCAGCTTCTTCATGTCCAAGGCAAGTGCTTTCATATGTTATGTTACCTAAAAATGTCAAGATTTTTTGACAAAATCAAGTAACAAAGAAGAACTCTAGTCTACCTGAAATATTAAGCTATAAATACTATCACAAATGTGTACATTGTAACCACTGCAGGTGAAGAAGTTGAAGGAAATATTCCTGCCAAAGTTGTCTAATTGGTGTTACTTGCACTGGTCATAAAAAAGCTGCAGCAATTGTAAAGAAAAACACTATTGCTTTGCCAGGGTTTCATACTTTTCACAGGCTGTGATAGCAATCCTAGTTTCATAAGAAAGACAAAAAATCAAATTGGAAAACATGGATACTCTTTAAAGAGGCTATTATAGTGCAGTCAATATGGTGTAAAAATTCCCTTGACCTGGGCAAAATTGTAACACAAATGATTCTTTTTGCATTCTATTGTGAAAAGTGTCTATTTTAACATATTCAAAATCCCCATTAATCCCGGCGCAGGAAATCAGTCAAAATCCAAGATGGCGGCTGAATTTTATATTTTTCATTACAAAATTTATAACTGTGTATAACTTTGTATTTATAAGGTGTAACTTGGCAAAAATGTTTAAAATACAAAGATAAAAGCATAAAATAGGTATTGAATAGGTAAGATAGTTATTGAATCACTCAAATTGCCTATTATACATTAGAGAAAACTTTATTACACATTAGACTTACAAGAACAAAAAACTATTATTTCAAAGTATGGGTTATTTTCCTTTATTGAACAAAAATTAAAATGATTTGGCTGTTTTTCCACAATTCATCATAATCTTCATCTCTACTTTCCATTTCTTCATCTTCTATTCGCTGCGGACTATTTTCACAATTTGTTTCTTGACACTGACCACATGAACTGGTACATTCCAAACCATTCTTTCGGCAACTACATTTCATGGCACTACAGCCGGTTTTGCAGTTACATCTTACTATGCGTAATATACTTTCAGGTGCTGGTGGCAAATCCATTTTTTTCGGTACATACATATTATCATGTATACTCCATCCCCACTCTGTTGGGTTCAAGCCTTCTTGCATTTGCTTCCATATACAAATTTGCAAATATGCACGGAGGCTATGGTACTTGACAGCTGATTCCGTTGAGGGAAGGTTCTGTGGCTGAACGAAACATTTTGCCTTCGAAACTTTATCAATATTAGTTCTATACCTAAGTGTACTTAGTGTATCATCTGGATTTCCACCAAAAATACATACCATTATCTTCTTCCAAATTCTTCAACCTGACTGGGATTAAGGTTTGTTGAGCTGAACGATAGTGCAAGTTCACGAAAGTATTGATCTTCAACAACACGTTTGAAAACTGATTGTTTTCCAATATGGAATATTCTGGAGGTGCTGTCACATCCTGTTTACGAATGTATAAAGAATAGACTGTTCGCTAAGTCATTTCCGAGCGAATATCTAATGGCATTGATATGATAAATGTTATTCTGTTTGGAAGGTTTTTTTATCGCTTCTGAAAAACAGCTTGTGGTATGCTTGATTACACCAATAAATCAGCAATACCAATAAGTCACTGTTGTATTTTTAATTTTTGAAGATTCCACTGCAGTTTTAACAATGTCAACATCAGCACCATCAACTGCATGAATTACTGAACATCCATGTTGTCGTATTTCTTCAGCGATTAGAGTAATTATTTTCTGCTTGTGTCCCTTATTAGTGAGAAACATTTCCTTACTTCCTGTGAATGTTATATATATATTTAACGATTCGTATGAAGGTAATACAAAAGTACAATGTAAATGGCATGCTTTAGTACATAATAAGATCTATTTTGAGTGCACATTTTTTCCAAAATGGTGGCCTTTAAATATTTGAAAACTAAATACCTAATTATTTAAGTAGCCGCCATTTTGAAAAAGAAATTAAGTAAAGTCAATGATTATTTTTATACTTTTATCTTTGTATTTTAAACATTTTTGCCAAGTTATATATTATAAAGAAAGTGATTTCAAAAGCACCAGAGCGCAGAAGATTATTTTGTGATATATTTCAAGAGACGCCACTACCTCCAGATTCTATTTTGACGCGGTGAGGTACGTATGATACAAGCTGTATCTTATTACACAAATTTTGAGGAAGTAAAAATAATATAACTAACAGTTACTGTTTCGCGTCCTCAGCAAGGATTTTCAAATTCATAACAACTGGCTTATTTATATTCATGGAAATTTTCAAAAAATTCTTTTAGCCATCCGTAGTCTTCAGCGACGAACAACAGCAGAGAAGCTTTCTGTCATGCACGCACTGAAAGTTGTGTTCGACTTTCGACCATTTATTTTCCAGTTGACTGGAACTCCTGGGGAATGAGTGCAACACATATTCGAAACCACTCTTAAGTTGACTTTTGTTATAGTTTCACTATAAATAAATAGCTTTAGTGCCCTAGGTGTTGTATTGTGTATACAGAGTGTTTCACCAGGAACTGCATCGATCGATATAGAAAAGTAGGCACCAAAAATTTTGAAAATTTAGGAAATTACTAATGGCAATGTGGTCAATCCAATTAAAATAATTACAAGCATCTGGCACTTTTAGATATATCATTGCTTATTTTAAATGGAGTAACATATATATTTTAGGATTTTCGATGAGCATAAAATTCTGAGTCAAAAACATACCCTATGCCTAAACCCAGCCATTTCAGAGATATTTGACATTTTAAAAAAATGTTGAAAGGTGTAATGGTTTACAATAACCTTTATAACTTTCTTCGTGCAAAAGATACTCATTTGTATTATGGCGTGCAGAAAGACCATAAGGTGAGCTACGCTCTACAGTTTTAAGAAATTCAATAGTAGTATACCAAGTGTTCCATTTTTGACGTTACATTTTGTAAACTTCAAACCGCGAAAACTTGCTTAAGTCAAGTGGAATACTCTGTATTTTTTTACATCAAGTTATGTATAATTAAATTTCTTTTTTTCTGATATGAGCATTGTGGAGGTTTAGATTTACAACTTATTGAAATATTTGCGATTTTCTTAGAAATTCAAGAATATTTAGTAAAAATTGTATCAAATTAGCCATGATTAGAAACAATCAGTAATGTCAGTCATTCTCTTATGGTAATAAATGCCACCGCGTTTAAATTACACCCTCGAAGACTTTTTGAATTTGTTTATTATTTATGGAGAATGTGATAAAGTAATATTAAGAACTTGTAGTACATTTTGTTACTAGATATCCACAAAAACGGAAAATAACACTAAACATTGTAACGTGCCTCTTAATTGGATTGAAGACACTTTGCATAAACTAAAATAGCTAAGATAAAATCAACTAAAAGCATGATTCCATTTTTAATTTAATAATTGTTCAAAATTCCGCCCTCGAACCTCCACACATTTTTCGCACCTTCGGATTAGTTCTTCATGGGTAGCTCTTCTAATTGAATCCTGTGATAAGTTTTGAAATGCATTCGTACTGTCTGCATACAATCTTCAATAGTTGTTAATGGGCTCTCATAAACTTTATTTTTAATAGTTCCCCAAATAAAATAATCTAAAATTAATAAATCGGGCGAGCGAGGAGGCCATAGGAAAGCTCCATTATTGGCGATCCATTGATCGGAAAAAGTTTCTTGTATAAAATTATTTATTAAATATGCGTTGTGGGGAGCACCATCGTGCTGATAAAAATGTTTCTATGTTCGGCGAGAGGTAAATTTTCTAAATAGTTTTTATACAAATTTTGTAAAATATTTAGATATCTTTAACCTAAAATAAAAACGAAAACAAAAAAATTAACTATACATATTAGCAGAAATTTTCCTGATAAATTTATAATGCCACCACTCTATCATATCTTATGGCATAGTAAACATTAAACTGCCAACTTTTTTGAAAATTTCGCTCCCTGAACATATGAGGATTCAAGTCACTCCAATAATGCGAATAGTGTCGATTAAAAAGTCCATTTTTGGTCAATTTGGCTTCATCTGACCATATAATATTTCCCAAATAAGAATCATCGCCTACAGACCTTATTAGAATAAATTCACCAAAATTTTCTCTTCTTAGGAAATCTGTTTCTTTTAATCGTTGAACCATTTGGAGTGAAATTTATGTTTAATTAAGATTCTGTGAACTGAATCCTTGCATAGTCCCGATTCCAGAGCAGCTTGTCTTGGAAATGCTTAAAAATATCCTTGAATTGCTATTTCTACGTTTTTGTCATCAACAACTCTTTTGAATTCATGCTTTGACAGAGCTATAGTTTTTAAAATTATCCAGTATGCGTTTTACAATGTTTGGTGACGGTTTCCGTTTTTGTGGATATCTAGTAGCAAATATATTACAAGTTCTTGATATTACTTTATCACATTCTCCATAAATAATAAACAAATTCAAAAAAGTCTTCGTGGGTGTAATTTTAAACGCGGTTGCATTTTTTGACATAAGAGAATGACTGACATTACTGATTGTTTCTAATCATGGCTGATTTGATAAAATTTTTACTAAAAATTCTTGAATTCGTAAATATTTCAAAAAGTTGTAACTTAAACCCCAGAATGCTTATATAGGAAAAAGGAATTTGATTTTACATAACTTGTAAAAAAGTACAGAGTGTTCCATTTGACTTAAGCAAGTTTTCGCGGTTGAAGTTTACAAAATGTAACGTCATAAATGGAACACTATTATTGAATTTGTTTAAACTGTAGAGAGCTCACCTTATGATCTTTCTGCATGCCAAAACCAAATGATAATCTTTTAAGAAGAAAGTTATAAAAGATATTGTAAAAATTTTTTAAAATGTCAAATTTCTCTGACGCGACTCGGTTTAGGCATAGGGTATGTTTTTGATTTAGAATTTTATGCTCTTTTTCGGAAACCCTAAAATATATAGGGTATTCCACTTAAAATAAGCTAGTTGTATCGACTTCCGGTATAACGTAAAGTGCCAGATGCTTGTAATTATTTTAGTTGGATTGATCATACTGCCATTGTAATTCCCTAAATTTTCAAAATTTTCTGGGGAGTACTTTTCCCTATCTCGATCGATGCATTTCCTGGTGAGACACCCTGTATATTTCACTAAGTTTAGCATCATCAACTTGACAAGGTATGGTTGTAACATTTTTGCACATGAAATACGTGTTAATGTAATATCGTTCTTGCAAACCGTCCTAGTCATATTAGTGAAATAACAAATTGAGATCCGAGCTCTGGTTAGTAGACTGTTTAATTATCTTTTTCCACAAGTTGCAATTCATTAGGAAATTGACACATTAATGTTTTAGTTTACTTTTGATAAAATACTTAGACGATACTTAGACTCTAGAAATTAATTATTTTTAAATTAGGTAATCTGTAATAACATCATATCATCATCAAATCAGAAATCGGCGATTTTATGTGCCCACATAAAATTTTGATAATTTATTTATTTAAGATCAAAAGTAATTTTACATCTACACGTGGACTCAAAATATCAATGAGAAATTTGTTTTTTGACCGTTTATCAAAAGACCAGACCTGTTACATCTTATTTGTCATTTCCTTGAAGATTTAAGATGTTGAATATTCTTTAAATACAAAATCCTGGAAAATTTTATTAAATAGATAAACTTATAAAAAAAATCTTTTTATTTTAATAAAATAACCCAATCTCTTCTAATCTAACAAATAATTGTCTTTGTACTTTGTTGTGCGATCCACAGGAGGCACAAACATTCAGAGCATTATTTGGTATTTCGAAATACAATATATTCAAAGTTTTTACACCTGAGATTTTTTTTATAGTCTTTCAATAGTGAAAGTAGCATATAAAAATGTAAATACCTAGACATCTACAATACTGTTATATACTTTTATTATTTTTATAAAAAAACTATTTTTTTTTTGATTTTTTTAAAAATACGTAGAAAAACACGTGTAAAAATCTCAGTTACTATGAGAATCTTAAAACCTAGTAATGAATTACAATAAGTTGAACAAAATTTGTACATATTAAATGAAAAACAGTGTATTAATAAATAAAAATAAATTTACTTATTATTTTGATATTTCTTGTTTGAATGCCAAAAATAGGAACAAAAACAGATTTAAACAATAGAAATATCGCGCAAGAACGGAACGTCTCTTGAGGTCCACATCCTATCGCTCCAGTTCCATCTTCACACTCCCCAATTGTTACCTGAAATAAAAATGATTATATTTTTAATCAAAATTCTCAAAAGTGTTAGGTTATATAGGGTAGGGCAATAGTGCATCCGACTTCGATATCTCGAATTCTATGATAGTTAAAAACCTGATTTAAAAACATAAGTAAACTAGACAAAAGAGTCTATAACCGGAAATTGTTTTTGATATGCAGGGTGAGCCAAGACGATTCTACAGAGTCAAGGAACATTTTAACATTTTTTAAAAATGAAATGCCATATATATCAGAACATTTTTTGGAAACCTCTTTGCCTCCCTTTTACTCCTCTATTATTATTGACTTTCTCCCAACCACTTGGATGTAATGATTTTTTTTGTTGAAATAATATCATTTACACGTGTATATTAAATATATCACTACAATCACAAATATGGATTTTAAGAAAAAATATGTTAGTACCAGTTATGAGACATCAGTGTGATGACACTCAGCCATTTTCACTTCCTAAAATTATACAGGGTGACCAAAAAAGGATTTTTAAATATACAACTTTTTAAACTGAATTTTCTCAATTTTCTCAAATGGAACACCCTGTATATTTTTGAACGATGTGATATAGGATTGAAAATCGAAAATTTTTTTTACATACATTCCACAATTTGTGACCATTTTTAATTTATTGAACAATAACTGGAAAATTCAGCAATAAAAATTAAAAATGAGGGTTTTTTCTCAAATAATTTAAGAGAAGGTATTATAATAAGCGTAATGCATGATGCCCATAAAAACATCACACCAATAACAATCCAAAATTTGAAGAAAAAAGATAATAAATGCTCTTAGAAGTATTACTCCGGTAGTTTATGAACAGTAGAAACCTCATTCCAAAGACCAAGAAATGTGTATCAATCAAAATGGGCAACATGTGGAGCACTTTTATAATATCTTCTCTTGAATTGCAAAAAAAAAAATTTTTCTGCTGTTATTGTTCAATAAATCAAAAATGGTTACAAATAGCCATAGGATGTACAAAAAATGTTCGTTTTTCAATTCTACATCACATCGTCCAAAAATATATAGTTCAAATAGTTGTCAATTTAAAAATTAGTTTGGCCACTCTGTACACTTTTAAGAAGTGAAAATGGCTGAGTGTCATCACACAGATTTCACATAATACATATTTTTCTTAAAACGATAATTGTGAGTGTAGTAATTTTTTTTAAAATATACTCGTGTAAATGGCATAAATTCAACATAAAAAAATCATTACATCCAAGTGATTGAGATAATATTACAGGAGTGGAAGGAGGCCACAAAGAAGATCAGAGGAAATCCATCACTAGTGTTATTATTAGAGATTGTGAGGTATCGATACACTTAAAAATGAAACATTTCAAAATAAGAAATGGATAAAATATTCCTATGTACTATGCAATAAATCTTTATATAATCTGGGAACAAAAAATTGAAGGTTTTTATCAGGAAATTGGACAGCTTGCAACTATGAAAAAAAAAATTACTTACTGACCGTTATATTGGCGGGGAAATACTAGTTATTGTCGAGTATCCAATAGCATTGAGAATCCATAGATAAATGGACGGATCGCGTCGCTTGGCTTTCACGGCAGGGGCGTAAACGTGACAGACAAGCGACGCGATCCGTCTAACCAGTTAAAAATGAATATACTGTAAATACGTAATATTTATAAAACGGAGACAACGGAAGTTAACTTTTTTAAAATGTCTCATTTAGTTACTTTAGAGGATATAACAAACTTGCTGTTACCAAAAAAAGTGACTTAGTACAACGTTAAAACAAACATTAAGATACATATTTCCCTCAGAAAGTCATAAAATTGTGTGTGAGTGGTAGTATTACTGACGGCAGGTAAACAAATTTTAACTTAGATTTAATGGAAATGATAGATGGATATAATATATCACGGATGAAACTAGATAATTCACAATCTAGCAATTCTACAAAACTGTATTAGCAGTGTTCAGATGCAATCGGAAACGACACAAAGGAAAAAATATTTATCACAGAGATGCGAGAGTATTAAACAAAAGGTTTATTCTGAACTGAATGACATATATGATTAACGTGACTGAAACTCAATGCTTGCGGCTGAAAGGTGGCAAATGTTTTAGTAGGTGCATTGATATTAGTAATATGCTCTTACTCTTGTGATCGTTAGTGTTCATTCACCAATACTTTCAACCCTTGTATAAGCTACCAAACACGCCAAAATAAGCACAAGGCAAGATATTTGGTCATATATGCATGGCACATTTACACTACACAGTGATACATCACCTAACGTTAGCCCCATAATAGAAGTCATTTATCACTACCTCCCGATCTCGAGTTATCCAAACCGAATTCTAAACCTATATCCCCAAAGAAGTGATTTAATCAGCTGAAAAACCTCAGTAGTATCAGTAGTTAGTGCCGCAACATTTATAAAAATCATTATTTTATTTTATTGAGCTACATTTCGATGTTTTCAAAGAACTGTTTTATTTCTGAAAATTTAAAATAGGCAAAACAGATTTCGTTCGCGTATAATTTGATATAATTTCACTGTTAAATATAATTCTTGATTTTTTTAATGTTCATAAATGGTTTATAGTTATATAGGCTATACTAATTGTGCACAAAAATTTTTAATCTAATAAACTAATGCCGTTGAGACATTACCGGTTTGCCGTAAGGTACAGAACAAACAAGTTCGCTTATCCCCAATGAGAAGCCAAGTTTCATTAAAGTTGAGTCAACATAGTCAGCGATTTAGGCAGTTTAAATATCTAGTGGCAGTTTAATACAATCAGGTTAAAAAGCCCGAAGCTAGGTTACAATATGTATATGCAGATATGCTTTATTTGCCGATTGAACAATTTTTTATTGTTAACGCAAAACCATATGCTTTAGATGTCACAAGAGAACTAATCCCTTAATCACCATTTTCAGACAGGTTTCTAAAAATTAATTTACCACACCATAATATGTCTAGCAAATAAAATAAGGTTTGTGATTTTTATCAAGATGTAAAAATAGTATTGTCTCATAACTACCATGTATGTTAAAAGAAATTGAAAAATCCTTAACGACATCGTGGATATCTGTTAAGTAAATTATTTGTACCTATCGATATTTACCTGCAGTATAGTGTCAGCGTAGAACACATCTTTCCCACATTTAATGTCGGGAAGTCGTACTCTATTTACAATATCCGTTTCATCCTTTGATGCAGCAAGCAATTACTAGAACCATCTTCTAATGAAATAGGGAATGAAACAATGTTCTACAGGTTCAGGTGCATTGGGGATATTTCCCAAAACATAGAAGCGCTGTAATCACAGAAATTTTATTTATTATCCTAGAGTCGTAAGGATAAAATAATTTATGAATTTCCATTCGATTGAGAGAAAAAAAAACTAGTTGAAAGTATTAAGGAAAGTGTGATAGAAGAATTATTACTGACAGTAAAAAAAATATTTTGTTTCAATGCAATTTAATTAGTAGCCTGCTGCCTGTTGTGGCTGCGGAAGATGTTTTAGTTGCAAGAAACAACTTCAAACTATGTAGCGACCATCAGTCAAGAATAAGTTATATTTTTAACCAATAATTTGACTTCCTTTGGTAATAATAAGAGAGAACTCTCAGCGAATGAAAATTTTTTGTATATTATATTCTGTACTTACCTATAAGTAAAAGTCCCAAGATGATTAGATGTAAGTCTAACTGAAACATCTAAAACACTTCCAGATTCATACTTTGCTGTAACTATTCCTGTTCCATAATTCCCGTAATTTCATTATCCTGTGGATGAGGATCTGTGTATGAATCACCACATACTCACTTATTTACCCTTCATTACATTATGGTGTACCTGAAAAAAAGACATTAAAAATTAAGTCTGTAAGTATTTGCTCAAGCTCTTTCTTAAAAATTAATTAACACCATTTCGAATAGCCCAACAACTTTTAGTTGGAGGTTCAAAATTCTAAAACCACCATTCAACATGGAGTATTGTAGCATATTTGCACTAGTGATGTGTCATTCTTCGGTGGCACGTTTCTTTCAACCTCTTCTTAGACATAGCAGACAAAAATGGAGAACCATGTCAAAAATTGACGAAATCAAACTTTTCTTGTTCCTGTCGCCGAAAATTTCTAAAGTGTAATGGCAAATCGATCTCCTGTCGAGTATGCGATATAACACTGGTATCAACATACCCTTTTTAAGTGAAAAACATATAAAATCTGACGCACTTACTAAATAAAAAAAAACAGTTTTTGTATGCAACACCCTTATGCAACACGTTGTACCATATTTGTGTATATAGTGACTACCACAGAAGAAAGAACAGTTTAGAGTATTTTTGAGAAAAATACATGTGCCCGAAGTGGGATTTATCTAAGAAAGTTGATCGTAAACTGAACTGTATAAAAAGCTTAATAAAAAAGCAGAGTTTTTAGAGTGTAATTAAAATATAAACATTTTTTAATAACGGTGAACGAAACGACAGACCCAAAAAAAAATCAGGTGACAAATGATTTAGCACTCGTTTTCGACCCTGGTGAGAACACGTCGCCATATTTACTACCTTATAAAATATTACAAAGTGTCAATGCAGAAACTGTACAAGAACTTGTTACACAAACGGCAAGAGATAATGGATATAGATAGTTTACAATTATGGATGTTAATGACTGATGCAGCACCATATATGGACAATTGCTGAAAAATATATACCCAAATTTAATACACGTAACTCGCCTTGTTACCACGCTTCATTTGGTAACCGAAGAAATTCTACGAAATTTTCCTGAAGTTGATGCATTAAATTTAAATACTAAACAATACTAGCCGTGAAAGCCTCTAAACGGGTTACAAGTTCTAAGTTAGCTTTCCTGACGCACAACCCCCACCGCAACCTGTTTTAACACGTTGGAGAACATGACTAGCAGCAGTTGGATACTACAAGTATTTCTCGAGTAAGAATTTCATTTTACAGTCTACAATCTACAATCTCTCTATCTTCTTCTCTTCTTGTCTATTAATCAAAAGCCATCTCAGAGACCCAAAACTATTTAAAAATCCTGATGTAGAAGCAACAATACATATGATTCACAACAATTATTGGTATTGGACAGTTATCAACCATTAGAAAAATTCTTCATTGTTTAGAATAACCCCTTACATATAAATCATAATGTACAAAAAAAATTACAAACATTAAAACATGACCCTGGCTTGCGAGTGATTAAGCGGTATATTGACATTTTACGTAAAAATAGGAAAATAATCTCACAGATGATAAGCAAATATAATACTACTTAACATTTAAATTATGGTTGTTGTTGGATACGACAGATGTTGTGAGAAATGCCATCATCGTAAAAATAGTCAATGTGTATGTAGATCATATATTTGTAACCTTTCAAAAGAAGAACAATAACATTTTTATGTTCTAATAAAAATTTTGCATTTAAATTTTTAATTTGTTTACTTCTTTCTTCAAAACACGGGGTCCACAACGTAACTAACTTTATATAATTTGACAAAAAAAAAGAAAAAAGAAAAACTGTGTGTCATACAGTCAAAGAAACTATATCCAAAGGCCATTCTTTTTTAATAGGGCTAGTTAAATACGTCACAGTCAAAGAAAAAGTCATGAAATACCAAAAAGTTAAAAACTTAATAAGTTTTTTAGAAAATATACTCTTTTAAAGAAAAACTAATATAAATAGTCCTGAGGATGTGTCAAATACACGAAACGTTAGCTAATTCAAAAACTTGGTTTTCTCCATTAATTTAAAATATGTGTTAAATACAACTTTTTAAAAATTGGTCAATTTAACATAACCAA